>JAKOGI010000067.1:1002582-1387582 GCA_029747015.1 Carnegiea gigantea
TATGTATATATATATGTATGTATGTATGCCTGTACGTGCGTACATACATATCTGTATATATATATATATATATATATATATATATATATATATATATATATATATATATATATATATATATATATATATATATATATATATATATAGACGCGTATGCATATGGTAATATATATAAATGTGTATATATAAATATATATATATATAGTCTTAAATATATAGTATATATTCTCTATCTATATTTAAAAATTTTAAATATTATACACTCCCTTTTGTGTGGTATACGTGTGGTGTGGTATAATATATCTATATATATATAATATATAGTATATATATATATATATTATATAGGCACACACAGATATAGATATACATATACATGTGTGGATACATGTGTATATGTATATATATGTATGTATAGTGTGGTGTATATATGGTATATGTATATATATATATATATATATTATAGATAGATAGATATATATATCTATTTATATATATCTATGTATAAATTATATCTATATATATATATATATATTCTATATATATATATATATATATATATATATATGTTTAGGTACGTATGTATGTGTATATATATGTATGTATGTATGTGTGTGTGTATATATATATATATGTATGTATGTATGTATGTGTATATGTATGTATGTATGTATGTATGTATGTATGTATATATATTTGTGTGTGTGTGTAGATACATACATATATACGTACTACTTTCACATCAAGTCATGCTAATGTTTGTTCTGATTGGCTGTGTCTGGATAGAGACTCACATAGGTTTGTGAAGAAGAGGGAAACCGCAAAGCCATTGGAGCCATGGTTAGCACTACAGAGGAGCACAGTGAAGTTACCCCTTCTACTACAGCACTTGTCAGTGATTCCCCCCCGAACCCGATCTTGGAGGAGCAGGTAATTTATCAGCTTTTGTCTATGTGTGCTCTTCTGCCACTGTGTTAATATAGTCAACCTGGGTATACGTAGGATAATATTGTGATATACATGTTAGGTCACCCTACATTTTTTGTTTTTTTTTTTTTTGTTTGCTGCAGCATTCGATTAACGGAGATGATATTGTCAGACCTCGCTATTTTAATGTTTGTTTTGTTTCTTGTGTTGTGGTGGAAATTCGTTTAGTTGTGCGACTATGTCATTGCCCAAAGCCGATCGTTGCATCGGTGAGCATCCACAAGAGCACACACAACCTACCCCTTTTCATGGAACTGTGGTCAGTACATCCCTCCCAAAAAGTGGCTTGGAGGACCAAGTAAGCTAGACTAGCGTAATGACTATTAGCTGTAAGGAATTATAATTTCCAAATTTAAGAAATTTATGTATTTGCACTTGTTCGTTGTGTGGTTTGTAGGATGTCCGGTACTATTTAATGTGTAAGTTGTCGAACAATGAGGAGAAGTTGCTACGTGATGTCCGTCGATGGTGCAAGTCCTTCAAGAAATGATTCAAATGGTGAGTGTCGGTTTTGGAATCATATCTATTTATATATTTGTCCAATAAGCATTGAACACCACCACATACCTGCATGATTCATCGATTGACTAAGCTCCTTACTTGGCAACTAATGTTTGTAGGTTTGTGTACCTAACTAAAGGCGGGGCACAACACATTTTCGTTATGGATGTCAAGGGGTTATTGAACGCCATGCCTAGAGATGGTTCTGGACACATAGCGATAGAGTATTACATCAACGGATTTTGCAATTGAGCATTACAGTTGCCTCCTCGATGAACGTCAGCATATGTTTCCTAAATGGTGTTGGACATCAATTTTTATGAGGACTCCTAAGCTAGTAAATTGTACTGGACGTGAGAGGTTATTGAAGTTGGTTGTCTTTGCTAAAACAAGTATGTGGCAGCGACATATTTTTCAAATGAGCTTCTATTGTATAGCTTACATGGAAACATTTTAGAAAATACATTTTTGATGGTCTTATAGTGGTCATGTCTGTGGCATGTTCGTGATGATCTTAATGGTTGTCCTAGCCCTGATTGGCTGGACGATGTGCTTTAGGTTGAAGGATATCCGACAATTGTGAGATGAATACTTGGCGGACATCCTCATGGGTAGACTACGTAATTTCCCAATGGCCCTCGCATGATTCAATCCCTTACATGGTGTAGTTTTCTTGTACAATTTCATTCAACCATATTTGCACATATATAAATTTATTTATTATCAGGAGTTCCCCATGTGATGTAATTGTGCGTTGTTGATGATATGATGACACATGTGGTGAATTTATTAAGTTTTTAAAATCAATAAAGTTTCCTCGTAATTGTTACGAAGTGTACCTACGTACTACATTTTACAAACTGTGGTAGTTGATGATCTTTCTAACATTCGCTTACTTGGAGTTCGACTATTGTATACCAATGTACACGACATGTCAGACTGTGGTAGTAAATGGCACAAGCATACCCATTCTATAACCTTTGTTTACCACTGTATGCAAACTCATATACGATGGTAAACCATACAGAATGAAGAACAGAGTACGTACACATTTTCATTAAAGAACTATAAAAACAAAGGCACAAATGTTTCACTCCTGGTATAAAAGTGGTCCTAAGAAAGCAACTAGTTTAATTGAGCAAATCGTGTGAACATATAAAAGCGTTGTCCTCCCACCCACATATAGATAACACCACACACTAACCCTGCAGATATCTCTTATTTAGTTACTATTGGGTTCACTTATTGGACATAGACGACATTATTTTCTTTAACATGAAACAGGAAGATAATATCATATATGTCCACATGTTTGATTACCCATAACGCAATCCAAAATAGTGCACCACGAGGACCTATGTGTAACTTTTAAAACAGTTAGTAGCGTATAATGTAGGAGGGTCTCAACACCAAAAAATATGACATTCCCCCATATTCATGTCGAGACGTGGGCCAACACTGTAAACAACATAATCAACATAATGGTGCTAATAATCATCCAAGTTTTCGTACATCACTCGGCACATGGAAGATCACAAGTTAACTTCCTATTGCATTTTTGGAAATCCCTAATTGCGTGTCCCTTCTCTAGTAATATTGCCTTTAGATTGATAAGGGATGCTTCTAATTTACAGATTATAATGGCCTTTTCTGCCTTCTGTGACTCGCGTGAACCACCCATCATGCTCACACTTCCTTCGGAACATGTAGCTTAGGGTTAGACTGGCTACGGAATTATAATATAATTACAATTGGAAAGCATATTAGTTTATCATGGTATACCTCACGACACACTGAGCGACGCCTGTTGGGCACATTTGGATCGACGATAAATTCAGTTAGTACACCACATTCACAAAGTATGGTAACCACATTCCCCAAGAGAGGTTGTTGGAAGGTGCCATTTGTTGGGAATCGATTGGAAATGAGGCATCAGATGTTAGGGGGCTATTGAACTTCATCTTAGCGTAGCCTAGGCTTGCAATTGAATTGAGTAGGTGTTGGAGTGAGATGGTGATAAGATAAGCTATGGAAACATTTACAATGATGGTGGGGTAAACATGCTAAAGTTATGTGGGAAGCCACAAAATGCACTAAGTTTACTTGCTAAAAACCTGTCGTCATTATTTCTGCTTTGTGGTGGGTAAGAAGCCACGTCTCATATTTATCATGTTGAGATCATACAGGCTCACTTCAAGTGTACTGCAAATGTGGGAAACATGTCCCATTATATTTTAATGGAGTAGGTAGAGTTAATGCCATGTGACGTGTGCAAGGTAATTGCATACAATTACCCACATTTAATGTTCTGTATTTGGATTACTTATAAAATCCATATGGAACATTTTGTTAATTACAAACTTTGGATGCGTGGTTGTTGCGTGCAGTATGGATATGGTGAACAGCATGTGTAATAAGTGTACAGGACTGTGCATCGAATTTCGTGTTGTTATAAAAGATAACATTATCAAATGTAAGACAACAGTACAATTTATGGGTAGGCTTATAGGTAGTCAAACATTATAATTCAACAACAACCCAACTGAAGCATTAAAAAAGCCAAAATTTTCCTGAATCGGTTCAATGGGTACTCGTATTGGGGACTTGTTAACCTACTAGCCAACTACGGAGTAACTTAGTACAATGTTAGCATACAATATTAATTTATCACGAAGTTGTTTGCATATTTAAAATTCAAACAATTAGATTACGAACTAAATTGGGTTACCATTCACAAATAACGTACTACTAATCCGTAGTGGCATCTCAGACATACAAAAAGTTCGACATCAACCAACAAAATATAAGTTCATAACATTAGAAGCCGAAGTCATTACCAGCAACATTAGCCATAAAGTTCTTGTGCCGGAGCTGCAAGTTCATATTTACGTATGTGACCACACTAAACACACCATCAATATAGCTTGACAACAACCAAATCGTACTTACATACATAGTGTATAATCCCATAGTTGATCCGAAAGTCTACAAAGTTGTTGGTTACGACCCCCTTCATTCTTGGGGTTATATTCCCTATACCTACATTAGCCAAATGACAAGCACAATGTTTGTTACTCCTAATATTGCACACCATTGCTTACGTTTATGAAGATCAACCCTTATCTTGCCATCCATTGCCCGATCTTCCTATTGGATGACTTGGTGATTGTTTCGTTCAGTGTGCACCAAATCCCAAACCTCTTCTAGCTCCTCAATTAACTGGTTAATAATGTCTCTAACTTGTTTTGAATGGTCCGCATCAATTATGTCCAAGTATGGACATGCATTAGGGTTCTACATGCAATTAGCGTGAAACGATTGGGAGAACACAAGTTAATATTGTAGACAAAATTTGTTCTAACACAACAATCAAATACAATTTTGAGCAATAAATATTTACCTATCTAGGGCAAACAACATAACCACGCTTGTAGTTATTGTCAGTCCCAACCACCACAACTTCAAAACTACAGTTGCAATAATACTTCATGCCATTGTTGAAGTTACTTAACCTGCTCCTCGTGCCTCCAGATGTCTGGATGTATGACCTTCTCTTTGATGGGCTAGCTATCTTGCCTTGACAATGTCGGAAGACCACCTCCACAATACTTCTAGCAGCAGAAGTGTGGCCTCACCCACTTGTCCTGTATAATCAAAGACATTTGCATTAAATCCCATACATTACTAATAAAGCAATCAACCTTAATTTTGCTAACTCTATATGGTACACATTAAATTAGGTTTTGTAGTGGTTGGGTACATTAAATGTTGTACTCTCTTGGCATATGCACTGTTTTGTTTGTATTAACCATCTCATAAATGGTGATAATGGTACACGATTATACGGTCTGTGCTAAATTGATGCCTTAATGCTTCAATTACATGTCGTTTACAGTGGGGCCCTCATTTGTACATGACCTCCTATTTTGTACAACCCCTAACAAAATCATAATGTATACAACCTCTAAGTTATAGTTTACCTCGATTAATAGGTCGGGTTTAGGAGGTAAACAATTAGGGTGGGGTGGATTGAAGGGAATGGAATAAATTCTGCCACCTACTTCCGCAATCATGCAACACATAGGGATTTGTTATTGTTTGTCGTGGTCAGTCCCTTGGGAATTAAATAGGTACCATGCATATTGTTGACCACATACATGACTCAATTTTTTAGAAATGGGGTTGTTATTTTCCCGTAGTAATTGCTCCTTCAATCTCCCATCTATTGCAATGTCCATCACATCCAACATGTTCCACAATGAGCATAGATATGAACGTACCTGCCTATATGCCTGCTATTGGCTGGATTGAAGATACGCACATCATTCCCGTGGACAACATAACGTTAAAGTTGTTTATGGAATTCCCCATGCGTTCTTGGGATGACTTCGATGGTGTCTCCTATTAATGGTTGTGCAACCTAAGGTGCAGGCTCCTATCTTTGGCGCATATCCCCATATAGATCCCAATTATAAGGGAGTTCACTCATACGTGGAGCAAAGAACAACGTACATTAGCATAGAATGATTATCGTTCCCTGTTATGAGTTGAAGAGGTAAGTTCAGAAGAAGGCATGGTACAGATGTTCGACATAGATCCCATTCTACGACCGTCAATCATCCCACTGAGGATGTTTACTGTTTTATAATGTGTAACGACACACGATTTCTATAGCTAGATTGATGACACATACATGCACATCCTACAATGAGGTCAAGTAGGGGCACAAGCAGACATAATCTCCACACCTATACCAGAAGGCAATAGAACTAACTACACCTTGTAAACATTCCTCACCCAATCAAGTATTGGCATCCCTCCCCGAGTCAGCAACTACTGCCCGAGCGATGTTTGAATTGCGGTTTGGAATTGTAAAGACATTGCATACATATCTTTTCATCAAAATCTAAGGGGATTACTGTCAATGACCGGGGCAGCCATTATTGTTGCTTTCGATATAAGGGCTGAAGATGGAAATGCAAGGGATATATTACGTAAAATAAGAATGAACCATAGCTTCATAGAGCCAATTGCTTCGTTGGTGGAGTTTATCTCATATGAGACTCATCAAAAGTGTTCTCAGTGCCCCATAGGTTCACACCCACGCAGATCGGAAAACATAGGCCACAATCACTAGCAATGACTACACCTCTTATATCTTTGCGTAACCAACCTATTTATGTATGAATGAAATTGTATAGCACAACCTCATGTCGTGCTTGTGCCAGGGACATACAAACTGTTCAATAAATCTTCAATCTCAGCAACATCACCTCTATAACTTACATCAACATCAACATGGGGATTACGATAGGTGCGCATTGTATGTCCAACTTTACCACATTTTGAGCACCTTTGAGATCTTATGCCTTGTGTTTGTGACTCCCTATGTGTGGATGGTGGCGTACCAGGTCATTACCCATTATTCGGGGATAATATGCATCTGTCATACTCGTTATCAAGCTTTTCTCCACCAACCACCTGAGCTGTCTTCTCATAAACTTTCCCCATATCATGTGTTTCTAGTGGGTTGATAAGTTGGTTGTATACGAGCTGTCGAGTCACACTCTTATAAATTGGATGCACGTAGTCATAAACCCATAAGTTTGACTTAGCTGTCACAACTAACGCATGACAGCATTGAAGGCCTTGCATTTGCCATTGCCTGCAAGTACAAGTCTGTTGAACTAACTTCACTACTAATTTAAGGTTGTTGGTTAACTCCACACTGTATCTGCCTAACATCAAACTATAGCAGTCTACAGCTACTATAACTCATCTTCTTATAAGTGACAGCTAACTTCAGCTCTATTCCCTCCCCCAACCCATTCTTCCCCTTCTAAATGTCCTGCTCATGGTTATCCATCTTCTTACCAAGCTTCTCTAGGTGGCCATTCATAAGCCAACGCACGGGCATAGGGTGTAGTCATCTCTTGCAATTGTTCCAAGTTTCTATGATATTATTGTTGATTCTGCCCCATCTCTCCTTACCAAACTTAGAAGTAGCCCACTCTGTTTCTTGTTCTCCACCTCCCAAGCAACAACCTTTGCCTCGCTTAACCTATTTGTTTACTCTACTGGCCAATCATTGTAGATTTCACATACCCTTTTAAATGGTGGTTTCTGAACGATTGATGAACTCCCTCGCTAAAAAAAAGTCGTCTCCCTTCAAAACTTGTCTATGAGAACTCTCTCCAAGCTGTAGAACCTCAATTCCTGTAATGCAGCATTGTACTCACTTGTTGTTGGAGCGTAAGCAACTCTGTAGAACATTTCCTTCGCTATCTGTTTCATTAATTCTTTCCGGATACCACGCTTTGCTACCTCATTTCAAGAAATTCTTCGTCAAATGATGTAGGCATTAGCTCTGGTGCTCCTTACCAAATGCTTGTGCCACAGCCGCTATTACAGCGAGGTACCTGTCTGACATGATCACGGGCTTGAGATCCCCCAAGTACTGAGCAATCATTTCGAAGAACTAGACCCACTCTTCAATGTTCTTACCACACACTATACCATACGTGAATTGAATAGGAGCTTGTCCACATCCATAGTGCAGGCTAAAACTAAGGTCCCCTTGTAATGTCCACTAAGAGGGGTGCCATCCACAAACAGTATCATCACCCAAGTTTGAATTCGTTCACATTAGCAACATACGCAATAAATAACCGGTTAAACCTGGAACCCTCAACCTCATAGAATGCCAAAGAGCCTAGGTACCCTCTGACGATTGCGGCACAAATCTAAGGAGCAATTTATAATGAATAATCGGCTTTCCAAGCACCATCATGCACACAAACTCTCTTGCCGTCCATGACTGCATGTATGTTAGGCGAATCACTAACTCCAACTCCAACCTGCATCATGTTCCTAGGGAATAATCAAGACATAGCCTCACTTTACCCTCAATGAGGTGTGCGAGAAGTTCGGCTCTAACACACCGTCTGCCCAAACACCCATATGACACAGCTGCCCAACACTGTGTTTATGTTAGCCTCTTTTATGGACATCACTTGCGTGTTCTTTTCGCATCTGACACATATGTAGAAAGGATAGTCTGTAGCGTCGTATCTAACATGCAGTTCTGCTCAAACCGAGAGTTGAAGTGGTTTGCAATTGTAAACTTACGTATCATTTGTCAAAAAGCTTCTGCGGATTGAATGATCTGTTCTACTCCCCTGATTAACTTCTTCCATATGCTTAAGTTACGGTAGTAGTGCTTCCAGACCTGATCATGGCTAAACACTGTCATTCTCATTATTCTGTTCATCACACCTACTTCCTTCGCTGCCTTCTTCGCCCCCTTTTGTCATTGCCTTCTCATCACCTACATCATCTAACATCACGAAGATCTCATCGTCATCATACAGTTCGATAATTCCCCTCGCCCAAGGCTCAACTTGCCTTGCTGGTGATCAC
The DNA here is from genome assembly GCA_029747015.1 of Carnegiea gigantea. Taxonomy (NCBI): domain Eukaryota; kingdom Viridiplantae; phylum Streptophyta; class Magnoliopsida; order Caryophyllales; family Cactaceae; genus Carnegiea; species Carnegiea gigantea. Next base: position 1,011,490 of record JAKOGI010000067.1, read on the forward strand.
TAACACATCCGGCCCTTTCAGTCACCAACGCCCTGCAATTTTAACGAGAACAACAAATAAGTTGCTCATTCTCATAAACACCATTAACTAATGTACTTCATCATATAAGTCTTTCTATATGATCCACCTTTTTAGTCCTACTTGTCTGCCATCTCCGTTAGGACCCTGTTGCACAACAACATCACCATTTCTCCCACTTGACTCGCAAACCACCCCATGATCACAGGTGTGCATTCGTCCTTTACTTCTATGCTCACCTCTTCGACCCCTCATTCCTACCCTCATACAAATACCCATGCACAACATTTCCCTTGAAAACATCCCCATATCCATATCTCCCTCAGCTGCCATTAACATTTATTGTTAGTGCTTCAAACAGTACCATAGTTTCTGCTCAGACAAATCATTCCTTGTAATTTCTAGCACCATTCTTTGCACTTCCACTGCCATCCCCTCCTTCACCACCATACATTTCCTTAACCCTCCTACATATGTTACTTTTCCATCTCTACCTTCCTCCAATTCCCCCTTATAACACGTAAGTAACTAGCTCTCTCCCCCTATCATTATCTCCCACAACAGCATTGTCTTACATTCCTTTCTACTAAACGTTACAGCTAGTACTGCACCAGTCACTCTGTCTAATATCTTTCCAATTACCCTGCATGTTATACAATAATAAAGTTTTGTGACCGCAAACAATAATGCATCAATTACTACACAGAATTATATAACATTATCCCCAACACCACTGCTCTAGGAGTACCTATTCAACATACTATCATAGTAACACTACATATTCCCCAGGTTTACCACTGCCTTGTTCTTAGTCAATGTTGGTGAATACAACATGATCTTCTTTAGAAAACAACATCACTGTTTTCTATCCTTCTATATTCCCCCAGTCAATCATACAATTGGATTTACGCAAAAGCTACTACTATGATATCCTGGCAAATGGTGACCAACAACATGGCATACATTTACTCCTAGACATTCACCCTTCATACAGCCAAAGCTAGTCACCACAACGTCATTCCACACATCAAACTCTTAAAGTTACAACCAATTTTCGCATACCTGTTGTTTACTAAGTTTCTTGCAGTCGTTTACCCATATAAGATGTTCTAACCCTTCCTCCTCTAAGTTCATGGCTGGCCTTCATTATAAAGTATCCACCATCATCGAACACACTAAGCTTCGGTCCAACCTCCCCCTGTACTTTATCGGATCTACAACTATGCACCTTGCCTCACTGAGTTCTTCTCCGTAATAATGCATTTTAGGAGTGCATTCAGCTATGGAAAGAGATAGAGAGAGAGAGAGAGAGAGAGAGCGCATGGTATGAACTTCACACAAACCCTTGATTTTGGACATGAGGTAGATGGCTCGTGGTTTTGGTTCCAGGTTTTGGTAGAGAGAAAGTGACAACCCATTAGGTAGAGAGAGAAGGAGGCTTGTTAATGCATGACCCTGCTAGCTGAAGGCTTGGTAATGCATGACCCTGCTATAAATTTCCCTTAAATAAAGTAGTCTAAAGGTTTGTGAAAGTAATAATTTAGTACCCTAAGATACATGTAATAAATAATTTAGTCCTTTTCTTGATAATAGGTTTTAAAAATTACATATTGACTGCTAAAAATATGATACTTTTAGAGTTTTACTCTCTTTAAGTTGATTTTTAAGAAATTATGTAGGTGTTGGCGGTTTGTGTATATTTTAATGACTATAAATGCACCCATTATTATTATTGAAACTTTATTGACGTTGTCACTAATACCATATAAATTGCTTAAAATTTTGAGGGCATCAAAAAAATAGTTAATACAAGAGTATCTTATTTTGTATTAAAAAATAATTTCTAGAATGTCATAAAAATACAACTTTTAAATCTTCTTACTAAGAAAATAACTAAGTTATTCATTCTTGTATAAGTCTGGATACTACCTTATTATTTTCACAAACTTTTGGACTACTTTATTTGGTGACAATTGACCGTATCTTAGGGCATTAAAGTGTCAATTACAAAAAAAGGCTGTCTGTAAAATTCTTCGTTAGTCTTTTTGTTAGTTTCTTATCTATGTCTCCTGAAATCGGCCTCTCTACGAGCGGAGATATCTATAAAGGTAACACTCCCTATAGTTGGATAATGCCATACCGAGTTGTTGTTGTCGTCATCGTCATTGTTGTTGTCATCTTTTCAATGGTTTTTGGCCAAAAAAATCCCATGGTAAATTTATAGGAAAGTTAATCCTCAGTTACCCAGGTGTATGCGCCATTAATAATTCTAGACAATTGTAAATTTATCAAATCATTTGAAAATTCGGTTAACCGATGGTCAACCGCAGCTAAAATTTTGATTTTTTTAAAAACAATCGTAAATTTTGCATTAGGCAACTGTAGATCTTATAATTATAAAATGATAAGATTAAGCATACAACAATGTATAAATTATTTTTTGGTGTTTTAAATATTTAAATTAAATAAAACAAGGAGTGAAAATTGAGAATTATAAATTTAAATTAACGGTTGATCAATAACCAAACTGAAAATCCAGTTAACTAAACTGAAAAATCAGTTAACTGAGTTTTTCGGTTCAGTCACGGTTCATACTTTTCCTAGACCAAAAAATTCGGTTGATTGAAAGTTTCGATTCAGTGCGGTTCACAACTTTTTAGAACCAAATTTTGGGTTAACTAATTTTGGCTCAAACGAATTTTCGGTTAACTGGTTGTAATCATCCCTAACAACAATGACAAGATGAGTACTGCCACTGACACATGCCATGCATCTTACATATTGTGAGGCTTACGCAATTTAATGTCTAATTATTAGATAAGATTTTTGCTTAATTTCCTAAAAGACGTTTGTTTAATTTTGACTTCTTAACTTTCATGGTTGATGTGACCACCTAGTTCAGATTTTAAGGCTTGCCTAATTGCTCACTATATTGCAGCATACAACTATAGTAGTAATTCAATATTTATCGTCCTCTTAATTAATTCAATCATGCTAAACTAATGTACCACTCCTGATATATACGACTTAAACACATGCCTATTACAGCTAATGGGCAACTCAATCCAATTTTAACATGTTCGAAAAATACAATAGTTTGAATTTGATTAATTGGGGTTTGCTAACTGGGCTCTACTCGTGTTAAGAAAATGGAGGCAGAGAACTTAGGAAAAAGTTAAATGACTATGAAACCACTGGGAAGAGTTTGAGACTTCTTCTCAGGGTCCCTGTCGTGAAGCTGTCCCTTTTAAGATGGTTATTGGTGCTATTATGTAAATACAAGTTTGTATTAGCTTGCATATTGATAGGGCCATAAGAGCTCAGTGGCGTCGTAGCAAGCATGGTTGTCTCCTATAAGGACTAGGTCAATCTATCCAGTTGCGTCCCTTTAAGATCGACAAGTGAATCAAAACTTGAAAGTGATAAAAATAACTAAGATAAGAAAACAACCAGAACTAATTTGAATAACAATAAACATTCGGGAAAATGCTTCACCACATGATAAATCACTCACGCACATTGCACGTTGATCAATCTAAACCAACTTAGTTTAAAAGACGATAATCCAAAGTGTCATACTCTCTGACAAAAACAAATTGTATTGAATTTGTGGATGATTAATACATTGCTTTATCCCTCATCTCTCTCTTACTATTCATGCCTGCTTTGTTCAATGGGACGCACGTATATATATACATGCTTGATGATCACAGCTAGCTTGGCACATAAGTCACCAAGTCTCCTAAGTCTACCCTATAAAGAACTCTTAATCCTACTCCATTTGTGATAAATAATATCATGATAAAATCTTATCTAATCATAATTAATAGCATGATAAAATCTATCCTAATACTCCCCCTCAAGTTGGAGCATGCAAATCAAAAATGCCCAACTTGTCCTTCACGTAGTGAAATTGTCCTTTTCAAAGAGCTTTAGTGAATATATCCGCCGGCTGATGTTGTGTTCCGACATGGGCAAGTGTGAGGATTTCGGCATCCAACTTTTCCCGAACAAAATGACAGTCAATTTCAATGTGCTTAGTTTTCTCATCTGTGCTGTGTGTAGAGTTGCTTGACTATCACAGTAAAGCTTCATGGGGGAAGGCAAGATGCCCAAAGATGTTAGGAATGACCTTAACCAGAATAGTTCACTAGTGGTCAAAGCCATGGACTGATATTCAGCTTCAGTGGAGGATTGGGATAAGGTAGTTTGTTTCTTGCTGCGCCAAGAAATATGTGATCCCCCTAATAAAATAAAATAGCCTGAAAGAGATTTGCATGAATAGGATAGGCGCCCCCAGTCTGAACCACAGAAGCCAATAAGCTGGAGATTACAGTCAGAACGAAGCAGAATTCCTTAATCGGATGTACCCTTTAGATAACGCAGGACTCATCTTGCAGCATCCATGTGTTCCTCTCGTGGTGCCTGCATAAATATGGAGAGAATATGAACGGCATAGGTAAGATCTGGTCGGGTGATAGTAAGATAAATGAGACATTTGATAAGCTTGCGATATCGAGTAGAATCAGTTAGAAAACTTCCCTGAGCTAGCACTAAGAGGTGGTTCTGTTGCATGGGGAAGGCAACCGGCTTGGTCCCTAAGAGACAACATTCATCAATAATTTCCAGTGCATATTTCCGTTGACAAAGAAATAGGCCCTGTGGGCTTCTAGCCACTTCAATGCCCAAAAAATATTTTAAGGGCCCTAAATCCTTAATACTAAAGCATGTGTTGAAATAATCCTTGAATTGTTTACATGCAATAGTATCATTTCCTACAAGCACAATGTCATCAACATAAACCAAGACACCCATAAAAGTGTCACCTTTACGGTATGTAAATAGTGAGTAATCCGCATAGGAGCGCACAAATCCGCATGCACATAATTTTGAAGATAACTTAGCGAACCATGATCGTGGCGCCTGTCGCAATCCATAGAGAGACTTTTGAAAATGACAAACTTTGTTTTCGTCATTGCTTTGAAACCCTGGAGGGAGTTTCATGTAAACTTCTTCGTCGAGGTCTTCGTGTAAGAAAGCATTATTCACATCCAGTTGATGCAGCTCCCATCCCTTTGCTATAGCAACAGCTAAGAAACAGCGGACATTAATCATTTTCGCAGCTTGTGCAAAAGTCTCATTGTAGTCGAAGCCTTCAAACTAATGATCCCATCAGATAACCAATCTTGCTTTGTAGCATTCAATAGAACCATCGGATTTGTGTTTTACTCGATAGGCCCACTTGCAGCTAATTGGTTTCTTACCTAGTGGAAGAGTCTCAATGGACGAAGTTGCATTTTTCTCCAAGGTGTCGATTTCTTCGGCCATAGCTTTCATCCAATTGGCATCTTTTACAGCCTCATGATAAAATCTAGGCTCTGCAATCTTAGTTATGGCAGCTAAAAATTACCGGTGGGATATAAAAAAAATTTATACATGTGACATAGTTGTGTACAGGATATAACGTACCTGAGGATTCTTATTGAAGAGGTGTAGTAGTGGAGACGGGGTTATTAGTGCAAGCATTGTAGCAAAGATACTAGTCAAAATGGGCCGGAGCCTTGCGATGCCGATGGCTTCGTCTAGGCTCGCTAGTGCCGTTGTTGGGCAGTAGAGATGAAAGCAAACTGGACTCGGGGGCCAGTTCAGGGACAATGACAGTTTCTTGCAAGTCACTCCCCCTTGCCGTAGACCCATCATCAGAAATACCTTGGGCCAAGGCTTCTCTTCTGGGTGTTCAGCTGGGAGTTGGGCTCAATGCTGGGGCTGTTGTAGGCCCAGGTGAGAAGCTGCTGTTGTCATCAGTTTGGGTCGGGGACTGCTAGACTGGATTACTTCCCCTAACTTGAGTGCCGTAGTCTGGTATGTGATGGATCGGATGCTGGTCCACAAGGCAATCCTCATCATGCCGAGCCTAGATTGCCCGTGATGTATTGTACACTTTCTGTGACCCCTTTGGCTTCTTTGAACGGGAACGTGCTTTCCTGAAACACAATGTCCCGGCTTTCCAAAAACTCATGTGCATCAAGATCATGTAGTCTCCAAGCTTTATTTCCATAAGGGTGCCCTACGAACATACATTTTCTGCTTCGGGAAGCAAAATTGTCACGCCCTTTCATGTCGTTTTTAGCATAACACAAACTACCAAACACCTTAATAAGATCATAGGAGGGTTTCTTTTAGAAGAGGAGCTCATAAGGTGTCCTACTATTCGACAGTTTACCAGGGGTTCTGTTGATTAAATATACTGCTGTGAGGACACATTCATCCCAGAATTTTAAAGGAAGTGAAGCTTGGAAACGTAGTGCTCTAGCCACATTTAGCACATGGCGATGCTTGTGTTCAACCCTCCTGTTTTGTTCAAGGGTGTCCACGTAGCTTGTTTGGTGCATGATCCCCATGTCTTGGTAGAAGACCTTCAAGGGCCCAGTTTTGAATTCGGTGCCATTGTCAATTCAGACCACCTCAACTCCTTTATGGAATTGAGTTTGAACCATGGTGATAAAACTTTTCAAGATAGATCCTACTTCGCCCTTTGTATTCATGAGGTGTAACCAAACTCCACGATAGAAGTCATCAATAGGGGTCAAAAAAATTGTGCTTCACATGTGGAGGGCACACGATATGGCCCCCATATATCACAATGGATCATATCAAATAGCTCATCCGCTTTATTTTCACTAACATGAAATTGTATTCTAGTTTGCTTGGCATGAAAACAAGAATCACATATGTCACTACTTTCACTATTTTCATTCACAGAAAATGAAATACCTAAATTTTCAGACAAACTTCTTATGACTTCTTTCGATGGGTGACCCAACCTCCTATGCCATAAATCTCCGGCCCTAGCCGCATTGCTTTGACATTTGGATGCTATGCCATGGTAGTAGTAAACCCCACTTCTATGCTCACCCGGTCCAATCGGCATCCCCGAGGTACGGTCTTGTAAAACACAATGATCATCAAAGAAAGTCACCTTATAATTTAAGTCCTTTGTTATTCTGGCAATTGAAATAAGATTGCAACTAAGTTTGGGCACTAATAACACATTATTTATTTTAGTTCCATTTTGGAGAGCCACCGTTCCTTGCTTGGTAGAAAGGGTTTGAGTTCTATTGAGTAGATCAATAGCAACAAGTGACACAGTTTGGATGTGAGAAAGTTGACGTGGATCGCCAGTGTCAAGCATCCACGACACCTTACCTGTGAGCTTTTCATTTCCACCTTTCGAGGGTTCAAGCAAACACATTAGCCGCTGCACTTGCTCAGCCGTAAGCATAGGGATCGCTGGCTGTTCTACGGTGTCGGCTTCAGTCGTGGGAGATAAGTTGACGCCAACAGCATGTGCGCCTTCTCTACCTCCTTCTCGGCTTCGAGGGCTGCTGTGTCTTCCACCGCAACCGCCTCTCTGGTGCGTCCTCCCCGACCATGTCCTCATGAACTCCAACCGGGTGGATACCCGGTGATCTCAAAGCATCCACTCTCCTCGTGTCCATATTTTCCGCAATGGCTGCAAGTTCCCTTCGAGCATCCAGTGCTGCTAACCGAGAAAGTTGCAGCAGATTCAAGTCGAACATCGCTTGTAGTCATCAAATGCCTGTGACTCTCCTCTTGATGCACCATGTTCAATATTTTGTCGAGTGTGAGTAGAGGCTCGAGCGCAAGAATTTGCCCCCAGATATTAACATATAGCTCATCATTTAGCCCCATCAAAAATTGATGGGCTTTGTCTTTGTCTACCATCTTCATAAGTTAATCACCAAGTTTACGCTCACACTTCCTATAGGTGCAACAGGGGAAACAAACTTGATTTTCTTATTCACTCCATAGCCCCATAAGCTTCGAGTAGAATTCCATAACCTCCGACCCACCTTGCTTGCACTCGACAAGTTTGGTCTTAAGTTGGTGGATCTTAGGCGCGTTAGATACCGCATAGCATTTCTTTAAACTTTGCCACATGTGTTCTGCGGTGTTAATGTAGGCAATACTAGTTCAAAGCTTGGGGTCAATAACGTTAAGTATCCAAGAGCAAATTATTGAATTAGTCATCTCCCAGGCTTGCAATTCGGTAGTGTCTTCCACTTCTTTTGGAGTTGGTTTTGTCAGTTTCCCATCTATAAATCCTAATTTATTTTTAAATTATACAAAGGTCCTGACTGCCTTCTCCCAAAGATCATGATTTTTCCCGTCAAAGATCACAACTGTGATTAGCGCTCCAGGTCCCTCAGATGGATGTAAGAAGTATGTTGAGTGACTCTCTATAACAAACTTTTTATTTATCATGATTGATTTTGGGTTTCAACTTTAGTCTCTCAATTAAGACCTTAGAAGCTCTAATACCATGACGAAAATAAATTTGTGTTGAATTTATGGGTGATTAATACATTGCTTTATCCCTCATCTCTCTTTCACGATTTATGCCTGCTTTGTTCAATGGGACGCAGGTATATATATACATGCTTGATGATCACGGCTAGCTTGGCACATAAGTCACCAAGTCTCCTAAGTCTATCCTATGAAGGACTCCTAATCCTACTCCATATATGATAAGTAATATCATGATAAAATCTTATCTTATCAGAATTAATAATGTGATAGAATCTATCCTAATACTCTCTTTCAAGTTGTAATGAAATGTTAAGAATCAATTAATCCCTTACTTTAATTGTTTTTGATCAATCTATACTTGTTAAGGAAAAGGATAACCACAACATGTCCCTTTGAATGGCGAATCTTTCTTAAGAATTCACACATATAAGTCTGATTTCACTTTTCCAATGTCAAGCTTTGCCTTTCAGCACTTCACCCAACATCCAACATCAAGCAAGCAAATGGCCAATCAACATTCTTGCAAATACAAACTCTAAAATCAAATTAAACTTGAAACAACTTAAATTGAAAAAGCAAAATGCAAACTTCCTTGAGCATCCATGTGTTCCTCTCGTGGTGCCCGCATAAATTGGGAGAGAAAATGAACGGCATAGGTAAGATCTAGTTAGGTGATAGTAAGATAAATGAGATGTCCGATAAGCCTGCGATATCGAGTAGAATCAGTTAGAAAACTTCCTTGAGCTAGCACTAGGTGGCGGTTTTGTTGCATGGGGAAGGCAACCGGCTTGGTTCCTAAGAGACCACATTCATGAATAATTTCCAGTGCATATTTTCGTTGACAGAGAAATAGGCCCTGTGGGCTTCTAGCCACCTTAATGCCCCAAAAATATTTTAAGGGCCCTAAATCCTTAATACTAAAGCATGTGTTAAGATAATCCTTGAATTGTTCACATGCAATAGTATCATTTCCTCCAAGCACAATGTCATCAACATAAACCAAGACACCCATAAAGTGTCCCCTTTACGGTATGTAAATAACAACAAGTCCGTATGCACATAATTTTGAAGATAACTTGGCGAACCATTGTTGTGGCGCCTGTCGTAATCCATAAAGAGACTTTTGAAGATGACAAACTTTATTTTCGCTATTGCTTTGAAACCCTGGAGGGAGTTTTATGTGAACTTCTTCGTTGAGTTCTTCATGTAAGAAAGCATTATTCACGTCCAGTTGATGCAGCTCCCATCCCTTTGCTATAGCAACAGCGAAGAAACAGCGGACATTAATCATTTTCGCAACTGGTGCAAAAGTCTCATTGTAGTCGAAGCCTTCAAACTAATGATCCCCGCAGATAACTAATCTTGCTTTGTAGCATTCAATAGAACTATCGGATTTGTATTTTACCCGATAGACCCACTTGTAGCTAATTAGTTTCTTACCTAGTGGAAGAGTCTCAATGGACCAAGCCGTATTTTTCTCCAAGGCATCCATTTCTTCATCCATTGCTTTCCTCTAATTGGCATCTTTTACAGCCTCATGATAAAATTTAGGTTCTGAAATCATAGTTATGGCAGCTAAAAATTACCGGTGAGACTAAAAAAAAAATTCTACATGTGACATAGTTGTGTATAGGATATCGCGTACCTGAGGATTCTAGTTGAAGAGGTGTAGTAGTGGAGACAGGGTTATTTGTGCAAGCATTGTAGCAAAGATACTGGTCGAAGTGGGCCGAAGCCTTGCGGGGCCGATGACTTCGTCTGGGCTCGCTAGTGCCGTTGTTGGGCTACGGAGGTGAAAGCAAACTCAACTCGGGGCCTAGTTCAGGGGCAATGATAGTTTCTTGCAAGTCACTCCCCCTTGTCGCAGACCCATCATCAGAAATACCTTGGGCCAAGGGTTCTATTTTGCGTGTGGAGCTAGGGGTTGGGCTCGATGCTGGGGCTGTTGCGGGCCCAGGTGAGAAGTTACTGCTATGATCAACCTGGGCCGGGGACTACTAGACTGGATTACTCCCCTTGACTTGAGTGCCACGGTCTACTATGTGATGGATCGGATGCTGCTCCACAAGGCAATCCTCATCATACCGAGCCTAGATTGCCCGTGATGTCTCATACACTTTCTGTGACCCCTTTAGCTTCTTTGAACGGGAACGTGCTTTCATGAAACACAATATCCCGGCTTTCCAAAAACGCATGTGTGTCAAGATCATATAGTCTCCAAGCTTTCTTTCCATAAGGGTACCCTATGAACATGCATCGTCTACTTCGGGAAGCAAAATTATCACACCCCTTCATGTTGTTTTTAGCATAACACAAACTACCAAACACCTTAATAAGATCATAGGAGGGTTTCTTTTGGAAAAGGAGCTTACAAGGTGTCTTGCCACTCAACAGTTTACTACGGGTTTTGTTGATTAAATACTGCTGTGAGGACACATTCACCCCAGACTTTTAAAGGAAGTGAGGCTTGGAATCGTAGTGCTCTAGCCACATTTAGCACATGGCGAGCTTGCATTCAACCCTCCTATTCTGTTGGGGAGTGTCCATGTAGCTTGTTTGGTGTATAATCCCCATGTCTTGGCAGAAGACATTCATGGGCCCAGTTTTAAATTCGGTGCCATTATCAGTTTGGACCACCTTGACTCATTTATGGAATTGAGTTTGAACCATGGTGATAAAACTTTTCAAGATAGATCCCACTTCACCATTTGTTTTCATGAGGTTTAACCAAAATCCACGACAGAAGTCGCCAACAAGGGTCAAAAAATAGTGTGCTCCACATGTAGAGGGCACACGATATGGCCCCCATATATCACAATGAATCATATCAAATAGCTCATCCGCTTTATTTTCACTAACATGAAATTGTATTCTAGTTCGCTTGGCACAAAAACAAGCATCACATATGTCACTATTTTCACTAACAGAAAATGAAAGACCTAAATTTTTGGACAAACTTCTCATGACTTCTTTCGATGGGTGACCCAACCTTCTGTGCCATAAATCTCTGGCCCTAACCACATTGCTTTGACCTTTAGATGCTACGCCATGGCAGTAGTAAACCCCATCTCTCTACTCACCTGCTCCAATCGGCATCCTCGAGATACGGTCCTGTAAAACACAATGATCATAAAGAAAGTCACATTACAATTTAAGTCCTTTGTTATTCTGGTAATTGAAATAAGATTATAACTAAGTTTAGGCACCAATAACACATTATTTATTTTAGTTCCATCTTAGAGAGCCACCATTCCTTGCTTGGTGGAAAGGGTTTGAGTTCCATTGGGTAGATCAATAGTAATAGGCGACACAGTTTGGATGTGAGAAAGTTGACATGGATCGCCAGTCATGTGGGTCAAAGCCCCACTGTCAAGCATCCACGACATCTTACCTGTGAGCTTTTCGCTTCTACCTTTTGAGGGTTCAAGCAAACACGTTAGCTGCTGCACTTGCTCAGTCGTAAGCCCAGGTATAGCTGGCTGTTACACAGTGTCGGCTTCAGTCAGGGGAGACGAGTCGACACCAATAGCATGTGCACCTTCTTGAGCTCCTCCTCGGCTTCGAGGGCTGCTGTGTCTGCTACCGCAGCCGCCTCTGTGACTGCGTCGTCCTCGACCACGTCCTCGTGAACTCCAACTGGGTGGATACCCAATGATCTCAAAGCATCCATTCTCCTCGTGCTCGTATTTTCCACAATGGTTGTAAGTTCCCTTCGAGCGTCCAATGCTGCTGACCGAGAAAGCTGCTGCAGATTCAAGTCAGACATCTCTGGTGGCCATCAAATGCCTGTGACTCTCCTCTTGATGCACCATGTTGAATATTTTATTGAGTGTGGGTAGAGGTTCGAGAGCAAGAATTTGCCCCCTGATATTAGAATATAGCTCATCATTTAGCCCCATCAAAAATTGATGGGCTTTGCCTTCATCTACCATCTTCATAAGTTGATCACCTAGTTTACGCTTGCACTTCCCACAAGTGTAACGGCGGAAATGAACTTGATTTTCTAATTCGCTCCATAGCCCCAAAGCTTCGAGTAGAATTTCACAACCTCCGACCCACCTTGGTTGCACTCGGTAAGTGGTCTTAAGTTGGTGGATCTTAGGCACATTAGATACCGCATAGCGTTTCTTTAAATTTTGCCACATGTGCTCTGCGGTGTCAACGTAGGCAATACTAGTTTGAAGCTTTGAGTCAATAACGGTAAGTATCCAGGAGCAAGTAATTGAATTAGTCATCTCCCAGGCTTGCAATTTGGTAGTGTCGTCTTCTGCTTTTGGGGTTGGTTTTGTCAGTTTCCCGTCTATAACTCCTAATTTATTTTTGGATTTTAGAGAGGTGCTAACTGCCTTCTCATAGAGATCATAATTTTTTCTGTCAAAGATCACGGCTGTGATTAGGGCTCCAGGTCCCTCAGATGGATGTAAGAAGTATGGTGAGTAACTCTCTATAACAAACGTTTTATTTGTCATGATTGATTTTGGGTTTCAACTTTAGTCTCTTGATTAAGATCTTAGAAGCTCTAATACCATGACAAAAACGAATTTGTATTGAATTTGTGGGTGAGTAATACATTGCTTTATCCCTTATCTCTCTCTCACAGTTATGCCTGCTTTGTTAAATGGGACGCAGGTATATATATACATGCTTAATGATCACAACTAGCTTGGCACATAAGTCACCAAGTCTCCTAAGTCTATCCTGTAAAGGACTCCTAATCCTACTTCATATATGATAAGTAATATCATGATAAATCTTATCTTATCAGAATTAATAGCATGATAAAATCTATCCTAATACTCTCTTTCAAGTTGTAGTGAAATGTCAAAAATCAATTAATCCCTTTCTTTAACTGTTTTTAATCAATCTGGACTTGTTAAGGAAAAAGATAATCACAACATGTCCCTTTGAATGATGAATCTTTCTTAGGAATTCACACATATAAGTCTGATTTCACTTTTCCAATGTCAAGCTTTGCCTTTCACTACTTCACCCAACATCCAAAATCAAGTAAGAAAATGACCAGTCAACATTCTTGCAAATGAAAACTCTAAAATAAAATTAAACTTGAAACGACTTAAATTGAAAAAGCAAAATGCAAATTCTCAAAGCAAATACATCAATTGGTTCAACAAAATCCCAGATGTGAAAATCTTCCATAACACAATGGAAATAAATATCCAATTACTCTAGAATAATAAATTTAAAGAGAAAACATAAGAACTTGCTCAGCTAAATGCGTGCTTGAATCCATCGATTCCTAACCCGATCCCACTTCTTCACGAATCTTCTTCTTCAACTTGCTCATTCCAAAATAGAGTATAAAAACCTAAATAGACGGTGGAATGGATGAAGAATAAGGTTGAAGGTAGAGTTTTAGCATGAAAAATGCACTAACCAAAAGTCAAAACTGCTTGGAAAATAAACTGCCATGAAAAATTCGGGAAGCCTTTGTAAGGAGGGAACCACCACAGATAGACCATGTGAACCACCACAATTCGTGGCTTACACCACGGCTTGGCCATGGTGGCTTCTAGTTGTGCTACACTGTTGATTCTCTTGAAGTTGGTTAACTTAGGTTCACTATGTGTGCTAACCTGAGTGCTCCATGCTATATATCCAGGTAAATCGTGCTCCTTGTGCATTTATTTACCTATTGGTATGGGCTATTTGGGCCCATTCTTCATTTTTTATTGATTTCGTAGCGCCATCTGGTTCTCATAGCCAATTTATGTAAAATGCCATCAACAATACCAAACCTAAGCTTAAAACAGAATAGGGGAATCAAATGATAAAATCAACTTATCCCTAAAACTGCAAGCACAACCTTCTAAAGATACTATGCAAATTGGACACTTATAACAATTGAACCTATCTGTCAAGGCACCCTATAAGAACGCTTAGGCTTAGTTAGCAATCTCAGTTACATAATTAGGACGTGAATAATAGCTAATGATCATATTATTAATAATGGTTCACTCCATTACTTAGATGTTAATTAAGCTATTTTAACTTGAAGTGACAATTCAAAGTAACAAGTTATCTCATATAAATATGCACACAAAAACTCATAGCGTAGACTAGTTTTCTTGATGCATATATCTTATCTCATTTCACATAAAAACCCTCTTGGAATATACGTAGACAACTACTCACATTTTTGAGTAGCAACTCACATCACATAATAATTCTGAAGTGGTGATAGAACATTAGTAACCATCAATTTTTGATTTTTTTCTTAGGTGAGTGTATGTCCATGGTTTACAATTTACATTTATTGCATAAATATTGACTTGACTATGTAAAAAGAAAAAATCATTTAAACGGGAACTCGTGACTTAAATCTACAAATGATGTTGGTAGTAATTAAGTAAAAACTAAAAGTTAAATAAATAAACAAGCGAATACTTAACAGATTAAAGGGACGGATGGTTACTATTATAAAAGCATTCAACCATGTCGTAGAAATTATATAGAATCTTAAATCCATAAATTCGGCTACCTTATCTAATACTTTTTTTAGCATTTTAGCAACCATTCTAAACACAGCAACAAAATGGCAATAAATTTACATCAATGTGATGTGATGCAATAGGATTGGTGGAAAATATCACCATAAAATAAGGAATTTTTAGTGCAAAAAATAAAATGAACCAATTACGTTAAGTCGATTTACTTTCGGTGTGCTTTTGCCAGTGTAAATGGTAAACCTCTAACTCCACTATTTTGTTCCCTTGATTTTACTGCTCTTGCACATTTCCTAGACGCAATAAGGAATCCGATCATATTTGATCCTCCTACTCATAAATATCTTACTTGGACAAATTTTCCTTTATACAAGTATTTTTGTCTCAATTCAAGAGAATTCAAAGATGAGTAATGAGTGATGGCTTGGCTAAGGAAGATGTTTAAGGAGTCAATGAGAACATACAAGGCTGTAGACAATGCAAAATTAATAAAAGCTACTAAAAAGCATGCATAGGTAGCCAATTTGCACGACGATACAAATGAATCAGCAGAAAGATCCCAGGTTTGCACGACCGCGCATCTTCCAGCTTGGAAAGCATACATGGGTAGCCTTCTAGTTTTGGACACCCATGTATCGCTCCTTCTTTACCAAGCTAATTTTATTTAAATACAATGTTTTTTAGAACAAAAGGCATGAAGTTTTCGCCTTGTATTGGAGAGGATTCTCATAGTGTTTTCTTAAGATTAGTGACTAATATGAGATCTTGTTATTCTACATTTATTTCCCGTAGTCAATATATTCCTATGTTTGTTCTAAAACTTTCTTTTATTATTATTTGTTTAATTTCATTGTTCATTGTCATGCCTAGGGCTTGGAACTTTGTGTTTGTGATTGTTATCATGTTTTTCGGCTAAATTCCCCAACTTCGGTTGAGATTAACGCCAATTATGCTTAGTTGATCATGATTAACCCTAAATTATACTTGTTCCATGTTTGTATTATTGAATTCTACTGTGCCCACTACATGTTTGATTATGATTATTGAATTCTATTTTATTCGGGTTTAGGAGAGCATTGAAAGGCAAAATCTTTACATTGTGTAACTTAGTAGATGGATAGGATTTTGGTATGATACTAATTGAAGTTCTAATTGGGATTTGAAATTTTGAATCTTGTAATCTTTTAATTCTTAGTCCCACAAAACTAGGCGGCTATAGTTACAGGATTAGTCTTTGGTCCTCACAAGGGGGAGAGGATGAACTTAACTGACAATTTATCCATTCATGTTGCATGTTTGAGTGAATTTGATGGGAGGTTGGCAACTGATTTGCTCACATAATTTTGTTGTTAATTACAACCTAAGTGTTCTAATCTTCTGCTTCCTTGATTCATGTTCTTAGTTGTTTGTTTTCTTAGTTGAAAATTAAATCTTCGAGTTTGATTCACTTAAATTGTGTAGTTTAATTAGTTTTAGTACTTAATGGGAGTTCCTCATGGGATCGACATGTAATCGCCAATTGCTACTATGACTACATTGTGTGCTTGCAGTTAAAATTGTAATAGTAAATAAAATTCTCTTTATCAATTACCTAGAATCTACTTTTGTTTGGTAATTGAAAGTGTGCCATGTGATCCGTGTCCATAATATAAGCGTTCCTATTCAGAGAAAGAGGGTCACTAGAAGTACATTTGATTTAAATTTTAGGTACACCATATTACAAATATGGGAGTATATGTCTCACAACCAAAAAGAAAGTCTAAAATAGAAAAGAAAAATATAGTCCAACTAATTATTTTGTAGCTAAATAAAAAATTCATAGAGAATTTTGGAGTCAAAACTTTTTTGCCCCAATTTGACATGAAAGATAGCAATAAAGTTCGAGTTTTAACCCATTTTGCCACAATGTTTTGAGTTTTTTTTTTTTTCCCCATATACCACCATGTTTTTGTTTGGGACTAATATACCACTGTGTTTTTAACTTCTTGTTTTAATTTGCATGAGGGAACTTGTTTATCTGCTATACTAAGTAAAATCCCTAAATTTTTTTTCACAAATCATGTTATAATTACAAAAAACAAGATTTAATATACTAAAATTTGGTAAAAGGTAGCCCACAAAATTAAAAGCTAACAAACCCCCTTGACGGTGACGCTCACCACCACCCACTGCGGCTAGTTGTATGGCCGATGTACTGCCCAGTGGTTGTCGAGCCCACCAACTTAGTTGCTGGCAGTTGACGAGTTCAGCTGTGGTAGCCGAAGTATTCACTGCCCCTTTTTTCTCTCATCCTTCGATTACTTAAAGGTTTGGTGGATTTTCCAATCTAATAGGATTTGGTGGATTTCATGATGATTGAGGTCCTTTGAATATCTTAAAGGGAGGAACAAAGACGTTGGGTGGTGGTGATGTCGAGTGACATTGCTGTACTAGCCGATGGTGGAAACAGGGATGAGGATGAAGTGTAGAGGGGAAAGAGTGGCGGAGCAGATGGGATATTTTGCAGTGACTAGTACTACTTGGTCGGCGTTTCAGAGGCTAGAGCTAGGTGCTGATAGAAGTGGCAGTGGCAGCGATAGATAGGTTTTTGGGTCTATTGATGGTCTGGTGGGTAGTGGAGTGGATTCTCCACCTATTATTTTCCAACTATTATAATAATAATAATAATAATAATAATAATAATAATAATAATAATTGTTATTATTATTATTATTATTATTATTATTATTATTATTATTATTATCATCATTATTAAAATTTTTATACTTCATTTATTTGTTTTACTTCAAACTCTTTTTAATTTTCATATTGGTTATAACCCATTTTTACATTTATTTTCCTTCTCTCCCGCTCCTAGCACGCTTCCTAGTTAGAAGAAAATCCTAAAAAAGCGCTTATTGTACTTGATACAATAAGTGTCAGGTTTGATCCCAGTATAAGGTTGAACAGATGTGTAATTTTGCTTGTGGGATTGGTTAGTCATAAAGTGTAATGCTCTTGAGGATTCTTCTATGAGTCTAGTTACTATAAATGATAAAGAAGTCTTTGATCCCTTGAATTTAGGCCAGGAACTAAAGTCCAGAATCTCAACCATTGTTAAAGATGACTCTATCACTAGCCCAACAAGGTTGAAAAAAATACAACAATCACTTGATGATAATTCTCTAACTGAGGGCATGGATAAATCTATTTAAGATAGGTAAGGTGTAATCTCTGAAATGAGTACCGGAGAACTTGGAGAAGCAAAAACTAGAAGTAATAGGGATTCACACAATGAACTTGACTGTGGAGAGCTCTTCAACCCCATGGAGTTAAAAGAATGAACATAGGAGCTCCTGGATGTCCTCTGAAGCGAGTACAATAATAAGGACATAAAGTCTACAATTGAGGAGGTAAGTGTTAAATCTACAATTGGAAGCAAGTCCATGAAGCAACTCAACTATGGACTTTGATTTAGTGAGTACCCATTCTTGTTCAATGTTTTCCTCAACATTTAGTTATGCAATAGAAAGGGAAGAGTCTCTTATATTTCTCAAGGAGAACTAGCCAACTGCACCCATAAATATCTCTTCAGCTGTCTCATTCAACATCTAAAACAGTTATGTAATGAAAAGCGACTGAATTCTATGATAGCGTCACACTAATATACTTGGCTGTTCGTGTGTAGAGACAAGATAGTCAAAATTTGGAGCACCAAAAAGCATCCGAGAAGAGCCAAGTTATGGAACCTACAAAGGAATGTTCTTTAAGCACTACCATAGGAAATACTCTAAGCACTACTATTGTAAACTCAACTGTATGTCAAATATGACCCTGGAATGTCATGAACTTGATTAGAATAATGCTGTTTATTTTTCTGCAAAAGACAGAGCACCCATAATGAAAGAAAATAAGGGAGAATGAGTTACGATCAGTCTGAAGAAGACAAGTGTTAGAAGAACAAAGGGAAAAGATAAATAGCAAAAAAAAAAAAAGAATCATCTTATTACATTGTAAAAGCTGAATACTTGAGGCATCCATCCTCCGTCTCTCTCGCTAAAAAGAGTTTTTGGTGGTACATGCACCGTTGAGATCTATTATGGGCATATCTTTATCTCTCCCCCTCTCCACCCTATCTGCAATTTGGTTCTCTTTTCTCTATCTCCGTTAAAATCTTCATCTTCGAACATAAAATTATCCTCAAGAAACAAAATATATGTGACTCTGGAGCTCAAAATTTAGAACCCTCGATCAGCATCGAAGAAGAAGTGAGCTTGCTAGTGCTCGATCTAGATGTGCGTAAATGGGTTGAGTTGCTAGGTTTTAGTGATTTATCTATTTGAATCATAGGTATTCTATAGATGAGGATTAGATTGCAATGAGTAAGAATTTTCTCTATATTTTCTTCAGGTTTTTGTGATGAAAATTATATGACCTATGTCTACTTAATGTTTCCAATAGTTTTTCCATCAATTTTGTTTTTCTTCCTAATTTTCTTTAATCCAGATTAGGGATGGCAACGGGGTGGGTTGGGGATGGGGGGCCTATTCCCCGTCCCAATCCCTACTAAGATCCCCGCCTCTCGTCCCTACTCCGTTCCCCATTGCAGGGAAAAAATTCCCCCCGCTCCCATCCCCAGTGGGGATCTAATCCCCAATAGTGCTCCAACAGGGATTTTTCCCCACCATTTTTCCCCTCATTTGTGATGGCTATATTACAAGTCTTTAGTGAAAGTCCAATTTGCCATCCCTAAACTACAGTCCAATTAATTATATAATAAGCTTTTGTAGGTTCAAGTCACATAAGTCTAACAAACTTCATTAAAGTTTACAATCTAACCTAAATTAAAGTTTAACAAGTTCATACAACATAAGCCTAACAATGCACAGATTACACAAAACAAGTCTATACAGTTTAGGGTTTCTTCAACTTAATTTACTGATATAACCTTAAAATTATGTTCACCAGTAAAGGGCTCATATATAATTCGAAATTAATGTGCAAGGACGAGGATGGGGATTTTTCCCCAATCAAGGCCAGGGAAACAGGGATGGGGACGGGGATATTTTCCCGAGCAGGGAAGCGAGGATAGGGATGGGGACGGGGACGGGGACGGGGTAGATGTCTCCCCAATGCGGGGTAGGGTCCCAACGGGGGCGGAGAATTCCTGCCCTATTGCCATCTCTAATCTAGACAGGAGGAAAAAAAATCTGATTTTCCATAATTTTTTGGTTTCCATACTATTTTTTAATGTCCAAATCGACCAAAGTTTCCAATTACCGTTTCAATAAGCTATTCTCTGGTCATTTTATTTGTCATCGCATATATTACTTGCCTGGGCCCGTCGCGCTGTAGCTGGATTTGCTCCCTAAGAAACCTAACCCATGGCGAGCTTCAAGGGTAAGTCTGACAATCTCGCCATTTAAATTTCATTGAACTAGTGCAACAAATTGGCATTCATTGGGATTATATGCTTGAATTGCAATGAATTTTGACCTATGTCCATTCGAATTCTTCTTGATTCAGTTTAGGATTTGTTCATATTCAAGTTTGCAATGAATTCGTATTCAAATTTCCTAATCTGACTTTGGTTTATGATTATTTGCGGTTGAGTTTTTCCCGGCGTTGCAAATCCATTGGGGCTCCTTTCGGCAAGGTCTTTATTTTCTTTCTCGTTCCACAGTACTCTCTCTCTCTCTGCGCCTTTTCTACTGAGATGTGAAAATAATTGATGTTTTATGCAAGTTTTTCCGACTTTGATTTACTCAAACTCGAAATAATTGGTTTTCTTTACTTTTTGACTTAGACATGAAAATACATGTTCTGTTTTTATTCAATGATACACCTAACCTCTTCAATTTGACATCATGCTCAGTGTTTACATTAATTTAAGTCACTCAGACAAGACTTATGCTAGTGAATTTGGAGCATTAGTGTATGGACGATACTATTATGCAAGTTCTAATAATTTATACGTTCATATTGTTTACCTACATAGTGGTGCAAACCTGCAAATGGCCATAGAGCATTGCTAGTTGCTGCTGATACAAGGGTTACTAGAAAAGAAAACACTGTTTGGGTTAAGGAACAAGTTATGTACCACATATGCAGCCTTAGCATGTTTGCTTTTTTTTTTTTGGGTTTTATTCACTTATTCCTGCATCCTCTTGCCTATATAAACTAGTGTGAAAAAATAAACCCCAAAATCATTACCCCCCAACTCGGGTTCAATGTAAGTGGGGAAGGCCTGAACTATAGAAGCATCTAGGGCGGCATTATCCATTGAGGAACACGTAAAATTAATTAGCTTTTCTATAGTGATTAATATTTCTTAGTGTTTCTTACTTGAACACTACTAAGCCCTTATAACTCTTGCTACAATCCTACTTGCTGGGATGTTTGCTTTCTTTTGTTCTGCTACATAGTTGCTTCATAAATTCAGGCATATGAGTATGATGGAATATAAATTGAACTCAAGAGAATATGGTCACGTACAAACTACCTAGTTTTCATGCCAATTCTTCTCATTGTAAGCCCCCTTAGTGGAAGTGACTTTATTTTAGTGTTATAGGGAGTTTAGAGAGGTAAACCAAATTACCGGTGATTTGGTACTTCAGTGTTGGGATTAGGCTGGCCTTTTTGCTTTTGTAAATCTGACATTCCTGTTGGCCTAATGCGGGAAGCTGTTTGACACTTTGACTGATGTCTGTTATAGTTTAAACATGTTACTAACCAGTTTACCCTACCCCTGTGCTTATTATTGGTGATTGTGTTATTAGTAACTTAATATGATATTGTATGTTTGCACATGAATCTGTGTTTGCAGACTATCTACACATCTAACCTCTTAGCATGTTATTTGATTTGAGAAAAGTAGAAAAGAGATGTGAAAGAAAGGGATAGTTTACTTAGAAACTAAGTCTTATGAAATCAATAGAAAAGTGTGTAATAGTGGGGACTTCAGGATTTGTACTGACTGAAGTGAATAAATGTTACTTCAGAAAAATGTTTTGTGTCCTTACTATTACTCAGCGTTTAGGTATCCTGTATTAATTTGAGGGTTGCTGCTCCTATCATCCCGTGTTTTAGCTCCTGACAGAACAATTACCTATTTGTTTAGTATCTGTTTGGACCTCTTTCTGTCTTGCTATATACAATGTTATTTTTTTTAATTATTGAGTGCGTAGAGCATATACATATTACTAGTTCATGCTTCATATATAAACATAGAATACCCATTCAAAATGTTATACTTATCAAACTTATAAGAACAAGTTAGTTATTGATACTCTACGTTGGGTCATCCTATTGGTGTTTTTTTTTTTTTTTTTTTTAAAAAGCAATCAAGAGGTATATTAAAAGGACACCAAAGGAATGTCACTGATGTACAAAAGGAGTAAATACAAAAACATTATGCCCTTAAACTCTTATCCATAATGCAATCTAAAAAGTGCAAGAAGTTCAGGTTTTTATTACCATTGAGCCCGACACTACAACTATATAACAAACTCAAAAATAGAGCTTAAATTCTTAAAATGACAAAGCTTTTTCCTAAAAAATATGTCCATTTCTCACCTTCCAAGTAGCCCACTGAATAGCTAAAGGAACCATATTGCAAACTCCAAGGATCCAAGTCTTCTTCACCCTTCTCGTTCAGATACTACCACATCTCTCACATCAAAAAGTTGAACCCAGTTGACCTCTATTAGAGGGAGAGATAAATCCCAAAGAGAAGAAACCCACCAATAGTGCAGAAGGAGATGATCTATAATTTCTTCCTCTTCCAAACACATAGAGCCTCTACATGGGCTGATAAAATCTCTTCTTTTAAGCATGTCTTCCATAGGTATCTTGCCTATTGTGGCTACCCAAGAAACAAAGCACACTTTTACGAGAGCTCTAAACACACTTAAAACTTGAGATCAGCACTAACCAAAGCAAATTGCCCAAAAGCTATTAATGCACCAATAGGATGACACATCGTCTGGGTGTACCAATAGCCCTTGGCAATTTTCTTTGGCTAATCTAGATCAGGGTCATCAGGTTATGAGTGGTGGACCATTGCTGTGGGGGTCAAGCGACCTTTGCGGCACTGTTCATGAATAGTAACGTGTTGGGGAACAGTAGAAATAGTGTTTTTGCTGGCACTTTTGTCGTACCAGCAAAAGAAAAGATTTGTTAAAAAAAATGGCCCTTACTTTTATCAAAGGGCGGGACCTTTGCGGGCTCTTTTTTCATTTGATCTTTTGTTTCAAAATGTCACAGGTCATAAGGATCTTGTGAATCTTGAAGATCACATTCTTTGGGTTTGTTGGAGGATCCAGCAGAACTTGCTGTAGCTTTTCCTAAATTGTCTTCGTCATTATTTTTGTCAAGGATTTTTTTGTAGAAATACTTGTCTCATAGCAGGATCGTCTTTGAGCAACTCGAGGATCTCGCGTTCCTTTTGTGAGAGTCCTTTGGATCGAGCTTTTGTTGATGAAGTAGGACTTTCTTTCTTGAGTGGAGAAGATGGTCCAATGGCGATCTCACTCCTTTTTTCAAATGTATGCAAATTGTGTAGCGTAAACTTCTTCGTTTTTGTCTTGCAGAAAAATTCGACATTCTCTTTACCACATAACTTGGTTTTGTACTCATTCCACCATTTGACTTTGTAGAGATGGATCACCGATAAAGGGAATTGGTCAAGGAGATAGTTATGAAATCGATACTCCTAACTAAATATCCAGGCAATGTTGAAAGTTTGAAAAAACTGGACTTCTTTTGTGTATGGTTCTAGTGCTGGCGTGTTATGATTCCAAAAGTCCCAACCTTCCTTGGCCTCATTAGGAAGAATGGAAGTAGTGCAACCAAACCATGTCTACCAATAAGAAAACCATATGGGAAAGGTATTAGTGCAGTTGTCGTGAAAATTGAAAAACCATGAATGGGTATCAGGATGGTATAGAAAAATTCTAAACCATGCCATTTTGTAATCATTATAGTCAAAGGTGGGCGGATCATAGGTAATTGAAAACTTGCGTTCTTCAAAAGGATTTTTCCATTCTTGTGTACTAGGAATGTTCCTTATGATACATTTTGAAAAAAGGATAAATCCAGGGTTAATTTTATCGTGTGTATGAGTAATGTCGATCGAACGAGTATCGACAAGGATAAGTTCATAAAATTGTCTGGTTTTGCGGGGATGGTCATTGAGGAAATGGGAGTTTCCAAAGCTTTTTTGTATGAGAGGCTTAATTGTCTCAGCAGCAGGGGCTGTTTTGTAAGTTGTTAAGAAAAGGTGTTCGGTGAAACGAATCATATAATTTTCTTGGACTAGTTTTGTGGGTGGATTAGAAACAATTGTGCTATAAGGTAATGGAGGGAAATTAGCCAAAGGTGAAAATGTATTATGTGTTGCTACTTGTAGCTGATAATCTTCTGCCTTTTGTATACCTTTGCCCTTATCTTTGTGCTTGCTCATTTTGAATCCGACAACAAAGAGATTTTGTCACTCTTTCCTTATAAGAACTCTCTGATGAGAAAATCTGGAAGAGAATTGGCTTCTCCTTTGATAAAATCAATGTCAAAATCAAATGCAGAAAGAATTGCTTACCATCTGACAAATATTTGTTTGGAAACCAGATTCTTAACATCCTTTTGTAAAATCTCTTTTGCTGATTTGCAATCAATCCGGAGTAAAAAATTTTTATAAAATAAATCATTTTGAAAATTTGAAATGCAACGTACTGATAGTCTTTCGTTTTTGATAGTAGAATAATTTTGTTGAGGACTGAGCCAAATACCTGAATGAAACCTTACTATTGCTCATTAGGCTGTGGCTCTAACTTTTGTTTTAATATACCACCATAGCCTATGTCTGATGTATCTGTCTCTACAATCATGAATGCAGAGGGATTTGGGATGCCTAGACATGGGAGTGACTTGACCCTTTCTTTAATTTATCGAACTATGGTAGTGTCTTTAGGCATGGTGGATGAGGATGGAGCAACAAGTGATAAATGAGTCAAGGGAGGGTTAATCTCTTCCTCCACGTTGGTCGAAGGTGTATTCATAACAAAATTGGACTCTTGGGAAATTGAGGAAATTGAAGCAAGAACATAATCTAACAAACTAATAAGCATGGATTAATAGCAAAAACTAAACATCTAACTAAACAAAATAAAAAAAAACAACTAGTGGAACATTATCAAAACAAGAACAAGAATATGAAATAGAGAAGTAAAGAGAGGAGGGAACTTAGGCTGAATTGCTTGAATGAGAATCCCACCTACAAGCTTAAATCCAAATCCTTCTGTAATCCTATCTAGTCACCCTAATTTATTCCCCCTTCATGGGGTTTGGAGCGGGAGGTAGAAGCCTAAATCTGACACCCCAAAAACCTAGCCCAAAAAAACACCCCAAATAGAAGCCAGGCAGCAGCTTTTATCGAGAAAACTAGCAGTCGCACAGCCCTGCTTCGATGCATGAGTGCACTAGCACCCCACGCACTGGCAAGTGCACAGCTGTGCACTGCGCGTGCATAGCTTCGGGAAATTAGGTCTTCATTACAGGATTTCTGCACGATTGTGCCATAGTGCACAACCAAACGTGCACTCTCCTAGGCCCTTCACTTTTCCTTTTCTGGCCCTAGGAACTTCATTGAATCTCTTTTCCTCCTTGAAACTCGTCCCCATGGCCTTCATTTCTATCAGAACTAGTGATTTCCTTATCTTCTGGGTAAAATGGTTGAAAATAACGAAAACCACTTTCTAGGCAAAATACAGACCAAGCAAGGCAAATTCAACCCCTTGTCATGAAGACCGAACATAAAAATAATGGAAAAAGGAGTCAAATAGGGCTAAAATGAGGTCTGAATAGAGGTTTATCATCTACCACACACCTAACTTTCTACTCGAGCTCAAGTAAAACAACGAAAAACTGGCCTGGGGACCTAACTCACTTTCATAGTTATCACAATTACATTTAACGTATGCAACAAGCAATTTCAACCCTTTGGTTCCCCCAAGTGGACGAGTGAGGTCTCATAAGAGTTTATAGAAGATACAACAAAATCCTGAAGAGTAAAAAGAAAGAAAGAGAGAGAGAGAGAGAGAGTGTAGAAAATCTTTTTGGATTTACAAACAAAACACAAATATACACAAGGGAAAAAAATGTGCACATTCTAGCCAACCATATCACCCTTGTAAGAAAGATTTTAGCTTGCATATGAATACAATGTGCACATGAAGACTTCAATCCCCATGGATGACATCAAAGCACCAAACTTTCATCCCACTGTACATCAAAACTTTGAATCAATCTTAGTGCTTGGTGTGCCAGTGCATCACCATTCTAGGACTAGGTTAACCAGAATCAAACTCAATCTGGCTTGACTGACATAAGCTGCATCGTTTGTCAACACGGAAGGCAAGTTTTCATTGCAACAGTATTGCCGTAAAGGGCAGCACCCAATAGCGTGTATGTCAAAGGGATGGTTGTCATTCCAAACACTTTTTTTTGTTTTTCTTTTTCTTTGTCTCTTTTTTTCTTGTTTTGAACGTGAAATGCGGACAAAAACAAAGGTAACCGTGCACAGAGCCAAGTGAGAGAACAAATCACGAAGGACTAAGACCCTAAGGTAATGTCGAAGGTACAAATAAGGATAGGATTGCACAATTATAATGAACTATTGGGGTTAGCAGAATGATCTATCATACACATCATACTTATATAAAGCTAATAGTTAAGGTACAAGGGATCAAAGTCAACGAACATAGTATAAAAATCCCAAAACCGCTATGAACATTTTTTTATGAAAAATTTTCTGTTTTGTTCTTCTTTTTCAAAAATTGAAACATGGCTTCTCCTCTCCCACACCTAGATCTCACCATGTCCTCATTGGGAGCTAAAGAGCTACCACACCAAAAAAACACACATGTACATAAAACAAACCAACAATAATAAATATAATAAATAAGACACAAACGGAAAAACAGGAAAAGATTTATTAAAAAATCTAATCACGGAAAAAAGAAATGAATTTACCCGGTTAGGTGCTGGATACACCTAAACTATGAGATCCTCAAAATGGGTCTATGGGGGGCACGAAGAGTATCATCCACTCCTCTATATCACTTAAGACTTGTGCCCCCATCTCAGATGCCGTCAAAGCTCTCCGGAGCTTAACATCTGCTTGTGCATGCATCTCATAATAGTGTAAGTAAGAGAATAGTAATAAGAACATAGCAAAGATAGCTAGTGCCCTCCTAAACTCATCATACTCCATAGAAAATCCAACAGCATGATCAAAGAAAGTATTTGATAAGTGCTTAATATGTACATCTTTTTAGGCTATTTTGCCTCGTTTTTACTAGAATTTTGTACTTAATGATGTTATTTACTCTCCTATTCTTGATTTATGCTTGGGTTTAGTTGTTTTATGTGTTTTACAGGATTTTTAGTTTTTTTACCAAGTATTTGCCCTTTAATGGCTGTATTTTAACCTCCCCTATGGTCATCTATGTTATGCCATGGCTGTAAAGCAAAATTTCAAATCCAGCACAGACCACGGTCAGACTGTGGTGAAACCTACAGACCGTGGTGTGCTACTAACTGTTGCCTCTTCGTTTTTCCTCGGCTATGTGGCTGAGATCAACTAAAGTTTCCCATAAATACGGACGTTCTACAGTAAAGGAAGAACACACAACAAAAAAATCAAGAGCATTCTAAGCAAGCAAGCAAGTAGTTTAGTTTAGATTAGATTAGTTTGTTTTCTCATAAATTTTGTTCTTTGTTAAGTTTTGAGTGAGTTTTACGCGTGAGAGTTTTGATCTTGAGGTGGTTCCGAAGCGTTTGGTGAAGGCCATCTCAGTTGAGTTTCTTCCGCTTAAGATTTTGCCCTTTTTTTTTGGGTTAGTTTATCTTTTATCATGTATGAGTAGTTTTCTTAGTCTAGGAATTTAGTAGTTTTTGGAATTGTTATTGGATCATGTTTTGATGTCTAAAGAATTGTGCTTATTTTCATGATTGGTTTGATTTCGTTCTATCAAGTGTTTGATATGTTGTGAGTTGATTTTTGGCCAAAATTTGCTCACACACTTGAAACAATTGAGTGAATAATCGAAAGACGACATTTGGTTGTTAGACTGCTAGCATAACTTCGTCTCAAAAGAGAGATTTATATGTTAGGAGAGCTAGTAAGTACTCAAATATATTAAGCTTAGATTAGGTTAAATTAGTTTGAAAGTACGATGTTTGCTTAGTTTAGGCAAGTTTGATTGATTTTGAAAGAACAGATCAAGTTTCTTGATAAGATTACAACTCCTTAGAATTAACCGGTTAGAGAATAGCACATGTTCATTCGTTTTGATCTAATTCTCTTCTATAACTGTGAAAATTCCTAGACATTTTTCTCTTATTGATTTAGATAAGTTAATTTATTTGCCGTAGTTAATCGAATCCATTTGAAATTGAGTTTTACTCAGCATATTCTGACAAGACTAAGCTCGATAGATTACTTTAGTCCCTGAGGAATGATATCTTTATACTACGAACACCAGTGCGCTTGTGGCAGTGTCTCAATCAAGTTTTTGGCACTGTTGTCGGAGACTAAATCGCTAACTATTGAGTATTGTCTTAAGACCATAACTAAGCATTTTATTGTTTTGTTTTGTTTTGTTTTCTTGTTATTTTTCTTTTTCCTGTTTAATTGTGCTAGTAGTTTTGGTGAAAGTGCTTACAGGAATTTTTCCTAGTTTATGCGAAGTTTGATTTTATACAAGCCCAATCTAGAGATTGAGAGGGCTTTTCGCTTAAGGAGGAAAAAACAAAGGATCGAAGAACAAAGGCATGAGGCAAGAAGGAATTTAAGCATGGTGGGTGAAGAAAGAAGGACCCTACGTGATTTCGTCACTCCCAGAGTCCAAGGGATTTCCTCAAGCATAGCTCGGCTTACTGTAGATGCCAATAACTTCGAACTCAAGCCAACATTTGTTTCCATAGTACATCAATCTTAATTCGGCGGAACTCCTTTGGAAGACTCGAATCTACACCTCTCAATATTTTTAGAGATGTGCGATACACTAAAGTTAAATGGAGTCTCCAGTGATGCGATTCGCCTGTGTTTATTCCCTTTCTCATTGAGGGATAAAGCACGGGCTTGGTTGCACTCTTTGCCGTCTGGTTACATAACTACTTGGGACGAGTTGACAAAAGTTTTCCTCACCAAATTCTTCCCTCTAAGCAAGACAGCGAGCCTGAGAAATCAAATCACCAACATTCTGCAAAAAGAGGATGAGGGGCTCTATGAAGCCTGGGAGCGTTTTAAAGATTTACTTTGTTTGTGCTCCCATCATGGTCTTCAGGGCTAGATGATTATTCAGGCCTTTTATAACGGTGTGACCCAAGCTATGAGGTCCACTATTGATACGACGGCAGGGGGAACTGTAATGAGCAAGACCGAGGATGAAGCCTATAACCTTATTAAGGAGATGGTGCCTAATAACTTTCAATGGTCCACTGAAGGAGCCCAACCCACACGGATTGGAGGTAAGCTTGAAGTTAATGCTTTTGCTTCACTTTCTGCTAAAGTAGATGCTGTGACTAAAAGATTGGACCAACTGAATGTTAATGCTATAATCTCTAGTGCCCCTTTCCCTTGTGAGATTTGTGGTTCAATTAAGCATATATCTTTGCGTTGTCAAGTTGGAAGTCATTTTTCTCTGGGTCCCAATGAAGTTAATTATGTTCAAAATTTCAACTCGACACAGACCAATGACCCTTACTCTAATACCTATAATTTAGGTTGGAAGAATCACCCGAATCTCTCTTATCGGTCGAATCACCCTGTGAACATGTCCCATTTGAATGCTAAAATACCCCCCAGTTTTCAAAGACCCTTGTTCCCTTCTCAAATGCCCCAAAAGTAAAATTTAGAAGTAATGATGGAAAACATGCTTACGGCACAGCAGAAACAAGATGAGTACATTAAGCAATTAGTCTCAAAGGTTGATGTGCTTACAACTCATAATATGTGTTAGCAACCCAGATTGCCCAGAAAACTGCTTTTTCATTGGCAGCGCTAGATAGACTTCCCAGTAAGCCTGAACCCAACCCTCGTAAGCATTGTAACTATGTCACCATGAAAGAGGATGAAGAGGACTTAACTGACTCTGAGGAAGTACCAAAGGAAGAGGGTAGAGAGATAACCACGGCTGGTAGTAAGGAGAGTAACTTTGGTGGCAAGACTGCCACATTTGTAGAGAACGACTCTATTCAGATCTTCACCATTTTGCTCGCAAGCTTCCTGACCTAGGCAGTTTTTCTATCCCATGCGTTGTAGGAAAGATAGAAATTGAAAGAAGGTTATGTGATTTAGGTGCAAGTCTCAACATAATGCCTTACTGTTTGTTTCATAAGCTGCACCGAGGACCATTCCTAGCCGCCCTCTTTTCACTACAGTTAGCTGATGGTTCCATAACATAGCCCATAGGTAGGTTAGAAGATATGCCAGTCAATATAGGAGATATTTAGGTGTTAGAAGACTTCATTGTAGTCGATATGCCTGAAATTGATGATACCCAAATTATCCTAGGTAGGCCATTTTGGCGACAGCTGGTTGCCATATTGATATGAGAGAGGGCCGTATTTCTTTTCAGGTAGAGGGGACGTTTGCTGTGTTTAGTCATAGAAAGGAGGATGTGGTTTCTCCTCATTCTTCTATATTGGATGCATGACCCCTTTTCCCTGAGTATGATGTAGAGGATGTCTTGTATGATGAAGATCCTCCTGATTCTGAATGGAATTCATATGAGGACCCTGACTAAGGGTATGTTATGGTGGAGTTTTCTGCTCCTATGCCACCTAGCAAGCCCAAGGTTGAGGCCCTTATTTCTAACGATTCTTTGATAAGTGAATATTGCAGGTTTACATGAATTGTTCACTCCATGCCCCTTTTGGAAGTTTTGATGCTGATTTTGATGTAGGGGTTAAGCAAGTAGATATTAGCCCATCTGATAGGCCAAGAGAGCAATTTGTCTTGTACGCAGACAGTGCGTTATGGGACCAAGTTATGAAGACAAAGGGCCTACAGCCAGAACTTCGGCAGTGGCACCTTCAACTGAAAAAGTTTGATTTTATGGTCTGGGACAAAGCCAATATCCAAACACCATCTGATCCTGACCAAGCCTAGACCAAGGGTCAAGCTCTTGACCTTAAAAGAGCGCTTCTTGGGAGGCAACCCAAGTTTTCTTTCTCTTTCCTTTTTATAGTTTTAGTTTTTGATATTTCATTTTTGTTGTTATTGAGAACAAAGAAAAGAAGGAAAAAAATATATACATATATCAATAAAATGTTGGCAGTACGGCCAGGAACACCAGAAATACAACCGTGGGTGCCAACCTTGAAAAAAGTAGAAAAAAATGAGTAGCAGCAGACACCACGGACCATCTATGGTGCGCTACACAGTCCGTGGTGTGCTGCTACAAGCCGAGGTCTAGGTTTTTGACTGTGGTGTCATTCCCCTCCCCCCTCACTTCAACTTCTTCACTCGACACTTTCTCTCTCTTCCTCTCTTCCTCTCTCTCTGAAACCTCCATAACCAACACCTTCAATCTCCCTCAAATCTTCTTCATTTTTCTTCATTTTCACACCAAATTCCTTTCTTTCACTTAATCTCCCCATTTCATCTGCAAAATCTCATCTCTTTTCTTCTGCTTCTTTCAAATTCATCTCATCCTCATTCATCTACCATAGCCATCCTTTTCTCCCTCTAATTCTTCACATTTTTACTTATTTTTTTAATTTTCTCGGTTTTAGTTCTTATTTTTGGTTTTAATTTTGTTTTTGGTTAGGTTTTGTAACCATGACACTAACTAAAAGGCAAAGAAGCACCAAGGAGGTTGGTTCATCAAGTTAAGCATCAGCTCAACCTCAAAGAACGTCCAGAATGTCAACAAATGTGTGTGCTAGAGGTAACATTCTTCACCCTCTTGGTTTGACTCATCCTGATCATGTTGCTAGGTATAATTGTTTGAATGAACGTGTAGTAGTAGCAACTAGATACTATAATGAGCATTTGTTAGCTCGATTGGGAATGTTGGATGATAATAATTGGTTGTTTACTAGAGGTGGTATGAGCCACTTTTTAGAACTCAAAGGGCATACAGATAGGGACCTGACCTTAGAATTTTTAAGTACACTCCATATTGAGGTCACTGGAGGACCTCAATGTCAAACTAAATATATATCATTTTATTTGAAGGGATAGCTGTATGAAATGAACTTAGGTACCTTCAACAGTATTTTTGGATTTCCCCCTAGCATGGACTTATCGCACGGCCAAGTCTCCCGCGAATTCAACCCGAATGCATTTTGGGGTGAACTTTCGGGGAGTGCTAGGTATAGTACCAGTTCATCAAAATGCATGCATATTACAAACCCTTGCATTAGAGTAGCTCAGTATATCCTTAGTTGTTCTCTATTTGCTTGGGACGATAGTCTGAATGTCCCCAGACTTTCTGAGTTGCACTTTCTGTCCTGTATGCTTGATGGTGTCCAACTTAACCCAGGTTCATTCTTAGCTAGGCAATTGTGTAGTGCTACTGTTAGTACTAAAGGTAAGATAGTCATTGGTGGCATAATAACTACTATTGCTAGATTCTTGGGTGTTGAGCCCAACCCTGGAGATAGAGTTTCTGGGTCTGAGCGGCTTGACCAAGCTGCTTTTGAGATTGTGAACTTTTGCAAAGTTGAGGCTGGCCGTTTTTGTTAGATTTACCCTCGGGACTGGCTTTTACCACTTCCCAATGTCGATCGTACTACTTTGCTTTACCGAGGTAACCTTTACTGGGTGCCTGATGATGACGAGGTTGTTCGACCCGTACCCCACCAACCCGCCCCTCACTCTAGTCAAGCAAGACCTAGTTCTTCCTCTCAATAGCCCCCACCTGACTATTCTGATATCCAAGACACCCTTTGGTCCATTCAAGAGGAGCAAGTTTCCCTCTACGCCTTTGGAGCTTAAGAGAGCGCTGCTCTTCGGGACTTTGTCAAAGAGTGCCACGATGAGCTTCGTGGGTTGCTTGCTTCTCAGACCCAATATTTCTAAGACTATAGGGCATGTCTAGATACCTGGCAAGATTGACATATCTCCTATGGACAGCCATCCCATCCTCCTCCACCTCTTCCTCTCTAATTTTGATTTCTACTACTCCCCTCCCCTTTTATTATGATGTGCCCATATTGAGGGAAATGTGTGATTCAGGCATGGAGGAATTAGTTATTATATTTGGCGTCTTATGCCTGTCTTTGTTTGGTGTGTTTGTTTTTTTTGCTTTGCATATTTTAGTGATGGTTTTTGCAGTTATAGTTTTGGTTTTAGTTTTAGCAGTGCATTTAGTTTTCTTATAGATTGCATTTTAGTTTCTTTCTTTTGTTAGTTTCTTTTGCATTTTAGTTTGCATTATTGTCAAAAATACCAAAAAAACCACCCCTAAAAAAAAAACAAAATTAAACAACAAAAAAAAAAAAATCCTTCAATGATGATCTTTATAGATTTGGTAAGTTTTCTTTGGTTAGTTTGATCCTTTGATTCGCCTAGATTGTGTATAAAAGTTTACGAATGAATTTTCGAATTGAATTCCATGTTTTAACCATATGTTGAATGCGAATTGATTTTTCCCCATGCGTCTTTACATGAAATTTTGGCATGTGTGCTAGTATGTTAGTTTTGACTATGGTAGATGTCCCGTGAAACTTTGAGCCTTTAGAAACTATTCATTGTTATTGGTCTCATATTTTCTTTCATGTGTGCCTCTTCCTTGGCATCATTTCTCTAGAACTTACCTTGATTCTCATTGAAGACCACATTTCACATATGCATTTAGGCAATATGATTAAGACATTTTTCTTTCTTTGATTTATTTGGAACCCATGGCCAAATAGCCACCATTGTTATGTATTGTATCCCTTATTAGCCCCTTTAAGCCTTTAACTGTTTTTCTCGATCTGAACCTCCTACTTTTAGCCCATGGCCAAACACTTGTCTTACTCTTAAGTCAAGGCTAGAGGAGCATTATATTTCTTTGCATTGAGTTTTATAGGGCATTAGCAAGGTGGATTGTTATTTTCATTATGAGTTTTGGCTGTTTAGTGCAGGGATGCAAACATTTGATTAATCCTTGTTTTATTGTGCAAAGGTTAGAGAAGAGTTCGATTTTAAAAGTTCGTTATGGAATTCCCTTCGCTATTCCTCTTTGAAAATAAGAGAAATAAAAGAAAAAGAGAAACAAAAAAAAGAAAAAAAGAAAAAAGAAAAAAATTTTAAAAAAGTGATTAGCCTTGGTGGAAATGTAAGATATTAGTCATTTTTTACTCTATCTCTTTTCATTTTGGGATTTATTTTGTGGATGAGTTGATAAGGTTCGGGAAGGATGTAGTATGATGCATTGGAATTATTTAAGCTCCATGGCTTTTAGCCTCTCATTTCTCAAAATATTTGCTCCCCTCTTACTGTTACCCTAAGCCCCGTTACATTCCTATGAAAGTCCTCATGATCGTTTAGTGTATTTGCATTTTAATGGTGGAAAATTTGAGACTTTTGTCAAGCTTATGGTAGATTTGTGTCCAAGGAATGAGAATTGAGAGAACCTTCATATATATACATTGTCAAACACATGAGTGCTGAGTGCCAAATAACTATAGTGAGGTTCTATCGACCTTGCTAGTCTTACTCGTTTCATATCTTAGAATGATTGTATTTGACAACTTGGGGGATAATTGGTTCAAGTTTTGAATCATAGTCTATTATGCTTTTTTGAAATTTCATTCCCTATTCTGTTTGTTAACTATATTTTTGCATCGTTTTGGGCTACCTTTAGATCATCCTTACCATTGGGAAGTTACCTATGTCTATCCTGAGGAGGCTGTATATCTTTAATCCTTGCATTGCTTAAGGACAAGTAATAGTTTAAGCATGGGGGAGTTTGATAAGTACTTAATATGTATGTCTTTTTAGGGCTATTTTGCCTCGTTTTTAGGAGAATTTTGTGCTTAATGATGTTATTTACTCCCCTATTCTCGATTTATGCTTGGGTCTTATTGTTTTATGTGTTTTGTAGGATTTTTAGTCTTTTTACCTAACATTTGCCCTTTAATGGTTGTATTTTGACCTCCCCTATGGTCATCCATGCTATGCCACGACCGTAGAGCAAAATTCCCGATCCAGCACAGACCATGGTCAAACCGTGGTGTGTTTGTAACTGTTACCTCTTCGTTTTCCCGCAGTTGCGTGGCTGAGAACTGAAGTTTCCTATAAATAAGGACATTCTATAGCAAAGGAAGAACACACAACAAAAAAACTCAAGAGCATGTTAAGTAAGCAAGCAAATAGTTTAGTTTAGATTAGATTAGCTTGTTTTTTCTCAAATTTTGTTCTTTGTTTAGTTTTGAGTGAGTTTTGAGTATGAGAGTTTTGATTCTGAGATGGTTCCGAAGGCCTTGGTGAAGGCCATCTCAGTCGAGTCCCTTCTGCTTAAGATTTCGCCCATTTTTTTGGGTTAGTTTATCTTTTATCATGTCTTAGTAGTTTTCTTAGTTTAGGAATTTAGTAGTTTTTGGAATTGTTATTGGATCATGTTTTGATTTCTAAAGAGTTGTGCATATTTTCATGATTGGTTTAATTTCACTCTATCAAGTGTTTGATATATTATGAGTTGATTTTTGTCCAAAATTTACTTACACACTTGAAACAATCGAGTGAACATTCGAAAGACGACATTTAGTTGTAAGACTGCTTGGATAGAGATAACATAACTTCGTCTCGAAAGAGAGATTTATATATTAGGAGGGTTAGTAAGTAATCGAATATATTAAACTTGGATTAAGTCAAATTAGTTTGTAACAACGACGTTTGCTTAGTTTAGGCAAATTTGATTGATTTTGAAGGAATAGATCAAGTTTCTTGGCAAGAACACAATTCCTCGGAATTAACCAATTAGAGAATAGCACATGTTTATTCATTTTGATCTAATTCTCTTCCATAACTGCTAAAATTCCTAGACGTTTTTCTCTTATTGATTTGGACAAGTTAATTTATTTGTAGTAGTTAATCGAATCCATTTGAAATTAAGTTTTGCTTAGCATATTCTAACAAGACTAAGCTCGATAGATTACTTTGGTCCCTGAGGA
This sequence comes from Carnegiea gigantea, assembly GCA_029747015.1. Classification (NCBI taxonomy): domain Eukaryota; kingdom Viridiplantae; phylum Streptophyta; class Magnoliopsida; order Caryophyllales; family Cactaceae; genus Carnegiea; species Carnegiea gigantea. Next base: position 1,047,450 of record JAKOGI010000067.1, read on the forward strand.
ACGATATCTTTATCCATACTACGAACACCCGTGTGTTTGCGGCCGTGTCTCAATCAGTATTCCATATGATTTTTCTGTACATGTTCTCTAGGTATAAACAACAAGGGTTAAAGGAGGCATTATACCCACTAATGTCAAATTGGAACTCGTGAAATGCTCGTAAATGAGAGGGGATGGTGTGATGTAAGAGAGTTGAAATGGGGGTCAAACCAAGTGACTCAATGCAACTGAGATCCATATGCTTAAAGCTAGAACCAACACCAACCATCGTTCTATCACCACATAACTCCTAAAGAGGAGCCTCCTCAATAAATAGCTCAATCGAAGTAAGATCTTTCGACTGAACAAGTGAATCATCCTTAACAAAATTAGTACCACCGTTAAAAGGCTCGCCCATCTTTGACCCCATGCACGGAGCTAAAGGAAGGGTAGAAGCAAGTGAAGTCAAGACACCTACGGTAGTGTCCTTAAGTGTGATGGGTGAGGATGAAGCAACAAGCGATAAATTAGTCAAGGGAGGGTCAATCTCTTCCTCTAGGTCGGTCGATGGTGTATTCAGAACAAAATGGGACTATAGGGGAAGAGAATATTCATAATCATCATACAAACTAACCAGAAGTCTAAGGGAAGGTATACTAGGGTTGGTATCATACAATAGGCCACACTCCCCGATCCCACTAACAAAATACTGATGTCGGTCATTCATTGTGTCTATTATGCCATTAGGTCTACAATGACATTCATTGGAAATACATAATAGAGACAAGAATTCACATCATAGTCAAAAGAGTAGCAATAAGAGCAAACAACATGAGAATAAGATGAATGGTCATGATATGCCTGGCTAAATTGATCTAGACATGGAGATGGAGCGGTAAACGATGGGGAAGTAGGGAATGGCACATAAAACACTCGGTAGCACTCTCACATTGATATTGACAATAAGCTAATGGCTTAAAGAAGTCCCAAATGTCATTAACATTTAAAGAGCAAAAACAACCATAACACATGGACTCAAGGGTGGTTCGGGTCTCATGAGTTATACCCTCAAGCACAACATCAAGTATTTCCTATTTTTCATGCTTGAAAAGCATATATGGAACAAGATAATCATTCAATTTAGACAAGTATTGCCAAAAAGGTTCATGCTCAAATTGGAAAAATAGAATATAGACATTGTTTTTTTTTAAAATATTGGTTTTTCAATTTTTTTTTTAGATTAAAGGCCTAGTCTCGAATTCTTTGTATGCTTTAATATTATAATGTGACAACTCCCAGAAACAGGGCCAAAAACTTGTTACGTTAAAATCACTGCAACTGCACGGTGTAGTTATAGCTAGCAATCGGCAAGAATAGGATGTATTCGACAAGGAGTTTTGTTTCCAGGCACCAGAGCCAACTCAAGCGTACTAATCTAGGCAGGATAGGAGGTGAAGAGTGGAAGAACTAAACTATTGAAGCGAGCAAACAAGAAGGGACTTAGATTCTGATTAAACCGAAGACAAGCCAACTAATCATGTCAAATCCTCAATTAAGCTACAAGATTAACAACCCTTGGCCTAGGTAAGATTTAAACAATTTTATGTCAAAATGTTAACTATCCTCTCTATCCAAACTAAATAATCAACCTCACCTTTCAGCATAAGTCAACTGCTGCAAAACATGGATGAAAGCTCGTTGAAGCATTTCATCGAACACTCAGTGGGTTGTGACCCAAAAACTTTGAATTCTAGCATAAACAAGGTGGGTAAAGGCCTAAACAAGATCAATTAGCCATCAAAAGGCTAATCACAATCGAAACCCAACACAATCTAACCACAAACATCATAAAGACACAACAAATCCTCATTACAACTAAACTAACAAATCTGAACACAAACATGAACTAGAAAAGAAATTAAAGCAAGAACATAATCTAACAAACTAATAAGAATGGATTACCATCAAAAACTACACATTTAACAAAATAAAATTAAGCACAACAACTAGTGGAAAATAATCAAAATCAGAACAAGAACATGAAATAGAGAAGTAAACGGAAGAGAAAACTTAGGCTGAATTGCTTGAATGAGAATCCCATCTACAACCTTAAATCCAAATCCACTTATAATCCAATCTCATCACCCCAATTTATTCCCCCCTCATGGGGTTTGGAGTGGGAGGTAGAAATTTAAATCACACACCCTAAAAACCTAGCGAAAAAAAAAAAACCTAAACAGAAGCCCGGCAACAACTTTAATCGAGAAAACTGGCAGTCACACGGCCCTGCTTCAACATATGAGTGCACTAGCACCCCACACACTGGCAAGCACACAACCGTACAATGCCCATGCATAGGTTTTCGAAATTAGGTCTTCATTGCAGGATTTTTGCATGGTTATGCCAAACGTGCACGCCAAACGTGCACTCTCGTAGGCTGTTTGCTCTTGCGTTTTTGGCCCTAGGAACTTCATTAAAACTCTTTCCCTCTTCGAAACTCATCCCTGTGGCCTTCCTTTCTATCGGAACCAGTGATTTTCTTATCATCTGGTCAGAAACACTTGAAACTAAGGAAAACTACTTTCTTAAGAAAAATCAGACCAAATGAGGCAAATTTGACCGCATTCATCAAGACCCAACATAAAAATAATGGGAAAAGTAGCCAATGGGGCTCAAAATGAGGTCAAAAGAGAGGTTTATCAGCTCCCCCACACCCAAGTTTCTTCTCGTCCTCGAGCAAAACAAATAAAAACTAACCTAGGGACCTAACTCACTTTCGTAGGTATCATGGTTGCATTTAGCGTATGTAACAAGCCCCTTCAGCCCTTTGGTTCCCCTAAGGAGACAAGTGAGGTCTTGTGAGAGTTTATAGAAGTTATGCCCATGAAAGGTTGAAGAATAAAAAGAAAAGAGAAAGAGAGAAAACAGAAAATCTTTTTAGATTTATAAACAAAACACAATTATATGCAAGGGCAAAAACCGTGCATTCTAACCAACCAAATCACCCTCATAAGAGAGATATTAGCTTGCATATGAATGGAATGTGCACATGAAGACTCTCAATCCCCATGGATGACATCAAAGCACCAAACTTTCACCCCACTCTACATCAAAACTCCCAGTGCATCGCCATCCTAGGAGTAGGCTTACCGAAATCAAACTCAATCTCGCTTGACTGACACAAGCTACATTGTTGACTTATTAGCACGGAAATCAAGCTTTCTTAGTAACAGTATTACCTCAAAGGGCAGCAGCAAGTAGCGCATGCATCAAAGGAATAATTGTCATTCCAAACACTTTTTTTCTATTTTTTCCCCTCTTTTTCTTGATTTTTCATTTTTTTGAATGTGAATGCGTATAAAAACAAAGGTAATTGTGTATAAAGACAAGTGGGAAAGCCAATCATGTAGGACTAAGACCCTAAGTTGATGCTAAAGGTACAGATAAGGACTGGATTGAGCAGCTATAATGAACTATTGGGGTTAGAATTTGCGGCTTAGAAAGAATCGTTTAGCAGGATAATCTATCATACACATCATACTTATATAAAGCTAATAGTCAAGGTACAAGGGATCAAAGTCAACCATGATAATGCAAAAATACCCAAAACCACTGAGAACGTTTTTTTGTGAAAAATTTTCTGTTTTGCTCTTGTTTTTCGAAAGTTGAGGCATAGCTTTTCCTCCCGCACACCTAGATTTCATCATATCCTCATTGGGAGCTAAAGAGCCACCACACCAATAAAACATATATGTATATAAAACAAACCAACAATAATAAATATAAATAACTAAGACACAAACTGAAACAGAGGAAAAGATTTATAAAAAACAAAAACTAATCATGAAAGAAAGGAACGAATTAACCAGGTTAGGTGCTGGATGCACCTAAACTATGACATCCTCAAGATGGGTCTTTTGGAGGCAAGAAGAGCATCATCCACTCCTCTGTATCACTCAAGACTCAGGCCTCCACCTCAGATGCCGTCAAAGCTCTTAGGAGCTTATCGTGTGCTTGTGCATGCATCTGATAATAGTGTAAGGGAACACTAATAAGATCATAGCAAAGATAGCCAGTGTCCTCTTATACTCATCACACTTCTTATAAAATCTAAAAGCATGATCAAAGAAAATATTCAACACGATTTTCCTATGCTCGCCCTTTAGGTATACACGATAAGGGTTAAAGGAGGGATACCACCCACTAATGTCACCCTGGGACTCGTGAAATGCTCATGAACGAGAGGGGATGTTGTGAAGTAAGAGAGATGAAATAGGGGTCAAGCTAAGTGGCTCAATGTAAGTGAGATTCATATGCTTAGAGCTAGAAGCAACACCAACCCGTCACTCTATCACCACATAACTGCTCAAAAGGAGCCTCCTTAATAAATAGCTAAATTGAGGTAAGATCTTTCGACCAAACAAGCGAATCATCCTTAACAAAATTAGTACCCTCCTAAAAGGCTTGCTTGTCTGTAACCCGATGTATGGAGCTAAAGGAAGGGCAGAAGCAAGTAAGATCAAGACACATATGGCAGTATCCTTAGGTGTGATGGTTGAGGATGAAGCAACAAGCGATAAATGAGTCAATGGGGTTGAATCTCTTTCGCTAGGTAGGTCGAAGGTGTATTCACAACAAAATTGGGCTGTAGGGGAAGAAAAGAATCATAATCATCATATAGACTAACCTCAAGTATAAGGGAATGTACACTAGGGTTAGTATCATGCAATAGACCATACTCCCTTATCCCACTAACAAAATGCTTATGTCGCTCATTCGTTATCTCTATCATGCCATTAAGTCCAACATGACATTAATTGAAAATACATAATATAGGGACAAAAATTCATATCATGGTTAAAAGATTGGCAATTAGAGCAAACAACATGAGAATAAGATGAATAGTGATGATATGCCTGCCTAAATTGATCTACACATGGAGATTGACCATGCAAACGATAAGGAAGTAGGGAAAGGCACACAAGATACTTGCTAAACACTCTCACATTACCACTGACAATAAGCTAATGACTTAAAGAAGTCCCAAATGTCATCAACATTTAAAGAGCAAAAACAACCATAACACATGCACTCAAGTGTGGCTCTGGTCTCATGAGTTATACCCTCAAGCACAACTTCACATATTTCCTAGTTTTCATACATGAAAAGCACATATTAAAGATGATAATCATTCAATTAAGACAAATAATGCCAAAAAGGTTCATGCTCAAATTGAAAAAATGACAAATAGATATTCTTTTTTTTTCAATTTAATTTTTCAATTTCTTTTTTTTATTTTAGATTAGAGGTATAGTCTTGAATTCTTACGTAAGCTTTAATATTGAAAAGTGACCACTCGTCGGCAACAACGCCCAAAACTTACTAAGTTGAAATCACCGCAATTGTATGGTGTAGATCTAGCTAACAACCGACAGGGACAGGTTGTATTCCACAAGGAGTTATGTTTCTAGGCTCTAGAGCCAAGTCCAGCTTATCAATCTAGGCAAGATAGAAGGTGATGAGAACTAAACTACTGAAGCAAGCAAACAAAAGGGACTTGGGTTGTAAATAAATTAAAGACAAACCAACTAATCATGTCAAATCCTCACCCTCCAGGTTATGCTAGTAATCAAAGATAATCGGTTGCGTCATTAAGAACTACCCAAGCCCTTTCTCAAGGGTCAATAGGCTAGTCTAGTTATTCCAAATGCTTGTTTTATGGGATTAGCTCAATCGAACTACAAGTTTAACAACCCTTGACTATCTAAGCTTTAAACTATTTTCATGTCAAATTATTAGCCATCCTCTCTATCCACACTAGATAATCAACTTCACCGTTCAGCATAAATCAACCGCCCCAAAACACGGATGAAAGCTCTATCAAATATTTCATCGAACACTCGGTAGGCGTGAGACGAAAACTTTAAATTCTAGCCCAAACAAGGTGGTTAAAGGCCCAAAGAAGATCAATTAGCAATCAAGAGGCTAATCATAATCCAACCCAACACAATCTAACTATGAAACATCGTAAAAACACAATAAGTCCTCATTACAACTAGACTGACAAATATGAACACAAACATGAACTAGAGAAGAAATTAAAGCAAGAACATAATGTAACAAACTATTAAGCATGGATTACCAACAAAAACTAAACATTTAACTAAACAAAATCAAGCATAACAAATAGTAGAACACAATCAAAGCAAGAACAAGAATATGAAATAGAGAAGTAAAGAGAAGAGAAAACTTAGGCCGAATTGCTTGGATGAGAATCCCATCCACAAGCTTAAATTCAAATCCACCTATAATCTAATCTAATCACCCCAATTTATCCTCCTCTCATGGGCTTTGGGGTGGGAAGTAGAAGCCTAAATCCCACACCCTAAAAACCTAGGGGGAAAAAAAACCCAACATAGAAGCCCGACAGCGACTTCTATCGAGAAAACTAACATTTGCATGGCCTTGCTTCGATGCATGAGTGCATTAGCACCGCACGCACTGGCAAGTGCACTGCCCATGCATAGCTTTGGGAAATTGGGTCTTTATTGCAACATATCTGCACGGTTGTGCCATATTGTACGACCAAATGTGCACTCTCCTTGGCCCCTTACTCTTGCTTTTCTGGCCCTAGGAACTTCATTGAATCTCTTTTCCACCTCAAAACTCATCCCCATGGCCTTCCTTTCTATCAGAACTATTCCTTATCTTCCGGGTAAAAACTCTTGAAAATAAGGAAAGCCACTTTATAAGCAAAATGTAGATCAAATAAGGAAAATTTGACCCCTTTTCATCAAGACCCAACATTAAAATAATCGAAAAAAAGTCAAATAGGGGCTAAAATGTCATGAGAATAGAGGTTTATCATCTGCCCCACACCTAACTTTCTGCTCGTGCTCAAGCGAAACAACGAAAAACTGACCTGGGGACCTAACTCACTTTCGTAGATATCACGATTACATTTAGTATATATAACAAGCTCTTTCAACCCTTTGGTTCCCCCAAGTGGACGAGTGAGGTTTTGTGAGGGTTTACAGAAGATATGTCCACGAAATCTTAAAGAATAAAAAGGGAAAGAGGAAGAGAGAGAAAGAATATAAAATCCTTCTAGATTTATAAACAAAATATAAATATATAAAAGGGAGAAAATTGTGTACATTCTAACCCACAAAATCACCCTTGTAAGAAAGCTATTTGCTTACATATGAATAGAATGTGCACATGAAGACTCAATCCCCATGGATGACATAAAAACTCCAAACTTTCACCATATTGTACATCAAAACTTTGAATCCATCGTTGTGCTTAACATACTAGTGCATCACCATCCTAGGACTAGGTTTACCAGAATCAAACTCAATCCCGCTTGACTGACATAAGCTATATTGTTGACTTATTGACATAGAAAGCAAGCTTTCCCAGTAGCAGTATTGCCTCAAAGGGCAGTGCCTGTTAGCACATGCGTCAAAGGGATCGTTTTCATTCCAGACAATTTTTATTATTTTCCCTTTCTTTTTCTCTTTTTTCCTTTTTTTTGAATTTGAAATGCAGACAAAAACAAAGGTAACCATGTATGAAGACTTAGACCCTAAGGTAATGGTGAATGCACAAATAAGGACCAGATTGCATAGCTATACTAAACTATTGGGGTTAGAGTTTAGGGTTTAGAATGACTCATTTAGCCGAACGATCTATCATGCACATCATACTTATATAAAGCTAATAGTCAAGGTACATAGTATCAAAATCAACCAAGATGGTACAAAATTCCCCAAAACTACTAATTTTTTTTTTAATGAAAAATTTTCTATTTTGTTCTTCTTTTTCAAAAGTTGAAGCATGGCTTCTCCTACCCTACACCTAGATCTCACCCTTTCCTCAATGGAAGCTAAAAAGCCACCACACCAACAAAACACGTATGTACATAAAACAAACCAATAATAATAAATATAAATAAATAAGAGACAAAGTGAAAAAAGGAAAAGATTTACAAAAAACAAAAACTAATCACAAAAAAAAAGGAACGAATTTTTCAGGTTGGGTGCTGCACACAACTAAACTATAACCTCCTCAAGATGGATCTATGGGAGGCACGAAGAGCATCATCCACTCCTCCATATCACTCATGACACATGCCTCCACCTCAGACGTCGTCAAAGCACTCAGGAGCTTATCATGTGCTTGGGTATGCATCTCATATTAGTGTAACTAAGAGAACACCAATAAAACCATAGCAAAGATAGCCAGTGCCCTCCTAAACTCATCATACTCTATAAAAAATCAAAAAGCATGATCAAAGAAAGTATTCAACATGATTTTCCTACGCACGTCCTCTAAGTATACACAATAAGGGTTAAAGGAGGGATTATACCCACTAATGTTGCCTTAGGACTCGTGAAATGCTCGTAAATGAGAGGGGATGGTATGAAGTAAGAGAGATGAAATGGGGGTCAAGCAAAGTGACTTAATGCAAGTGAGATCCATATGCTTAAAGCTAGAAGCATCACTAACCATCACTCTATCACCACATAACTCCTCAAAAGGACCCTCCTCAACACATGGCTCAATCAAGGTAAGATCTTTCGAACGAACAAGAGAATCATCCTCAACAAAATTAGTACCACCCTTAAAAGGCTCACCAATCTCTAACCCTATAAACGGAGATAAAGGAAGGGCAGAAGTAAGTAAGGTCAAGACACCTGCGATAGTGTCCTTAGGTGTGAGGGGTGAGGATAAAGCAACAAGTGATAAATGAGTCAAGGGAGGGTCAATTTCTTCCTTTACATAGGTCAAAGGTGCATTCACAAGAAAATTGGATAGGAGGGGAAGAGACGATTCAGAATCATCATATAGACTAACCTCAAGTCTAAGGGAAGGTACATTAGGGTTGGTATCATGCAATAGGCGACCCTCCATTATCCCAGCAACAAAGCACTCATGTTGCTCATTCATAGTCTCTATCATGCCATTAAGTCTAGCATGACATCCATCAAAAATAGATAATAGGGACAAGAATTCATATCATGGTCAAAGGGTTGGCAATAAGAGCAAATAACATGAGAATAACGAGGATGGTGATGATATGCCTACCTAAATTGATCTACACACGGAGATTGAGCATGCAAATGATAGCGAAGTAGGGAATGGCATAGAAAATACTCACTAGCACTCTCACATTACGATTGACAATAAGCTAATGACTTAAAGATGTTCCAAATGTCATCCACATTTAAATAGCAAAAACAACCATGACACATGGACTTAAGGGTGGCTCGGGTCTTATGAGTTATACCCTCAAGTGCAACTTCACATATTTCCTATTTTTCATACATGAAAAGCACATATTGAACACGATAATCATTCAACCTAGATAAGCACTGCCAAAAAGGTTCATCCTCAAATTGGAAAAATGGAAATGGATATTCCCTTTTTCTCAAATTTTAGTTTTCCAATTTTTTTAGATTAAAGGCCTAGTCTCAAATTCTCAAGTAAGCTTTAGTACTAAAAAGTGAGAATTCCCTAGCAATAGTGCAAAAACTTGTTATGTTAAAATCACCACAACTGCACGGTGTAGTTGTGGCAAGCAACTGCAAGAACAGGTTCTATTCCACAGGGAGTTGGCTTTTCAGGCACGGGAGCCAACTCAAGCGTATCAATCTAGGCAAGATAGAAGGTGAAGAGAGGATGAACTAAGCCACTGAAGCGAGCAAACAAAGAGGGACTTACCTTGTGATTAAACCGAACACAAACCAATTAATCATGTCAAATCCTCGCTTTCCCAAGTTATGCTAGTATTCAAAGATAATCGGTTTTGTCATTAAAACCACCCAAACCCTTTCTCAAGGGATTGTTCTAACCACCTGTTTTATGGGATTAGCTCAATTAAACTACAAGATTAACAACCTTTGACCTAGCTAAGATTTAAATTATTTTCATGCCAAAATGTTAGCTATCCTCTCTATCCGCACTACACAATCAACCTAACCTTTTAGCATAAGTCAACTGCACCAAAACACGGATGAAAGCTCTTTTAAGCATTTCATCAAACATTCAGGGGGTGTGAGACAAAAACTTTAAATTCTAGCATAAACAAGGTGGGTGAAGGCCTAAACAAGATTAATTAACCATCAAGAGGCTAATCACAATCTAACCACGAAACATCATAAGAACACATTAAATCCTTATTACAACTAAACTGAAAAACACGACCACAAACATAAACTAGAGAAGAAATTGAAGCAAGAATATAATCTAACAAACTAATAAGCATGGATTACCGATAAAAAATAAACATTTAACAAACTGATAAGCATCGAGAACAACAACTAGCAGAACATAATCAAAATAAGAACAAGAATATGAAATAGAGAAGTAACGAGAAGAGAAAACTTACGCTGAATTACTTGGATAAGAATCCCATCTACAGGCTTAAATCCGAATCTACCTATAATCCAATCTACTCAGACCAATTTATTCCCCCATCATGAGGTTTGAAGTGGGAGGTAGAAGCCTAAATCGCACACCCCAAAAACAAAGCAAAGAAAAACACCACAAGCAGAAGCCCGACAGCGGCTTTTATCCAAAAAACTAGCGGTCGCACGGCCGTACTTCAATGCACGAGTGCACTAGCACCCCACCCCCCGGCAAGTGCACTGCTCGTGCATAGCATTGAGAAATTAAGTCTCCATTGTAGGATTTCTACACAGTTGTGCCATAGTGCACGACCAAATGTGCACTTTCCTTGGCTCTTCACCCTTGACTTTTTTGGCCGTAGGAACTCCAGTGAATCTCTTTTCCTCCTTGACCCTCATCCCCATGGCCTTCCTTTCCAAAAGAACTAGGGATTTCCTTATATTCCGGGTGAAAACTCTTGAAAATAAGGAAAGCCACTTTCTGAGCGAAATACGGACTAAATGAGGCAAATTTGACACTATCTCATCAAGAGCCAACATAAAAATAATGGGAAAAGGAGTCAAATAGGGGATAAAATAAGGTAAAAATACAGGTTTATCAACTCCCCCGCACATAACTTTCTACTCATCCTCAAGCAACACAAAGAAAAACTAACCTAGGGACCTAAGTCATTTTTGTAGGTATCACGGTTGTATTTAGTGCACATAACTGGCCCTTTCAACCCTTTCGGTCCCCTAAGTAGGTGAGTGAGGTCTCGTAAGAGTTTATAGAAAATATGCCCATGAAATATTAAAGAATAAAAAGAAAAAGAGAAAGAGAGAGAGCGAGAATAGAAAATCTTTCTTGATTAACAAATAAAACACAAATATGTACAAGGGCGAAAACTGTGTACATTCTAACCAACCTAATCACCCTTGTAAGAAACATATTAGCTTGCATATGAAAAGAATGTGCACATGAAGACTCTCAATCCCCGTGGATAACATCAAAGCAAAAAGCTTTCACCATACTGTTCATCAAAACTTTGAATCCAACCTAGTGCTTGGTGTGCTAGTGCATCACCATCCTAGGACTAGGCTTAACAGAATCAAACTCATTCTCACTTGACTGACACAAGCTACATTTTGACTTGTTAACATTGAAAGCAAGCTTTTCTAATAGCAGTATTGCCTCAAAGGACAGTACCAAGTAGTGCTTGCATCAAAAGAATAGTTATCACTCCAAAGACTTTTTTTTCTTTTTCTATTTTTCCTTTTTTTGAATGGGAAATGCTGACAAAAACAAAGGTAACGTGTATAAAGATAAGTGGGAAAGCAATCATGGAAGATCAAGACCCTAAGATAATGGTGATGGTACAAATAAGCACTAGATTGCGCAATGATGTATTGTACACACCATACTTATATAAAGCTAATAGTCAAGGTACAAGGGATCAAAGTCAACCAAGATAGTGCAAAATTCCTCAAAACCGCTAGAAACATTTTTTTTTGGGTGAAAAACTTTCTGTTTTTTTCTTCTTTTTTAAAAAAGTTGAAGAATGACTTCTCCTCCCCTACACCTAGATCTCACCATGTCCTCATTGGGAGCTAAAGAGCCACCATGCCAACAAAATGCATATATATGAATAAACCAAACCAACAATGATAAATATAAATAAATAAGAGACAAGCTGGAAAAAAAGGAAAAGATTTATAAAGAACAAAAACTAATCAGAAAAAAAGGGAAATGAATTTACCAGCTTTAGTGCTAGATATAACTAAACTATGACCTTCTTAAGATGGGTCTATAGAAGGCACGAAGAGTATCATCCATTCCTCCATATCACTCAAGACTCAGGCCTCCACCTCAGACGCCATCAATGCTCTTAGGAGCTTATCGTGTGCTTGTGCATGCATCTTACAATAGTTTACGTAAGAGAACACTAATAAAATCATAGCAAAGATAGCCAATGCCCTCTTAAACGCATCATACTCCTTAGAAAATCCAAAAGCATGATCAAAGAAAGTATTCAACATGATTTTCCTATGCACGTCATCTAGGTATACACAATAAGCATTAAACGAAGGATTTTACCCACTAATGTCACCCAGGGGCTCATGAAATGCTTGTAAACGAGAGAGAATGGTGTGAAGATGAAATGGGGATCAAGCTAAGTGACTTAATGCAAGTGAGATCCATACACTTAAAGCTAGAAGCACCACAAACCATCACACTGTCACCACATAACTCCTCAAAAGGAGCCTCCTCAACAAGTGGCTCAATCGAGGTAAGATCTTTCAGCTGAATAAGCGAATCATCCTCAACAAAATTAGTACTACCCTTAAAAGGCTCGCCCATCTCTAACCCTATGTATGGAGCAAAAGGAAGCGCAGAAGCAAGTTAGCTCAAGACACGTACGGTAGTGCCCTTAGGTGTGAGGGGTAAAGATAAAGCAACAAGTGATGAATGAGTCAAGGGAGGGTCAATCTCTTCCTCTAGGTTAGCCAAAGGTGTATTCACAACAAAATTAGATTGTACAGGAAGGTAAGATTCATAATCATAATATAGACTAACCTCAAGTCTAAGGGAAGGTGCACCAGGGTTGGTATCATGCAATAGGTCACACTCCCTTATTCCACTAACAAAACACTCATGTCGCTTATTCATTTTCTCTATCATGCCATTAAGTCTAGCATGACATCCACTGGAAATACATGATAAGGATAAGAATTCATATCATGGTCAAAACATTGGCAATAATTGCAAACAACATAAGAATAAGATGAATGGTGATGATATGCTTCCCAAAATTGATCTACACATGGAGATTGAGCGTGCAAACAATAGGGAAGTGGGGAATGGCACACAAAATACTCGCCAACACTCTCACATTGCCATTGACAATAAGTTAATGACTTAAACAAGTCCCAAATGTCTCAACATTTAATGAGCAATACAACCATAACCCATGGGCTCAAGAGTGGCTCGGGTCTCATGAGTTATACCCTCAAGGGCAACTTCACATATTTCTTATTTTTTCATACACGACAAGCAGATATTGACTATGATAATCATTCAATCTAGATAAGTATTGCCAAAAAGGTTCATGCTCAAATTGATAAAATGGAGGACAGACAATCTTTTTTTTTCAAAATTTTGTTTTCCTTTTTTTTTTGGGTAGATTAAAGGCCTAGTTTTGAATTTTCAGGTAACCTTTACTATTGAAAAGTGACAACTCCCTGGCGACAGCACTAAAAACTTGTTACGTTAAAATCACCGCAAGTGCACGGTACAGTTGTAGCTAGCAACCGGTAAGAATAGGGTTTATTCCACAGGGAGTTGTGTTTCCTGGCACCAGAGCCAACTCAAGCGTATTGATCTAGGCAAGATAGGGGGTGAAGGGAGGACGAACGAAACTACTGAAGTGTGCAAACAAAAAAGTGACTTAGGTTGTGATTAAACCAAAGACAAACCAACTAATCATGTTAAATCCTCACTCTCACAAGTTATGCTAGTATTCAAAGATAATCAGTTTCGTGATTAAGGAGCACCCAGGTCCTTTCTCAAGGGTCTGTAGGCTAGTCTAATTATTCTAGCCGCCTATTTTATGAGATGAACTCAATTAAACTATAAGATTAACAATCCTTGGCCTAGCTAAGGTTTGATCTATTTTCATGCCAAAATGTTAGCTATCAACCATATCCACACTAGGCAATCAAGCTCATCTTTCTCCATGAGTCAACTGCCCCAAAACACAGATGAAAGCTCTTTCAAGCATGTCATCAAACATTCGGTGGGTGTGAGACAAGAACTTTAAATTCTAACATAAACAAGGTGGGTAAAGGCCTCAACATGATCAATTAGCCATCAAGAGGCTAATCCTAATCCAACCCGCCACAATCTAAGCATGAAATATCATAAAAACACAACAAATCCTCATTATAACTAAACTGACAAGTACGAATACAAACGTGAACTAGAGAAGAAATTGAACCAAGAACATAATCTAACAAAATAATAGGCATGGATTACCAACAAAAACTAAACATTGAACTAAACAAAATCAAGCACAACAATTAGTGGAACATAATCAAAACAAGAACAAGAATGCAAAATTGAGAAGCAAAGAGAAGAGAAAACCTTGGTTGAATTACTTGGATGAGAATCCCATGTACAAGCTCAAATTTGAATCTAACTATATGGTGGATTCTAATCACCTTAATTTATTCCCCCCTTATGGGCTATGGAGTGGCACGTAGAAGCCTAAATCACACACCCCAAAAACCAAGCCAAAAAAAAAAAAAATCACAAACAGAAGCCCGACAGTGGCTTTTATCGAGAAAACTAGTAGTCGCATGGCCTTGCTTCGATGCACGAGTGCACTAGCACCCCACACATTAGCAAGTACATTGCCTGTGGATAGCTTCAGGAAATTAGGTCTTCATTGCAGGATTTCTGCATGGTTGTGCCATAGTGCTCGGCCAAACGTGCACTCTCCTCGGCCCTTCACTCTTGCTTTTTTAGCCCTAGGAACTCCATTAAATCTCTTTTCCTCGTCAACACTCGTCCCCATAGCCTTCCTTTACATAAGAACTAGTGATTTCCTTATCTTCTTGCAAAAACTCTTGAAAATAGGGAAAACCACTTTCTAATCAAACTACGGACTAAATGAGGCAAATTTAACCCCATCTCATCAAGACACAACATAAAAATAATGGGAAAAGGAGTCAAATGGGGGATAAAATGAAGTCAAAATAGAGGTTTATCAACTCCCCTGCACCTCTTTCTGCTCATCCTCGAGCAACACCAAGAAAAACTAACCTAGGGACGTAACTCAAATTTGTAGGTATCGCGGTGGCATTTAGCACACGCAACAAGCCCTTTCAACCCTTTGGATCCCCTAAGTAGATAAGTAAGGTCTCATAAGGGTTTACAGAAGATACACCTGCAAAATATTAAAGAATAAAAAGAAAAAGCGAAAGAGAGAGAGGGAATTGAAAATCTTTCTGGATTCACAAACAAAACACAAATATATACAACGGAGAAAACTATGTACATTCTAACCAACCAAATCACCCCTGTAAGAAAGATATTAGCTTGCATATGAATAGAACGCGCACATGAAGACTCTCAATCCTCATAGATGACAACAAAACGCCAAACTTTCACCACACTATTCATCAAAACTTTGAATCCATCCTAGTGCTTGGCGTACTAGTGCATCAACATCCTAGGACTAGGCTTACCATAATCCAACTCAATCCCGCTTGACTGGCACAAGCACATTCTTGACTTATTAACACGAAAAGCAAGCTTTCCCAGCAACAGAGTTAACTCAAAGTGTAGCAACTAGCAATGCGTGTGTCAAAGGGATAGTTGTCATTCTGGCACCTTTTTTCCTTTTACTTTTCTTTTTCTCTTTTTTCCTCTTTTTTGAATATGAAATGTGGACAAAAACAAAGGTAACCGTGTATAAAGCCAGGTGGGTGAGCCAATCATGGAAGACTAAGACCCTAAGGTAATGGTGAAGGTACAAATAAGGACTGAATTGCATAGCTATAGTGAGCTATTGGGGTTAGAATTTGTGGCTTAGAATGACTCATTCAGTAGGATGATCTATCATATACGTCATGCCTATATAAAGCTAATAGTCAAGGTACAAGGGATCAAAGTCAACCAAGATAGTACAAAATTCCCCCCAAAAAACATTTTTTTAAAAGGATTTTCTATTTTGTTCTTCTTATTCAAAAGTTGAAGCATCTCCCCCGCACCTGGATCTCACCGGGTCCTCATTGGGAGCTAAAGAGCCACCACACCAACAAAACACATATGCACATAAAACAAACTAGAAATATTAAATATAAACAAATAAGAGACAAACAGAAAAAGAAGAAAAGATTTACAAAAACAAAAACTAATCACGAAAAGAAAGCAATGAATTTGCCAGGTTAGGTGCTGGATACTTAAACTATGACCTCCTCAAGATTGGTCTATGGGAGGCACGAAGAGCATCATCCACTCCTCTGTATCACTCAAGACTCAGGCCTCCACCTCAGACGTTGTCAAAGCTCTTAGGAGCTTATCTTATGCTTGTGTATGCATCTCATAATAGTTTAAGAGAATAGTAACAAGACCATAGCAAAGATAGCCAGTGCCCTCTTTAACTCATCACACTCCTTAGAAAATCCAAAAGCATGACCAAAGAAAGTATTCCAGATGATTTTCCTATGCACGTCCTCCAGGTATGCACAATAAGCATTAAAGGAGGAATTATACCAACTAATATCACCTTGGGACTTGTGAAATGCTCGTAAACGAGAGGGGTTGGTGTGAAGTAAGAGAGATGAAATGGGGGTCAAGCCAAGTGACTCAATGCAAGTGCGCTCCGTACGCTTAAAGCTAGAAGCAACACTAACCCTCACTCTGTCACCACATGACTCCTCAAAAGGAGCCTCCTCAGCAAATGGCTTAATCAAGGTAAGATCTTTCGTCCGAACAAGCGAATCATCCTCAATGAAATTAGTACCACCCCTAAAAGGCTCGCCCATCTCTAACCCCAGCACGGAGCTAAAGGAAGGGCAGAAGTAAGTAAGGTCAAGACAAGTACGATGGTGTCCTTAGGTGTGATGGTTAAGGATGAAGTAACAAACGAGAAATGAGCCAAAGGAGGGTCGATCTCTTCCTTTAGGTCAATCGAAGGTGCATTCACAATAAAATTGGACTGTAGGGGAAGAGAAGATTCAAAATCATCACATAGACTAACCTTAAGTCTAAGGGAAGGTGCATTAGGGTTGGTATCATGCAATAGGCCACACTCCCTGATCCCACTAACAAAACAGCATATCATATCATCCCATTAAGTCTAGCATGACATTCATCGAAAATACATAGTACGGATAAGGATTCATCTCATGGTCAAAAAATTGGCAAATAAGAGCAAACAACATGAGAAGAAGATGAATGGTGATGATATGCTTGCCTAAATTGATCTACACACAGAGATTAAGTGTGCAAACGATAGGGAGGTAGGGAATGGCACAAAAAATACTCGCTAGCACTCTTACATTGCCATTGACATTAAACTAGTGACCTAAAGAAGTCCTACATGTCATCAAAATTTAAAGAGCAAAAACAACCATAACACACGGACTCAAGCACAACTTTACATATTTCTTGTTTTTTGTACATAAAAAGCACATGTTGTACACGATAATCATTCAATCTAGACAAGTATTACCAAAATGGTTCATGCTCAAACTGGAAAAATGGAAAATAGATATTCTTTTTTTTTTCTTCAAATTTTAGCTTTTCAATTTTTTTCAGATTAAAGGCCTAGTCTCAAATTCTCAAGCAAGCTTTAATACTGAAAAGTGATAACTTCCCGATACAAGTGCGAAAAACTCATTACATTAATGTCACCACAACTGCATGGTGTAGTTGTAGCTAGCAACTGGCAAGAACAGGTTGTATTCCATAGGGAATTGTATTTCCGGGCACCAGAGCCTCTCAATCTAGGTAAGTTAGAACGTGAAGAGAAGAAGAACTAAACTACTGAAGCGAGCTAACAAAAAGGGACTTGGGTTATGATTAAACAGAAGACAAACCAACTGATCATGTCAAATCTGCACCCTCCTAAGTTATGCTAGTGTTCAAAGATAATCGGTTGCGTTATTAAAGACCACTCAAGCCCTTTTTCAAGGGTCCATAGGCTGGTCTAACTGTTCTAACCACCTATTTTATAGAATCAGCTCAATTAAACCATAAGAATAACAACCCTTGACCTAGCTAAGATTTGAACTATTTTCATGCCAAAATATTAGCTATCATCTGTATCCACACTAGACAATGGACCTCACTTTTCAGCATGAGTCAACTGCCCCAAAATACGGATGAAAGCTCTTCAAAGCATTTCATCGAACACTTAGTGGGTGTGAGACAAAAACTTTAAATTCTAGCATAACCAAGGTGGGTAACGGTCTAAACAAGATAAATTAGCCATCAAGTGGCTAATCACAATCCAACCCAACACAATCTAACCACAACACATCAAAAAAAGACAATAAATCCTTATTACAACTAAACTGACAAATACGAACACAAACATGAACTAGAGAAGAAATTGAAGTAAGAACATAATCTAACCAACTAACAAGCATAGATTATCAACAAAAACTAAACATTTAACTAAATAAAATCAAGCACAACAACTAGTGGAACATAATCAAAACAAGAATAAGAATATGAAATAGAGAAGTAAAGAGAAGAGAAAACTTAGGTTGAATTGCTTGGACAAGAATCCCATCTAAAAGCTTAAAACCAAATCCACCTATAATCAAATCTAATCACCCTAATTTATTCCCCCCTCATGGGGTTTGGAGTGGGAGGTAAAAGCCTAAATCGCACACCCTAAAAACCTAGCCAAAAAAAAAAACCGCAAACAAAAGCCCGGCAGCGGCTTTTATAGGGAAAACTAGCAGTCGCATAGCCTTGCTTGAACGCACGAGTGCACTAGCACCCTACGCACTGGCATTTGCACTGCCCGTGCATAGCTTCGGTAAATTAGGTCTTCATTGCAAGATTTCTACACGGTTGTGCCACAGGTCACGGCCAAACGTGCACTCTCCTAGTCCCTTCACTCTTGCTTTCTAGCCCTAGGAACTTCATTGAATCACGTTTCCTCCTCGAAACTTGTCCCCATGGCCTTCCTTTCTATCAGAACTAGTGATTTCCTTATCTTCTCAGCAAAAACTCTTAAAAATAAGGAAAACCACTTTCTAAGTAAAGTACGGACCAAACGAGGCAAATTTGGCCAATCTCATTAAGACCCAATGTCAAAGTAATAGAAAAGGAGTCAAATGGGGGCTAAAATAAGGTCAAACTAGAGGTTTATCAACTCCCCACACACTAACTTTCTTCTCGTTCGAGCAAAACAAAGAAAAACTATCGTAGGGACCTAACTCACTTTCATAGGTATTTGCATTTAGCGTATGCAAGAAGCCCTTTCAACCCTTTGCTCCCCAAGGTGGGCGAGTGAGGTCTCGCGAGGGTTTACAGAAGGTACACCCATGAAATCTTAAAGAATAAAAGAAAGAGAAAGGGAGAGAGAACAGAAAATCTTTTTGGATTTTCAAACAAAACACAAACATATACAATGGAGAAAACTGTGTGCATTCTAACAAACCAAATCACCCTTGTAAGAAAGATACTAGCATGCATATGAATATAATGTGCACATGAAGACTCTTAATCCCCATGGATGACATCAAAACACCAAACTTTCAGCCCATTGCGCATTAAAATTTTGAATCCATCCTAGTGCTTGGTGTGCTAGTGCATCACTATCCCAGGACTAGGCTTATCAGAATTAAACTCAATCCTACTTAACTAACACAAGCTACATTATTAACTTATTAATAGGAAAAGCAAGCTTTCGCAGTGGCCGTATTGCCCCAAAGGGCAGCACCCACTAGTGCAAGCGTCGAAGGGATAGTTGTCATCCCAAACGCTTTTTTTTTCTTTTTCTTTTTCATTTTCTCTTTTTTTTCGAATGTGAAATGCGGATAAAAACAAAGGTAACTACATATAAAGATAAGTGAGAGAGGCAATCATGGAAGACTAAGAACCTAAGGTAATGGTGAAGCTATAAAGAAGGACTGGATTGCGAAATGATCTATCATACACATGATACTTATATAAAGCTAATAGTTAAGGTATAAGGGATCAAAGTCAACCAAGATAGTACAAAAATCACCAAAATGCTAAAAACATTTTTCTTGTGAAATATTTTTTACTTTGTTCTTCTTTTTTAAAAGTTGAAGCATGGCTTCTCCTCTCTCACATCTAGATCTCACCACGTCCTCATTAGGAGCAAAA
This sequence comes from Carnegiea gigantea, assembly GCA_029747015.1. NCBI lineage: Eukaryota > Viridiplantae > Streptophyta > Magnoliopsida > Caryophyllales > Cactaceae > Carnegiea > Carnegiea gigantea. The sequence continues at coordinate 1,067,694 of JAKOGI010000067.1, forward strand.
GAGCCCCCACGCCAACAAAACACATATGTACATAAACAAACCAATAATAATAAATATAAATAAATAAGAGACAAACTGAAAAAGATGAAAAGATCCATAAAAAACAAAAATTAATCATGAGAAAAAGAGGAATGTATTTACCAGGTTAGGTGCTGGATGCACCTAAACTATGACCTCCTCAAATGGGTCTATGGGAGGCACGAAGAGCGTCATCCACTCCTCTACATCACTCAAGACTCAGGCGTCCGCCTCAGACGCCGTCAAAATTCTCAAGAGCATATCATGTGCTTGTGCACGCATCTTATAATAGTGTAAGGCAACAATAATAGAATCATAGCAAAGATATCTAGTGCCCTCTTAAACTCATCATACTCCTTAGGAAATCCAAAAGGATGATCAAAGGAAGTATTCCACATGATTTTCCTATGCAAGTACTATAGGTATACACAATAAGGGTTAAAGGAGGAATTATACCCACTAATATTAGCTTGGGACTCGTGAAATGCTCGTAAGTGAGAGGAGATGGTGTGAAGTAAGCGAGATGAAATGGGTGTCAAGCCAAGTGACTTAATGAAGTGAGATCTATATGCTTAAAGCTGGAAGCAACACCAACCATCACTTTATCACCGCATAACTCGCCAAAAGCAGCCTCCTTAACAAATGGCTCAATCCAGGTAATATCCTTCAACTTAACATGTAAATCATCCTCAACAACATTAGTACCGCCCCTAAAAGGCTCATTCATCTCTAAACCCATGGACAGAGGTAAAGGAAGGGCAGAAGCAAGTAAGGTGAAGACACCTATGGTAGTGTCCTTAGGTGTGATGGGTGAGGATGAAGCAACAAGTGATAAATGACTCAAGGGAGGGTCAATCTCTTCCTCTAGCTCCATCAAAGGTGTATTCACAACAAAGTTGGATAGCAAGGGAGAAGAAGCTTCATAATCATCATATAGACTAACCTCAAGTCTAAGGGAAGGTACACTAGGGTTGGTATCATGCAATAGGGTACACTCCCTTATCCTACTAACAAAACACTCATGTCGCTCATTCATTGTCTCTATTATGCCATTAAGTCTAGCATGACATTCATTGGAAATACATAATATGGATAAGAATTCACATCATGGTCAAAAGATTGGCGATAAGAGCAAGCAACCTAGGAATAAGATGAATGGTGATGATATGCCTGTTTAAATTGATTTACACACGGAGATTGAGCGTGCAAACGATAGGGAAGTAGGGAATGGCGCACAAAATACTCGCTAGCACTCTCACATTGCCATTGACAAAAAGTTAATAACTTAAAAAGTCCCACATGTCCTAAACATTTAAAGAGCAAAAACAACCATAACACGTGGGCTCACGGGTGGCTCGATTCTCATGAGTTAGACCCGCAGGCAAAACTTCACATATTTCCTATTTTTCATACGTGAAAAGCACATATTGAACACGATAATCATTCAATCTAGACAAGCATTACCAAAAAGGTTCCTGCTCAAATAGGGAAAAATTAAAAATAGATATTCTTTTTTTTTTAATTTTTCTTTTAGACTAAAGGCCTAGTCTCGAATTCTCAAAGAATCTTTTATATCAAAAATTGGCAACTCCCCAGCAACGGTGCCAAAAACTTATTACGTTAAAATCACCGTAACTGTATGGTGTAGTTGTAGCCAGCAACCGGCAAGAATAGGTAATATTCCACAGGCAGTTGAGTTTCCAGGCACTTGGGTGAACTCAAGCGTATCAATCTAGGCAAGATAGAAGGTGAAGAGAGGACGAACCAAACTACTGAAGCGAGTAAACAAAAAGGGACTTGCATTGTGATTAAACCGAAGACAAACCAACTAATCATGTCAAATCCTCACCCTTCCAAGTTATGCTAGTATTCAAAGATAATCGGTCGCTTCATTCAAGACCACTCAAGCCCTTTCTCAGGGGTTAATAGGCTAGTCTAATTGTTCTAACCATCTGTTTTATAGGATTAGCTCAATTAAACTATATGATTAAATACCCTTCAACTAGCTAAGATTTAAACTCTTTTCATGGTAAAATGTTAGCTGTCCTCTCTATCTACACTAGACAATCAACCTCACCTTTTAGCATAAGTTAACTGCCCAAAACACGGATGAAAGCTCTTTCAAGCATCTCATTGAACACTTGGTGGGTGTGAGATAAAAACTTTAAATTCTAGCATAAACAAGGTCGGCAAATGCCTAAACAAGATCAATTAGCCATCAAGAGGCTAATCACAATCCAACCTAACACAATCTAAAAATGAAACATCATAAACACATAATAAAATATCATTACAACTAAACCGACAATTACGAACAGAAACATAAACTAGAGAAGAAATTGAAGCAAGAACAAAATCTAACAGACTAATCAGCACGGATTACCAATAAAAACTAAACATTTAACTAAACAAAATCAAGCACAATAACTAAGAGAGCATAATCAAAATAATAACAAGAATATGAAATAGAGAAGCAAAGGGAAGAGAAAACGTAGGCTGAATTGCTTAAACGAGAATCCAATCTACAAGCTTAAATCCAAATCCACCACTAAACTAACCTAATCACCCTAATTTATGCCCCCTTATGTGGTTTGGAGTGGGAGGTGGATGCCGAAATCCCACGCCCAAAAAATCTAGCCAAAAACCCCCAAACGAAAGCTCGGCAGCGGCTTTTATCGTGAAATCTAGTAGTTGTACGGTCGTGCTTCGACATAAGGGCCCTAGTGCGCCCCACACACTGGCAAGGGCACATCCATGCACTGCCCGTGTGCAGTTTCGGGAAATTAGGTCTTCATTGCAGGATTTCTACACGGTTATGCCATAGTGCACGACCAACAGTGCACCCTCCTAGGCCCTTCACGCTTGCTTTTCTGGCCCCAGGAACATCATTGAATCTCTTTTCCTCCTCGAAACTCGCTATGGTGTTCCTTTCTATCAGATCTAGTGATTTTCCTTATCTTCTCGACAAAACTCCTGAAGATAAGGAAAACCATTTCTAAGCAAAATACGAATCAAGGAAGGTAAATTTAACCCTATCTTATAAGGACCAAACATAAAAATAATGGGAAATGAGTCTAGTGGGGGCTAAAATGATGTCAAAATAGAGGTTCATCAACTCCCCCACGCCTGACTTTGTGCTTATCCTCGAGCAAAATAAAGGAAAACTCACCTAAGCACCTACCTTACTTTCATATGTATCACTGTTATATTTAGCGTATGCAAAAAGCCCATTCAACCCTTTAGTTCCCTCAAGTGAATGAGTGAGGTCTTGTGAGGGTTTACAAAAGATACGTCCACGAAATCTTGAAGAATAAAAGAAAGAGAAAGAGAGAGAGAATAGAAAATCTCTTTTGGATTTACAAACAAAACCCAAATGCATACAAAGGAGAAAACTGTGTGTATTATAATCAACCAAATCACCATTGTAAGAAAGATATCAGCTTGCATGTGAACAGAATGTGCACATGAAGACTCTCAATCCCCATCGATGATATCAATGCCTGAAAACTTTCACCCAATTGTACATCAAAACTTTGAACCCATCAAAGTGCTTGGTGTGCTAGTGTATCATCATCCTAGGACTACGGTTACCATAATTAAACTCAATACCACTTGGTTCACAAAAGCGACATCATTGACTTATTAACACGGAAAGCAAGCTTTCCTTGTAGCAGTATTACCTTAAAGGGTAGCGCCCAGTAGCACATGCGACAAAGGGATGGTTGTCATTCGAAACTCATTTTTTTTCCTTTTTCTTTTTCTTTTTATCTTTTTTATTTTTTTTTTCTTGAATGTGAAAAGCAGACAAAAACAAAGGTAACCGTGTATGAAGTCAAGTGGGAGAGCCAATCATGGAAGGCTAAGACCCTAAGGTAATGGTGAAGGTATAAATAAGGACTGGATTGTACAGTTATAATGAACTATCGGGGTTAGAATTTGGGACTTAGAATGACTCATTTAGGGGAATGATCAATCATGCACATCATGCTTATATGAAGCTACTAGTCAAGGTATAAGGGATCAATCTCAATCAAGATAGTACAAAAATTCCCAAAACAGCTAAACATATTTTTTTCTGAAAAATTTTCTCTTTTGTTCTTCTTTTGCAAAAGTTGGGGCATGGCTTCTCCTCCCCCACAATTTGATCTGACCATGTCCTCATTGGGAGCTAAAGAGCCACCACACCAATGAAACACATATGTACTTAAAACAACCTAACAATAATAAATATAAACAAATAAGGGATAAATTGAAAAAGAGGAGAAGATTTATAAAAAAACAAAAACTAATCACGAAAAAGAAAGGAAAGAATTTAGCAGGTTAGGTGCTGTATACACCTAAACTATGAACTCCTTAACATGGGTCTATCAGAGGCACAAAGAGCGTCATCCACTCCTCCATATCACTCAAGACTCAAGCCTCCACCTCATACGCCATCAAAATTCCCAGGAGCATATCATGTGCTTGTGCATGCATTTCATAATAGTGTAATAAGACAACACTAATAGGATCACAGTACAGATGGCCAGTGCCCTTTTAAACTCATCATACTCCTTGGAAAATCCAAAAGGATGATCAATGAAAGTATTCCATATGTTGTTCCTATGCACATCCTCTAGGTATACACAATAAGGGTTAAAGGAATGATTATACCCAGTAACGTCACCTAGGGACTTGTGAAATGCTCATAAACGAGAGCGGATGGTGGGAAGTAAGAGAGATGAAATGGGGGTCAAGCTAAGTGACCCAATGCAAGTGAGATCCATACGCTTAAAGCTATAAGCAACACCAACCATCAAACTGTCACCAGATAACTCCTTAAAAGAAGCCTCCTAAAGAAATGGCTCAATCGAGGTAAGTTCCTTGACCAAACAAGCGAATCACCCCTCAACTTGTACCGCCCCTGAAATGCTTGCTCATCTCTAATCCCATGCACGGAGCCAAAGGAAGGTTAGAAGTAATTAAGGTCAAGACATCTACGACAGTGTCCTTAGGTGTGATCGGTCAGGATGAAGCAACAAGCGATAAATGAGTCAAGGGAGGCTCAACCTATTCTTCTAGGTTGGTTGAAGGTGTATTCACATGAAAATCATACTATAGGAGAAGAGAAGATTTATAATCATCATATAAACTAACCTAGAGTCTAAGTGAAGGTACATTACGATTGGTATCAAGCAATACGCCACACTCCCTTATGCCACTAACAAAACATTCATATTGCTCATTCATTGTCTCTAGCATGCCAATAATTCCAGCATGGCATTCATTAGAAATATCATAATAGGGACAAGAATTCACATTATTGTCAAACGATTGGTAATAAGAGACGTAACATGAGAGCAAGAGGAATGGTGATGATATCCCTCCGTAAATTGATCTACATGTGGAGATTGAGTGTGCAAACCATGGGAAAGTGGGGAATGGCACACAAAATACTCGCTAGAATTCTCACATTACCAATGACAATAAGCTAATGACTTAAAGAAGTCTCATATGTCATTAACATTTAAAGAGAAAAAAACCATCATAACACATGGACTCAAGCATGGCTCGGATCTTATGAGTTATAACCTCAAGCACAACCTCACATATTTCCTACTTTTCATACATGAAAAGCATATATTGAGCATGATAATCATTCAATCTAGGCAAGTATTGCCAAAATGGTTCATGCTTAAGTTGGGAAAAAAGAAAAATAGATATTCTTTTTTTTTTTTCAAATTTTAGTTTTTTAAATTTTTTTTCCAGATTAAAGGCCTAGTCTCGAATTCTCAATTAAGTTTTAACATTGAAAAGCGACAACTCTCTGATAACAGCACCAAAAACTTGTTAGTTAAAATACCACAAGTGCATGATGTAGTTTATAGCTAGCAACTGATAAGAACGGGTCATGTTCCACAGGGAGTTGTGTTTCCAAGAACTAGAGCGAACTCAGGCATATCAATCTAGGAAAGATAGAAGGTAAAGAGAGGAAGAACTAAACTACTAAAGCGACCAAACAAATTCTCACCATCCCAAGTTATCCTAGTATTCAAAGATGATCGGTTACGTCAATAGAGACCACCCAAGCCCTCGCCAAAGGCTTACTAGGCTAGTCTAAGTGTTCTAACTGCCTATTTTTATAGGATTAGCTCAATTAAACTACAAGATTAACAACCCTTGATCTAGCTAAGATTTAAACTATTTTCATTTCGAAAAGTTAGCTATCCTCTCTATCCACACTAGACAATCAGCCTCACCTTTCATCATAAGCCAATTTCCCCAAAACATCGATGAAACCTCTTTCAAGCATTTCATCAAACACTTGTTCGACATAAGAGAAAAACTATAGATTGTGGCACAAATAAGGTGGGTAAAAGCCTAAACAAGATCAATCAGCCATCAAAAGGATAACCACAATCCACGTTAACACAATATAACCACAAAGCATCATAAAACACAATAAATCCTCGTCATAACTAAATTGACAAATACAAACACAAACATGAACTAGAGAGCAAATTGAAGCAAGAACATAATCAACACAAGAGCAAGAATATGAAATAGAGAAGTAAAGAGAAGGGAAAACTTAGGCTGAATTGCTTGAATGAGAATCCAAATCTACCTCTAATCTAGCATATCACCATAATTTGTTTAATACTCATGGGGTTTGGAGCGGGAGACAAAAGCCTAAATCGCGCACCTCAAAAACCTAGCCTAAAAAGACCCCCGAACAGAAGCCCGATGGCAGCCTTTATCACAAAAACTAGTAGTCGCACGGCCTGCTTCGATGCATAGGTGCTAGTGCATCCCATGCACTGGCATGTATATAGCCCTACACTGCCCGTCCGCAACTTCGAAAAACCAGGTCTTAACTGCAGGATTTCTGCACAGTTGTGACATAGTGCGTAGGTGACCCTACTCTCCTATGCCCTTCACCCTTACTTTTCTAGCCCTAGGAACTTCATTGAAACTCTTTTCCTCCCTGAAACTCATCCCCATGGCCTTCCTTTCTATCATAGCTAGTGATTTCCTTATCTTCCGGGCAAAAAATATTAAAAATAAGGAAAACTACTTTCTAAGCAAAATACGACCGAGAAGGCAAATTTGACCTATCTTAACAAGACCTAACATAACACTTATTGGAAAAGAGTCAAATAGGGGCTAAAATAAGGTGAAAATAGAGGTTTATCAACTCACTCGCACCTAACTTTCTGCTCATCCTCTTCCAAAATAAAGAAAAACTAACCTGAAGACCTAACTCACTTTTGTAGAAATCATGATTGCATTTATCGTATGTAACAAGCTCTTTAAACAGCTTAGTTCCCCCAAGTGGATGAGTGAGGTCTCGTGAAGGTTTACAAAAGAGATCCCCACGAAATCTTGAAGAAGAAAACAAAAAAGACAAACACAAAGAGAATAGAAAATCCTTCTACACTTCCAAACGAAACACAAATATATACAAGGAGAAAACTGTGTACATTCTAACTAACCAAATCACCCTTGTAAGAAAGATCTTAGCTTGCAAATAAAGAGAATGTGCACATCAAGGGTCTCAATCCCATGGATGACATCAAAGTATAAAACTTTCACCCCACTGTACATCAAAGCTTTGAATCCATCATAGTAGTTAATGTGCTAGTGCATCATCATCCTAGGACTATGCTTATTAGAGTCAAACTCAATCCTACTTGATTGCCACAAGCTATATTGTTTACTTATTGGCACGAAAATTAGGCATTCTCAGTAACTATATTGTCTCAAAGGGCAGCACCCAATAGCGTATTCGTCAAAGGGATAGTTGTCATTCCAAACTTTTGTTTTTCTTTTTCTCTTTTTTGCTGATGAAATGCAGACAAAAGCAAAGGTAACCATATATAAAGACAAGTGGGAGAGCAAATCATGAAAAACTGAGACCCTAAGGTAATGATAATGGTACAAACAAGGACTGGATTGCACAACTGTAATGAACTATTGAGGTTAGAATTTGGGGCTTAGAATGACTCATTTAGGACAATGATCTACCATACACATCATACTTATGTAAAGCTGATAGTCAAGGTACAAGGGATCAAAATTAATAAAGATAGTATAAAACTCGCCAAAATCGCTAAAAATATTTTTTTATGAAAATTTTTCTCTTGTTTTCCTTCTTTTTCAAGAGCTCGAAGCATGGCTTCTCCTCCCACACACCTAGATCTCACAATGTTCTCATTGGGCGCTAAAGAGCCACAACACCAAAAAAACACATATTGTACATAAAACAACCCAACAAAAATAAATATAAATAAATGAGAGTCCAATTGAAAAAGAAGAAAATGTATATGAAAAACAAAAACTAATCACGAAAAAATGGAATGAATTTATCAGGTTAGGTGCTGGATGCACCTAAACTATGACATCCTCAAGATGGGTCTATGGGAGGCAGCAAGATCATCATCCACTCCTCCGTATCGCTAAAGACTTACGCCTCTACCTAAGATGTCGTCAAAGCTGTCAGGAGCTTATCATGTGCTTATGCATGCATCTGATAATAGGGTAAGCAAGAGAATGCTAATAAGATCATAACAAAGATAGCCAGTGCCCTCCTACACTCATCATACTCCTTAGAAAATCTAAAAACATGATCAAAGAAAGTATTCCACATAATTTTCCTATGCACGTCCTCTACATAGGTAGGCATAACAAGGGTTAGGGAGAGATTATATCCACTAATGCCACCTGGGAAATCGTGAAATACTTATAAACAATGGGGGATGGCAGAAAGCAAGGGACATGAAATGGACTCAAGCCAACTGACTCAATACAAGTGAGACCCATATGCTTATGGATAGAAGCAATACCAATCGTCACACTGTCACCACATAACTCCTCAAAAGGAGCATCCTCAACAAATGGCTCAATCACGGTAAGTTGTTTCGACTGAATAAGTGAATCATCCTCAACAAAATTAGCACCACCCCTAAAAGGCTCGCTCATCTCTAAGCCCATGCACGAAACTAATGAAGGGGCAGAAGCAAGTATGGTTAAGACACGTATGGTGGTGTCTTTAGGTGTGATGGGTGAGGGTGAAGCAACAAGCTATAAATAAGTTAAGGGAGGGTCAATCTCTTCCTCTAGGTTGGTTGAAAGTGTATTAATAACAAAATTGGACTGTAGGGGAAGAGAAGATTCATAATCATCATATAGACTAATCTTAAGTCTAAGGGAAGGTACACTAGCATTTGTATCATGCAATAGGCCACACTTCCTTATCCTACTAACAAAGCACCTATGTTGCTCATTCATTGTCTCTATCAAGCCATTAATCTAGTGTGGCATGCGTTAAAAATTTTATAATAGGGATAAGAATTAACATAATGGCTAAATGATTGGTAATAAGAGCACACAACATGAGAACAAGGGGAATGGTGATAATATCCCTTTGTGAATTGATCTACATGGAGAGATTGAGCGTGCAAACCATAGGCACATAGGGAATAGCACATAAAATACTCGCTAGCACTCTCACATTACCATTGACAATGAGCTAAGAACTTAAATAAGTCCCGCATGTCATTAACATTTAAAGAGAAAAAACCACTGCAACACATGCACTCAAGGTTAGCTCAGGTCTCATGACCTATACCCCTAAGCACAACTTCACGTATCTCCTATTTTTCATACATGAAAAGCACATATTGAGTACAATAATAATTCAATCTAGGCAAGTATTGCCAAAAAGGTTCATGCTTAAATTCGAAAAAATAGAAAATATATATTCTTTTTTTAAATTTTAGTTTTTAATTATTTTTTCAGATTAAAGGCCTTGCCTCGAATTCTCAAGTGAGCTTTAAAATTGAAAACTGACAACTCCATGGCAACAGCGCCAAAAACTTGTGACGTTATAGTTACTGCAATTGCATGGTGTAGTTTGTAGCTAGCAACCAAAAAAACCGGGTCGTATTCCACAGGGAGTTGTGTTTCCAAGAACCAGAGCGAACTTAAGCGTATTAATCTAGGCAAGATTGGTGGAGCGAGGAAGAACTAAACTGCTAAAGCGAGCAAACAAAAAGGAACTTGGGTTGTGATTAAACCGACAATAAACCAACTAATCAAGTCAAATCCTCACACTCCCAAGTTATATTGGATTCAAGGATGATCGGTTGCGTCATTAAAGACCACCCAAACCCTCTTTCAAGGCTTACTAGGCTAGTCTAGGTGTTCTACCCACCTATTTTTATAGGATCAGCTCAATTAAAGTATAAGATTAATAACCCTTGATCTAGCTAAGATTTAGATAATTTTCATGTCAAAATGTTACCTATCCTCTCTATCCACACTACACAATCAGCATAAGTCAACTGCCCCAAAACATGGATGGAACCTCTTTCAAGCGTTTCATCGAATACTTCTTGGGCATGAGAGAAAACCTATAGGTTCTAGCACAAGCAAGGTGCGTAAAGGCCTAAACAAGATCACTTAGCCACCAAGAGGCTGACCGCAATTCACTCTAACTGTTGATTTAGAGAGTACACAACCACAAGAGGGGGGTGAATTGTGGTGTCTGATTTTTGCAAGTTGCTGGCAAACAGTCTGAGGCCCTGTTCGCACAGGTTGTTCCTGAGATAAGCAGAAGCGAAAATCCAACAAAATTGAATGCGGAAATAATGGACACAGGATTTTTTACGTGGAAAACACCTCTAGCCCAACTGAGGTGAAAAACCACGACCTACCTCGTGTAGGATTTAAACACTTCACTAAACGGGCTAATCACGTTACAATAGTAACACACCTTGTTACAAATTGCAACCCACGTAACCGTCTTCCCTAAGACAGGTTACCCCATGTCCAAAATCCCCTTGATTTGGACACACACTCAACTCACTTTTGTGAAAGAAGAGTATAAAGAAAAAACACCCTATTACAATGCTTCTCAACTAAGCTAATATAGGGTACAATGAAGTCCTAGTATGCCAACTTTGAAAGCTCAAATAACTCACTTGCTAGACACGGTTTTCTTTTGAAACTTTTAAGCTTATGAACACTGAATTTTTGCCTTTGAAAACTGATGCTTCTAACGTTCTAAGAAGCGACTTTATATAGTGCTTGGAAAAAACAATTCCTCAAATTTTTGGAAACTAAAATCCCTAAAGAATATAGAATTCTTTAGCCACAAGGGATGAGGAAACATGAGCTGGAGACACTTCCTAAACCGTGTGCATAAGGCGGTGATTCTCAACAACTGGCCCATGTTTTTCTCAACAACCTTATCCACTTGCCAAAAATTGGATATTCTTTTATTCAAAAAGATTTTGCAAATCTCCTTAGATTTTAATAACCGTTTTTAGGATAAGGGGTAAGATACTCCATAGAAAAATCTTTCTTGCAAATCTTTGAAGAAGCTGCTCAAAATCCAAAAGATAAAAATCGTGCAAAACAGTTTTTCGCAGCTTATTCTGGAAACACCCTGAGCGTCCTGTTTCCAGAATTGTTTCGAAGGGTGATCCGAAATATTTTCCAAAAAAGCAAAACCGTTTCAAGTAAGTGGTAAGTTAAGACTTTTTGATTGGCATATTAACAAGAGTCTAAAAATATAAAACCAAATCAAATCAAGACATCTTGTTGTAACCACTAGTCATCTTGTAGAGAGATGAATCTGCTGCAAACACTTCACAGAACCTGTTCCTCACGGCTGCACTTATATCCTATGCTTCAAACACTTCACAGGACATGTTTCAAACACCTTACAGAGCCTGTTCCTCATGGTTGTTCTTACATCGCTGACTTGAGTACCTGTTCTTGATAAACCATTAGTCAAGCAGTTTTAATATATTGAAAAACAGCAGTAAGGCCCTGTTGGTAAAGCCTGTTTGGAACAACAACAACTACTACAACACTTGGATTTGTTATCATCAAAACCTTATACATTCTAACAAATTCCCCCTTTTTGATGATGACAAACCAAGTGACTATATTGACTTTCAAGGACAATTGAAGTGATTAGTGCCAATTATTAATAGGACCGACAATTCACATGAAGCAGTCAGTATCAAAAAAGTGTAAGAAATTTAACTCGTCCATGGTAAAACTAAAACAATATTGGTCAACCTATCTTCCCCTTTTTGGCATCATTAAAAAGTAGGGGCGAACAGTCAAACATAGGGTGTTTGCTATCACCACCACTTGGGTAATGGAGGAAAGTCAACAGGCGATACACTCAAGTGTTTTGGTACGGTAATGAGATTGGCCATCCTAATCACACACAAGCAAGTCACAACAGAAAGCAAGCAAGGCAAAGCCAATCAAAAAACAAGATAACCTGTCATTCACCAAACGAGTGCAACAGAAAGTACAAACTAGCAAGAGAGGATAACCAAGAGAAGTGAGAATAGGCTATAAGAACAACAGATGGGGGGTGATCAGAGAGCAGGAGGGGAAAATTTTGCTGAGAGGGAAGAGAGAAGGGCGAGGATATCTTCATGGCGTTTTGCATTGAGAGCCTTTTCCTCGTCCAGGGCAGCCTTTACCGCAGTAAGCTTAGCACTAAGTCGAGAGTTTTCTTCCAGAGCAGCCTCAAACTTGATTGAGGAGCTGCCAGGAACAGGAGGACGGGTTGTTCTAGTCCCCTGTTCTGAGGCAGACCCCTCAACCAAAGTGTATCCACACCCCATAAGGGTGTTACTCCCAATCTCATCAATGAACTGAGCACCCACCTTCTTCTGCAGAGTCATCCCAAAGTGCTCAAACACACTAGTCAGGAAGAAGCCGTATCCCAGGTCATGTTCCCTGGATGTGTTTGCAATTCTTGCTATGTGGCGAATCATGATGGCAGGAAGGTTGATTTGCTTTTCCTTGTCCATCAGATCCATCAAACATTGATCCATGGCATCAGCAAGATTGCGACCCTGGCCCCTGGGGATGACATTCTTGATGATAAACCAGAATATCAATTGATGGAGCGATGTCATGTCTCCTTTCTTCACGGACTTGGGTGTTTGCAGGCTTGGTTGCTGGCTAAATTTCTGGGAGAGCTCCAGCAGCCTGGTTGTCCCTAGAATAGTCTTGTCTTCTCTCACATAGATATCAAAGCCCGTGGAGGGAATCCCCAGAATTTTCCTCAATATCTTCGCATCAAAGCGAAGCTGTTGCCCATTAACAATACTTGTCACCACTCCCTCGGTGACAGTGCAGTTGGCATAGAACTCTGCCAACTCAGGTACAGAACACCCCAGCTGGGTGTTTGTAAACAGCTCATACCACCCCTGTGCACGCAGCTTGTGCAGAAACACCCCCAGACCCTGTTCCTCAAAATATTTTACCTTGATAATTTTGCCCCTGACGACCCGTCTCTGAAGCAATTGGGTCAGTTTGGCTGAAATGGCAGACAGGGTAGACTTCTTGGCTCTCTTAGGTTGGGACTCAGTAGGAGGGTCTTGGGTGGAGGCGTATTTGAGAGAGACTTTTCTCTTGGGAGTTTTGAGGGGTGATGGTTTGGAGGGTAAAGTGGAGGTCGATTTTGGTGCAGGCAGAGACTTATCCTCTGAGGACTCTGAGAATACGGGAGTGCCCTGTTTGAAGGTGGTGTTCTCAGTGTAGCTATCTGATGAAGGCTCAGAGGAGGAATCAATTTCCTCAACAACAGGGGATGACTGGTTGGCAGGACAAGGTGTGGAGTGGAAGGCAATTCGGGCTGATTTTCGAGTTGGCTTGTTTGTGGGTTTGGATGAAGAGGGGATTTGTGGTTTTGGCTTGACAGGGGTTTCACTTTTTGAGGGTTCTTCAGTCTGGCTGCTTTTAGACCTTGAGGGTGGTCGTGTTCTTGGCATTCTAGTACGCCTAGCCACAATTTTGTATCGTTTACGTTTCTTACCGGTTGGTGGTACCGGTGTGGCTTGTTCAGGCTTCACAGGAGACTCCTCCATTTGACCACTACTTCCCCCTTCTTCTTTTGACAAATCCTCCCCTAGGTCATCCCTAAAAACCTCAGGCCCTGTTTCTGACCCTGTTTCCTGCTCTGGAAACAGCCCAAGCGAACTGATGTCATCTAGTCCATGATCGAACAGAAAGATTTCATCTAAAGGCCCGATTTCTCTTTCAGATGCCCCAACAGGTTCTTGGGGTTTAAATGCCCCCGTTTCTCCAAACAAAATCAATTCCCACCTAAATTTGTAAGGGATGCATTCCAATTTCAGATTCACTGTTCTAAGGTCGATGCTTTTCAAAAGCCCAAAAGGTTTATAGACAATGGGTCGAGAAGGTTCAGTAGTTTTACTTTCCATGAGGGCCGTCAGAAATTGTGTAGGCGCAAACAGGGCTGTGGCTGTTTACAAGGCTGTGCCCTGTGTCTGGTTGGCCTGAGTCAAGGTCGAGGAGCTCTCGGAGCTAATGGGAGACGCCATTTTTCAGAGGAAGGAGAGAGATTAGGGTTTCTTGAACAGAGTTTCAGAGCAAGAGAGTTTCGGTGGAGGTAAGAGATTGAGCAAGAGAGCTTTAAAGAGAGAGAGAGACATGCGAAATTTTTAAAAGATTTTGCCCATTTTGCAACGGGCTTTTGCATTTATTTAGGCCGCGCATGCCTCGGGAAGAGATTAGCAATTTTCAATTTGTTGCACATATTTGACAAACAAGAGGCGTACCTGTTCCTGGTGCTTGTTCTTGAGGTTACTTGCTCGGTAACATGGGACAATAAGGGCAATCTCATTCGACCTCAATGAGTGTCAGCAAGTTGCAAACCTCACATTTGCTAAACATAGCACAGAAGTTGATTGCAAACAAAAATTTAACATGTTGTGCCCATAACTTTTAAATTTTGCAAACAGGGAGAGAGAACAGGTTGGTTAGGTTGTTCTAATTAAGCCTAGTTCGAGTCTATTCCTTTCAAATTGTTCTCTACCCAATGCTTTTGTGAATACATCAGCAATTTGATTTTCAGTGGCACAAAAATTCATTGAGATCACTCCTTTTTCAACATTGTCTCTTAGAAAATGATGACGAATGTCAATATGTTTTGTTCTTTTGTGTTGACATGGATTTTTGGCAATGTTAATTGCACTTGTATTGTCACAATAAATAGGAATGCATCCTATGTCAACACAAAAGTCCTTGAGTTGTTGTCTTATCCATAATAACTGAGCACAACAAGATGCAGCTGCCACATACTCAGCTTCTGCTGTGGACAAGGCAACAGAGAGTTGTTTCTTGGTTGCCCAAGATACCAAACAAGGTCCAAGAAAGTGAGCCATACCTGAGGTGCTTTTTCTATCAACCAAGAAACCTGCATAATCAGCATCAGCATACCCAACAAGATCAAAGTTGCAACCTCTAGGATACCATAAGGCTAGATCAGGTGTATGTTTTAAGTATCTTAAAATCCTTTTTACAGCCTTAAGATGAGTTTCTTTAGGGTTAGACTGAAAACATGCACATAGACCAACACTGAAAATAATGTCAGCTTTACGAGCCATCAGGTATAGGAGTGACCCTATCATGCCCCTATAGGATTTCTCCTCAACTAAGGGACTACCATCATCCATTACCAACTTGGTTGAGGGAGAGATGGGAGTATCAATGGGCTTGGCTGACTCCATCCCAAAATGCTTAAGTAACTCCTTGATATATTTTTGTTGATGGATCATGGTGCCGTTTGAAGTTTGCGTGATTTGTAAGCCTAGAAAAAAATTAAGCTCACCCATCATGCTCATTTCAAACTCACTCCTCATCATTTTTGAAAATTCATTGCACAAATCATGATGAGTTGCACCAAATATGATGTCATCGACATATACTTGGACAATCAACAAATGTTCCCCCTTAGATTTTAGGAACAAGGTATTGTCTACCTTGCCTCTTGTAAAGTCATTTTCCAATAAAAAACTTGACAACCGCTCATACCAAGCTCTAGGGGCTTGTTTCAAACCATAAAGTGCTTTGTCAAGTTTGAAAACATGGTTAGGAAATTCATCACTTTCAAAACCGGGGGGTTGTTTGACATACACTTCTTCTTTGAGGTACCCATTTAAAAATGCACTTTTAACATCCATTTGATACAACTTGATTTCCATATGGGCTGCAAATGCTATCAAGATTCGAATAGCCTCCATCCTTGCAACAGGTGCAAAGGTTTCTTCATAATCAATTCCCTCTTCTTGGTTGTAGCCTTGAACCACCAGCCGGGCCTTGTTTCTAGTGACTGTTCCGCACTCATCCAGCTTGTTACGGAACACCCACTTGGTTCCAATGATTGTTCTATCCTCTGGCCGTGGCACAAGGTGCCATACCTTATTCCTTTCGAACTGATGAAGTTCTTCTTGCATGGCTGTGACCCAATCTGAATCTGCAAGGGCTTCATTAATATCCTTAGGCTTAATTTTTGAGAGAAAAGCATAGAATGCACAGAAATTTTTGAGTCTAGATCTAGTTTGAACTCCTGCATTAATATCAGACAAAATTTAATTAAGAGGATGTGAACTTTGGTATTTCCATGATCGTGGTGAAAGTGGGTTCACAGACTCGCTCTCCATCCTAGCTGGAGTACTCGGTGAAACAAGTTCAGAACCTGCTCCTAAGCCTGTTTGGGAGCTTGTTCCTAAAATTATCTTAGAAGGGTTCGGCTGATGTTGTCCCGAACAAGGTTCCACCCTGTTTCCCCCTGTTTGGTTCACACCTTGCTTACCTTCCTGAAGAACAGCTTCAGGCCTTGATTTCTCAGATTGATCCTTACCTTGATCATCTTGAAACAGCACGTCTTTTCTAGCAAGACCTAGTTCGAGGTCTTCCTCCTGTGCATCATTCTCACTTAGAGAGTTAGTTTCATCAAAAAGCACATACACACTTTCCTCAACACACAAGGTTCTCTTATTTAACACTTTGTATGCCTTACTATGCGAGGAGTAACCAAGGAATATTGCTTCATCACTCCTTGGATCAAATTTCCCTAAGGCATCTTTTCCATTATTATGCACATAACATTTACAACCAAAAACTCTCAAATGCATAATATTAGGCTTTCTTCCCTTGAAAAGTTCATAAGGAGTTTTGTTAAGAATAGGTCTAATCATGCATCTATTTACAATGTAACATGATGTGTTCAAAGCTTCAGCCCAGAAGTTTCTAGGAAGACTACTAGCAACAAGCATTGTTCTAGTAATGTCTTCTAGAGTGCGATTTTTGCGTTCTACCACCCCGTTCTGTTGGGGTGTTCTTGGAGCTGAAAATTATGATCAACTCCATGCTCATTACAATAATCAATAAAGCTCGAATTTTCAAATTCTGTACCATGGTCAGACCTTAGGCATACCAAAGAGTGTCCTACCCTTTTTTCAGTCTTTTTAATGAAAGCAAAAAATTTTTTAAAAGTTTCATCTTTAGAAGCCAAAAACAGGGTCCAAGTGAAACGAGAGTAGTCATCCACTATCACAAGCACATACCTCTTACCACCTCTGCGCATGATCCTCATTGGACCACATACATCCATATGTATCAATTCAAGAGGTCGAGTAGTGCTTACACACCTTTTAGATTTAAATGAATTTTTGACTTGTTTGCCTTTGGCACATGCATCACATACCTTGTCATCATTGAATTTGATGGAAGGTAAGCCTACCACTAAGTCTTTGGTTACAAGTTTGTTCAAAAGTGAGTGGCTTGCATGACCTAGCCTTTTGTGCCAAAACATAACATCATCATTTAGGGCACTCAAACAAGTCAAATTATTTTGGGGAAGAGTGGAGATACACACTTTATAAACATTCTTGTGTTGCTTCCCCCTCAACACAACATCTCCTGTGTTTATATTCACAACCAAGCAGCGTGTTGGTGAGAACACTACTAGGTTGTCTTTGTCGCACAGTTGGGACACACTTAGCAAGTTGTGTTTTAATCCATCCACAAAATGAACATTGTCAATTGAATGGGAGAGTGACTCACCTATCTTACCTATACCGATAATTGTCCCGGATGTGCCGTTTCCAAATGCCACACTCCCTCCTTCTGAAGCTGTAAGTGAGAGAAAATTGGATTTTTCACTAGTCATATACCTTGAACACC
Source organism: Carnegiea gigantea (assembly GCA_029747015.1). NCBI lineage: Eukaryota > Viridiplantae > Streptophyta > Magnoliopsida > Caryophyllales > Cactaceae > Carnegiea > Carnegiea gigantea. The sequence goes on from JAKOGI010000067.1 coordinate 1,085,718, forward strand.
CACTGTCAACATACCACAGCTGCTTGTTCCTTAGACTGTTCCCTGCACTGTTTGCTGGGTTGTTTGCTGGGTTGTTCTCTCTCAGTTTAGCCTGCAAAACAAATCAAGGGTTAGTTTTGGGACCCCAGATCCACTTGGGTCCCATTCCTTTAGAGGTACAAATCTCATCTTTCCTAACCCATATTTGTTTTACATACACTGAGTTCCTTTTAATGGCATACTTTCTTGAGGGACAAGTATAACGATAATGACCGGTTTTACCACAGTGATAACATACAATGTTGTCAGATAATCCTACATATTTTCTATTTACTGGGTAGGTCATCTTAGGCACAAAACCTAGTCCTCTTCTATTTCGACCATGATGGGTGTTTAACCATTCAAGTGCTTGTGAGGACCTGTTCCAGAGCTTGTTTGTGACAAGGTCTGATTCCATTTGTTTTATTTTCTCAAGCAAGTTTTTATTTTCTACAAGCAAGGACTCGACCTTGCCTTTTAAGTCAAGGGATTCTTTTTCCAGCTCAGTCAATTTAGTGGAACAAGTCTCTTCTTTCATGAGTAGAGTTTCTTTAAGCGCATTCATGTTTTCATGCAAGGCAAGAGTTTCTTTGTCAACTTCAAGTTTTTCCAATTTAAGGGTTTCATTTTCAAGTTCTAGATCTCGAACATCCCTTTTTAATTCAGCACATATATCCATTATAGTGTACACTAATTCCTTAAGAGTTGATTTATTTAGACCACGTACCTTGTTCTTGAGTTGAGTCAGATTATCTGTTGATCCATCATCTGAATTAGTGTCGCTTCTTGCCATGGGTGCTACATCAGCTTCCCCAGCTTCAGACCCTTCCTCATCCTCACTTGAGTCTCCCCAGGCCGCGAGCATAGCTTTTGAGAACCTTTTTGCTGAGCTGCTTGCACCTGTTTCCTCCCCTGTTTTCTAGGGTGTTCGTGTTCTTGTTCTTCCTTGTGCAGTGGGCAGTTTCTCACAATGTGGTCCAGTTTGCCACACTTGAAACACCCGGAGAACTGTTTCCGAGAGGTGTTTCTGGCCTTGCTGAAGTCCTTCCTTTTGCTATTTCCTTTGACTTTCTTGAAGAACTTCTTGAACTTTTGAGTGATCATGGCAATCTCCTTCTCATCAGAATCAGAATCAACTTCTAAGGCCTTTAGTGTAAGACCTCGATCTCTCTTTGTCTCATCTTTCTGTTGAGAATTTTTCCTAAGTTCATACGTTTGGAGGTTGCCAATCAGCTCATCTAGGGTGATCTTGTTCATGTCCTTAGCTTCTTGGATGGCCGTGACTTTCGCTTCCCAAGAATGAGGTGAAATTCTTAGGATTTTCCTCACCAATTCTTCGGTGGTGAAGGATTTTCCCAGGGATTTCAACTCATTCGTTATGTGAGTGAAGCGAGTGTACATGTCCATCACACTTTCACGATCACCCATCTCAAACAGCTCATATTTTCTCACAAGCAATTCAATCCGGGATTGCTTTACCTGATTGGTCCCTTCGTGAGCTATTTGCAAAGCATCCCAGATCTCCTTGGCCGACTCACATTCAGATATGCGAGTATATTCATCAGGACCTAGGCCGAAATATAGAAGTTTCTTGGCTTTGGCATTCTTCTCCATCATTTTGTAGTCTTCAGCATTGAATTCTTTAGGCTCCTTGGGGGTCGACTTTCCATCTTCAGTTATTTTCTTTGGGATGAGTGGTCCATTCTTAATGAGCATCAACAACTCATAGTCCTCGGCTTGGATGTAGTTTTCCATCCTATTCTTCCACCAACCATAGTGTTGGCCATTGAAGTATGGCGGTCGAGTTATGGATTGACCTTCAAGCATGCCTTGTGGGGTACTCATCTTCAAGGATCTCTCAAGGTGTTAGCCTTTCAAAGGAGAACCTGCTCTGATACCACTTGTTGATTTAGAGAGTACACAACCACAAGAGGGGGGTGAATTGTGGTGTCCGATTTTCGCAAGTTGCTAGCAAACAGTCTTAGGCCCTATTCACACAGGTTGTTCCTGAGATAAGCAGAAGCGAAAATTCAACAAAATTGAATGCGGAAATAATGGACACAGGATTTTTTACGTGGAAAACACCTCTAGCCCAACTGAGGTGAAAAACCACGACCTACCTCGTGTAGGATTTAAACACTTCACTAAACGGACTAATCACGTTACAATAGTAACACACCTTGTTATAAATTGCAACCCACGTAACCGTCTTCCCTAAGGCAGGTTACCCCACGTCCAAAATCCCCTTGATTTGGACACACACTCAACTCACTTTTGTGAAAGAAGAGTATAAAGAAAAAACACCCTATTACGATGCTTCTCAACTAAGCTAATATAGGGTACAACGAAGTCCTAGTATGCCAACTTTGAAAGCTCAAATAACTCATTTGCTAGACACGGTTTTCTTTTGAAACTTTTAAGCTCATGAACACTGAATTTTTGCCTTTGAAAACCGATGCTTCTAACGTTCTAAGAAGTGACTTTATATAGTGCTTGGAAAAAACAATTCCTCAAATTTTTGGAAACTAAAATCCCTAAAGAATATAGAATTCTTTAGCCACAAGGGATGAGGAAACATGAGCTGGAAACACTTCCTAAACCGTGTGCATAAGGCGGTGATTCTCAGCAACTAGCCCATGTTTTTCTCAACACCTTATCCACTTGCCAAAAATTGGATATTCTTTTATTGAAAAAGATTTTGCAAATCTCTTTAGATTTTAATAACCGTTTTTAAGATAAGGGGTAAGATACTCCATAGAAAAATCTTTCTTGCAAATCTTTGAAGAAGCTGCTCAAAATCCAAAAGATAAAAATCGTGCAAAACAGTTTTTCGCAGCTTATTCTAGAAACACCCTGAGCGTCCTGTTTCCAGAATTGTTTCGAAGGGTGATCCGAAATATTTTTCCAAAAAAGCAAAACTATTTCAAGTAAGTGGTAAGTTAAGACTTTCTGATTGGCATATTAACAAGAGTCTAAAAATATAAAACCAAATCAAATCAAGACATGTTGTTGTAACCACTAGTCATCTTGTAGAGAGACGAATCTGCTGCAAACACTTCACAGAACCTGTTCCTCACGGCTGCACTTATATCCTATGCTTCAAATACTTCACAGGACATGTTTCAAACACCTTACAGAGCCTGTTCCTCATGGTTGTTCTTACATCGCTGACTTGAGTACCTGTTCTTGATAAACCATTAGTAAAGCAGTTTTAATATATTGAAAAACAGCAGTAAGGCCCTGTTGGTAAAGCCTGTTTGGAACAACAACAACTACTACAACACTTGGATTTGTTATCATCAAAACCTTATACATTCTAACACTAACACAATCTACCCACGAAACATCAGAAAAACACAATAAATCCTCATTACAACTAAATTGAAAAATGCAAACACAAACATGAACTAGAGAGGAAATTGAAGCAAGAACATAATCTAACAAACTAATAAGCATGGATTAATAACAAAAACTAAACATTTAACTAAACAAAATTAAGCATAACAACTAGTGGAACGTTAACACAAGAACAAGAACATAAAATAGAGAAGTAGAGAGAAAGAAAAATTTAAGCTGAATTGCTTGAATGAGAATCCAGTCTAAATGCTTAAATCCAAATCCACTTGTAATCTAACATGATCACCCTAATTTATTCCGACCTTATAGGGTTTGGAGTGGGAGATAGAAGCCTAAATCGTACACCTCAAAAACCTAGCCTAAAAAAAGCCTCGAATAGAAGCCTGACGGCAGTTTCATCGCAAAAACTAGCAGTCGCACGGCCGTGCTTCGATGCACAGGTGCTAGTGAACCCCACGCACTGGCAAGTGTATAGCCGTGCACTGCTCGTATGTAGCTTTGAAAAATCAGGTCTTAACTGTAGGATTTCTATACAGTTGTGCAATAGTGCATGGGCAACCCTACGCTCTCCTATGCCCTTCACTCTTGCTTTTCTGTCCCTAAGAACTTCATTCTTTTCCTCCTCTAAACGTGTCCCCATGGCCTTCCTTTTTATCATAACTAGTGATTTCCTTATCGTCTGGGCAAAAACTATTAAAAATAAGGAAAACCACTTTTTAAGCAAAATACGACCAAGGAGGCAAATTTGGCCCTATCTCAACAAGATCCAACATAACACTAATTAGAAAAGGAGTCAAATGGGGGCTAAAACAAGGTGAAAATAAAGAAAAACTAACCTAAAGACCTAACTAACTTTCATAAAAATTACGGTTGCATTTATCGTATATAACAAGCCCTTTATACCGCTTAGTTCCCCCAAATGGATGAGCGAGGTCTCATGAGACTTTACAGAAGATATGCCCACGAAATCTTGAAGAAGAAAATAAAAAAGACAAACACAAAGTGAATAGAAAATCTTTCTGCACTTCCAAACGAAGCACAAATATCTACAAGGAGAAAACTGTGCACTTTCTAACCAACCAAATCACCCTTGTAAGAAAGATATTAGCCTGTATATAAATAGAATGTGCACATCAAGAGTCTCAATTCCCATGGATGACATCAAAGCACCAAACTGTCACCCCACTGCACATCAAAGCTTTGAATCCACTATGGTGACTGATGTGCTAGTGCATAATCATCCTATGACTAGGCTTACTAGAATCAAACTCAATCATACACGATTGACACAAGCTATATTATTTACGTATTGGCACGAAAATCAGGCATTCCCACCAGCTATATTGCCTCAAAGAGCAGCACGCAATAGCACATTCGTTAAAGGGATAGTTGTCATTCCAAACTTTTATTTTTCTTTTTCTCTTTTTTGCTTTTTTTTTTCACTGTGAAATGTAGACAAAAACAAACGCAACCATCCAAAAAGACAAGTGGGAGAGCCAAATATGGAAAACTAAGACCCTAAGATAATGATGATGGTACAAATAAAGACTGGATTGCACAACTGTAATGAGCTGTTAGGGTTAGAATTTGGGGCCTGGAATGACTCATTTAGGACAATGATCTGTCATACACATCATACTTATGTAAAGCTAATAGTCAAGGTACAAGGGATCAAAGTTAATAAAGAGAGTACAAAACCCCCCAAAGAACCGCTAAAAACATTTTTTTATGAAAATTTTGTCTCTTTTCCTTCTTTTTTGAGAGCTCGAAACATGCCTTCTCCTTCGCTACACCTGGATCTCACAGTGTCCTCATTTGGAGCTAAAGCCACTGCACCAAAAAAACACATTTGTACATAAAAAACCCAGCAATAATAAATGTAAATAAATAAGAGACAAACTGAAAAAGAGGAAAATATTTATAAAAAACAAAAACTAATCATGAAAAAAGGAATGAATTTACTACGTCAAGTGCTGGATACAACTAAACTATCACATCCTCAAGATGGGTCTATGGGAGGTAGGAAGAGCATCATCCACCCCTCCGTATCACTAAAGGCTTAGGCCTCCACCTCAGATGTCGTCAAAATTCTCAGGAGCTTATCATGTGCTTATGCACGCATCTGATAATAATATAAGTAAGAGAACACTAATAAGATCATAGCAAAGATAGCCATTGCCCTCCTACACTCATCATACTCCTTAGAAAATCCAAAAGCATGATCAAGGAAAGTATTCAACATGGTTTTCCTATGCACGTCCGCTATATAGGTAAACACAACAAGGGTTAAAGGAGAGATTATACACACTAATGTCACCTAGGGAATCATGAAATGCTCATAAACGAGGGGAAATGGTGGAAAGTAAGACAAATGAATTGGGGACAAGCCAAGTGACTCAATGCAAGTGAGACCCATATGCTTATAGGTAGAAGCAACAACAACCATCACACTGTCACCACATAACTCCTGAAAAGGATCCTCGTCAACAAATGGCTCAATCAAGGTAAGTTGTTTCAACCGAACCAGCGAACAACCTAAAAGGCTCGCTCATCTCTAACCCCATGCACGAAACTAAAGGAGGGGTAGAAGCAAGTAAGGTTAAGACATGTATGGTAGTGTCTTTAGGTGTGATGGGTGAGGTTGAAGCAACACTGATAAATTAGTTAAGGGAGGGTCAATCTCTTCCTCTAGGCCGGTGGAAGGTGTATTCACACAAAATTGGACTCTAGGGAAAGAGAAGATTCATAATCGTCATATAGACTAATCTTAAGTTTGAGGGAAGGCACACTAGGGTTCGTATCATGCAATAGGCTGCACTCCCTTATCCCACTAAAAAAACACCTATATTGCTCATTCATTGTCTTTATTAAGCCATTGAGTCTAGCGTGGCATTCATTGGAAATTTCATAATAGGGATAATAATTCACATTATGCTCAAAAGATTGGCAATAAGAGCGCACAACATGAGAATGAGGGGAATGGTGATGATACTTCTCCCTAAATTGATCTACACACATAGATTGAGTGTGCAAACCACAAGAAAGTGGGGAATGGCACCTAAAATACTCGCTAGCACTCTCACATTGCCATTGACAATAAGCTAATGACTTAAAGAAGTCCTACATGTTATTAACATTTAAAGAGAAAAAACGACCATAACACATGGACTCAAGGGTGGCTCGGCTCTCATGAGTTACACCCTCATGCACAACTTCACATATTTCCTATTTTATATACATGAAAAGCACATATTGAGCACGATAACCATTTAATCTAGACAAGTATTGCCGAAAAGGTTCATGTTGAAATTAAGAAAAATAAAAATAGATGTTCATTTTTTTGAAATTTTACTTGTTCAGTTTTTGTTTTCCAGATCACAGGCCTAGTCTTGAATTCTCAATTAAGCTTTAATATTGAAAAGTGATAACTCTCTGGCAACAGTGTCAAAAACTTATTATGTTAAAGTTACTGTAAGTGCATGATGATAGTTTATAACCAGCAATCGACTAGAACGGATTCTACAAGGAGTTGTGTTTCCAAGAACTAGAGTGAGCTTAAGCCTATCAATCTAGGTACGATAGAAGGTGAAGAGAGGAAGAACTGAACTATTGAAGCGAGCAAAAAAAAGGGACTTGGGTCGTGATTAAACTGACGACAAACCAACGAATCAAGTCAAATCCTCGCCCTCCCAAGTGATGCTAGTATTCAAAGATGATCGGTTGCATCATTAAATACTACCCAAGCCCTTATTCAACGCTTGCTAGGCTAGTCTAGGTGTTCTAACCACATATTTTTATAGGATTAGCCCAATTAAACTACAAGATTGACAACCCTTGATCTAACTAAGATTTAAACTATTTTCATGTCAAAATGTTAGCTATCCTCTCTATCCACACTAGACAATCAACCTCACCTTTCAGCATAAGTCAATTGCCCCAAAACACGGATGAAATCTCTTTTAAGCATTTCATCGAACACTTGTTGGGCGTGAGAGAAAAACTGTAGATTCTGACACAAATAACGTGGGTAAAGGCCTAAACAAGATCAAGTAGCCATCAAGCGGCCAACCACAATGCACGCTAACATAATCTAATGATGAAACATCATCAAAACTAATAAATCCTTATTGCAACTAAATTGACAAATACAAACACAAACGTGAACTAGAGAGGAAATTAAAGCAAGAACATAATCTAACAAACTAATAAGCATGGATTAACAACAAAAACTAAATATTTAAGTAAACAAAATCAAGCACAACAACTAGTGGAACATAATCCGCACAAGAACAGGAATATGAAATGGATAAGTAAAGAGAAGGGAAAACTTAGCCTTAATTTCTTGAATGAGAATCCAATCTAAAAGCTTAAATCCAAATCCACCTCTAATCTAACATAATCACCCTAATTTATTCCGCCCTCATGGGGTTTAGAGTGTGTGATAGAAGCCTAAATAACACACCTCAAAAAACTACCCTAAAAAAACCCCCGAACAGAAGCCCAGTGGCGGCTTTTACGATGAAAACTAGCAGTCGCATGGCCATGCTTCGATGTACAGGTGCTAGCGCACCCTATGCACTGGCAAGTCCACAGCCATACACTACCCTTGCGCAACTTTGGGAAATCGGGTTTTAACTGCAGGATTTCTACGTAGTTGTGTCATAGTGAATGGGCAACCCTGCACTCTCCTGGGCCCTTCACTCATGCTTCTGTGGCCCTGGGAGCTTCATTAAATCTCTGTTCCTCTTCGAAACTCATCCCCATGGCCTTCCTTTTTATTAGAGCTACTGAAAATTAGGAAAACCACTTTATAAGCAAAAACATAGACCAAGAAGGCAAATTTGACCCTATCTCAACATGACCTAACATAAAAATAAGGGGAGAAGGAGTCAAATGAGGGCTAAAATGAGGTCAAAATAGAGGTTTATCAACTCCCTCACACTAATTTTCTGCTTGTCCTTGAGCAAAATAAAGAAAAATTAACCTAAGGACTTAACTCACTTTTGTAGGAATTACGGTTGTGTTTAACGTATGTAATAAGCCTTTTATTCCCCTTAGTTCCCTCAAGTGTATGAGTGAGGTTCCGTGAGGGTTTACAGAAGATACGCCCATGAAATCCTTAAAAAGAAAAAGAAAAAGACAAAGACAAAGAGAGTAGAAAATCTTTCTAGATTTCCAAACGAAACACAAATGTAAAACTGTGTACATTCTAACCAACCAAATCACCCTTGTAAGAAAGATATTAGCTTGCATATAAATAGAATGTGCACATCAAGAGTCACAATCCCCACGGATGACATCAAACCACCAAACTTTCACCCCACTGTACATATCAAAGCTTTGAATCCATCATAGTGCTTGACGTGCTAGCGCATTCGTCATCCTAGGACTAGGCTTGCCAGAATCAAACTTTATCCTACTTGACTAACACAAGCTATATTATTTACTTACAGGCATGGAAATAAGGCTTTTCCAGTAGCTGTGTTGCCTCAAAGGGTAACACCCAATAGCGCATTCGTCAAAGGGATAGTTGTCATTCCAAACTTTTCGTGCCTTTTTCTTTTTTCTCTTTTTTTCTTTTTTTTTTTTAATGCGAATTGTAGACAAAATTAAAGGTAACCATGCATAAAGACAAGTTGGAAAGTCAATCATGGAAGACTAAGACCCTAATGTAATGATGATGGTACAAATAAGGACTGAATTGCACAGCTGTATTGAACTATTGGCGTTAGAATTTAGGGCTTAGAATGACTGGCTTAGGACAATGATCTATCATACACATCATACTTATACAAAGCTAATAGTCAAGGAAGTCAACAAAGATAGTACAAAACTCCCCAAAACCGCTAAAAACATTTTTTATGAAAAATTTTCCCCTTTTCTCTTATTTTTAAAGAGTTCGAAGCATGGCTTCTCCTCCTCCACACCTAGATCTCACAATGTCCTCATTAGGACCTAAATAGCCACCACACCAACAAAACACATTTGTACATTAAACAACCCAACAATAATAAATATAAAGAAATAAGAGATAAACTAAAAAAGAGGAAAAGATTTACCAAAAAACAAAGACTAATCACCAAAAAAAGGAACGAATTTACCATGTTCGATGCTGGATACACCAAAACAATGACATCCTCAGCGTGGGTCTATGGGAGGCAGGTAGAGCATCATCCACTCTCCGTATCACTAAAGACTCCGACCCACACCTCAGACATCATCAAAGCTCTCAGAGCTTATCATGTGCTTGTGTATACATCTCATAACAGCATAAGTATGAGAACACTAATAAGATCATAGCAAAGGTAGCCAGTGTCCTCTTACACTCATCATACTCCTTAGAAAATCCAAAAGCATGATCAAAGAAAGTATTCCACATAGTTTTCCTAGGCACGTCCTCTGTATAGGCAAACACAACAAGGGGTAAAGGACAGATTATACCCACTAATGTGAAATGCTCATAAACGAGGGGGGATGGTGGAAAGTAAGACAAATGAATTGGGGTTGAGCCAAGTGACTCAATGCAAGTGAGACCCATATACTTATAGGCAGAAGCAACAACAATCACCACACTGTCACCACATAACTCCTCAAAAGGATCCTCCTCAACAAATGGCTCAAGCGAGGTAAGTTAATTTCGACTGAATAAGTGAATCATCCTCAACAAAATTAGTACCACTCCTAAAAGGCTCGCCCATCTCTAACTCTATGCACGGAGCTAAAGGAAGGGTAGAAGCAAGTAAGTTTAAGACACATATGGCAGTGTCTTTAGGTGTGGTGGGTGATGATGAAGCAACAAGCGATAAATGAGTCAAGGGAGGGTCAATCTCTTCCTCTGAGTAGGTTGAAGGTGTATTCACAACGAAATTGGACTGTAGGGGATGAAAAGATTTATAACCATCATATTGACCAACCTCAAGTTTAAGGAAAGGTACACTAGGAATGGTATCATGCAATAGGTCATACTCCCTTATCCCACTAACAATACACCCATGTCGCTCCTTCATTGTCTTTATCAAGCCATTAGGTCTAGCATGGCAATCACTGGAAATTTCATAATAGCGATAAGAATCCACATCACGGTCAAAAGATTGGCAATAAGAGCACCCAACGTAAGAATAAGAGGGATCATGATGATATGCCTCCCCAAATTGATCTACACATGTAGATTAGCATGCAATCTATAAATAAGTGGGGAATGGCACATAAAATACTCGCTGGCATTCTTGCATTGCCATTGATAATAAGGTAATGACATAAAGAAGTCCCACATGTCATTAACATTTAAAGAAGAAAAATCACCATAACACATGAACTCAAGGGTGGCTCAGGTCTCATGAGTTATACCCCCAAGCACAACTTCATATATCTCCTATTTTTCATTCATGAAAAGCACATATTGAGCACGATAATCATTCAATCTAGGCAAGTATTGCCAAAAAGGTTCATGCTCAAATTCGAAAAAATCGAAAATAGATATTCTTTTTTTTTCAAATTTTAGTTTTAAATTTTTCTTTCATATTAAAGGCCTTGTCTTGATTTCTTAAGTAAGCTTTAATATCAAAAAGTGACAACTCCTTGGCAACAACGCCAAAAACTTGTTACGTTAAAATTACCGCACGTGCATGGTGTAGTTGTAGCTAGCAACCGGCAAGAATGGGTCGTATTCCACAGGGAGTTGTGTTTCGAAGTACCAAAGCAAATTCAAGCATATCAATCTGGGCAAGATTGAAGGCAAAGAGAGGAAGAACTCATCTACTGAAGCGAGCAAACAAAAAGGGACTTAGGTTGTGATTAAACTGATGACAAGCTAACTAATCAAGTCAAATCCTTACTCTCTCAAGTTATCCTAATATTCAAAGATGATCGATTGCATCATTAAAGACCATCCAAGCCCTATGCCAAGGGTCAGTAGGCTAGTCTAATTGTTCGAACCACCCATTTTTATGGGATTAGCTCAATGTAACTATAAGATTAACAACCCTCAATCTAGCTAGGATTTAAACAATTTTCACGTCAAAATGTGAGCTATCCTCTCTATCCATACTAGACAATCAAGCTCACCTTTCAGCATAAGTCAGTTGTCCCAAAACACGGATGAACACTCTTTTAAGAATTTCATCATACACTTGGTGGGCATGCGAGAAAAATTCTAAATTCTAGCACAAACAAGGTGGGCAAAGGCCTAAACAAGAACAAATAGCCACTAACAAGCTAATCACAACTTAAGCTAACACAATCTAACTAATGAAACATCATAAAACCATAATAACTCCTCATTACAACTAAACTAAGAACTATGAACACAAACATAAACTAGAGAGGAAATTGAAGCAAGAACAAAATCTAACAAACTAATAAACATGCCTTAACAACAAAAAACTAAATATTTAACTATACAAAATCAAGCACAACAACCAGTTGAACATAATCAAAACAAGAACAAGAATATAAAACAGAGAAGTAAAGAGAAGAGAAAACTTAGACTGAATTGCTTGAGTGAGATTCCAATCTACAAGCTCAAATTCAAATCCACTTCTAATCTAACCTAATCTTCCTAATTTGTTCCCCCCTCATGGGGTTTGGACTGGGAGGTAGAAGCCTAAATCTAGCACCCCAAAAACCTAGCAAAAAAAAAAAGCCCAACAAAAGCCCGATAGTGGCTTTTGTCACAAAAACTACTAGTGGCACGGTCATGCTTCGACACACGGGTGCTAGGCACCCCACGTTGTGGCAAGTGCATAGTTTGTGCATTGCCGATGTGTAGCTTTGGGAAATCATGTTTTGACTGTTGGATTTCTACATGGTTGTGCCATAGTGCATGGCCAGCCGTGCACTCTCCTAGGCCATTCACTTTCTTGCTTTTCTGGCCCTAGGAACTTCATTAAATCTCTTTTCCTCCTCGAAGCTCGTCCCTATTGCCTTCCTTTCCATTAGAACTTGTGATTTCCTCGTCTTCTGGGCAAAAACTATTGAAACTAAGGAAAACAACTTCCTAAGTAAGATACAATCCAAAGGAGGCAAATTTGACCTTATCTCATCAATACCCAACACAAAAATAATAGGAAAAGGAGTCAAATGGGGGCTAAGATGAGGTCAAAATAGAGGATTATCAGGTTCCCCACACCTAACTTTTTGCATGTCCTTGAGCAAAATAAAGGAAAACTAACCCAAGGACCTAACTCACTTTTGTAGGAATCACGATTACATTTAACATATGCAACAAGTGCTTTAAAACCCTTGGTTCCCTCAAGTGCACGAGTGAGGTATCGTGAGGGTTAATAGAATATACGCACACAAAACCTTGAAGAAGAAAAAGAAAAAGAAAAGGAGAACATAAAATCTTTTTGGTTTACAAGTAAAACGCAAATATGTACAAGGGAGAAAATTGTGTACATTCTGACCAACCAAATCACCCTTGTAAAAAAGATATTAGGTTGCGTATAAATAGAATGTGCACATTAAGACTCCCAATCCTCATAGATGACAACGAAGAACTAAACTTCCAACCCTCTGTACATCAAAACTTTGAATACATCCTAGCACTTGGTGTGCTAATGCGTCATCATCCGAGGACTAGGCTTACCAGAATCAAATTCAATCCCACTTAACTGGCGCAAGCTACATTACTGACCTAGTAACATGGAATGTAAGCTTTCCGAGTGGCTGTATTGACCTAAAAGTAGCACCCAGTAGCGCATGCGTTAAAAGGATGGTTGTCATTCCAAAGTCTTTTTTCCTTTTTCTTTTTCTTTTTCTTTTTTTCTTTTTCCTTTTTTTATGAATGTGAAATGCAGACAAAAACAAAAGTAACCCTATATAAAGACAAGTGGGAGAGCTAATGATGGAAGACTAAGACCTTAAAGTAATGGTTAAGGTACAAATAAGGACTGAATTGCACAGCTATAATGAACTATTGGTGTTAGAATCTGGGGCTTAAAATGACTCATTTAGGACAATGATCTACCATACACATCATAGTTGTATAAAGATAATAGTCAAGATCGGAGGGATCAAAGTCAATCCAGATATTATGAAACTCCCCAAAACCGCTAAAAACATTTTATTGTGAACAATTTTCTCTTTTTCTTCTTTTTCAAGAGTTTGAAGCAAGGCTTCTCCTCCCTCACACCTAGATCCCACATTGGCTTCATTAGAAGCTAAAGAGCCACCACGGCAACAAAACACTTAAGTACATCAAACAACCTGACAATAATAAATATAAATAAATAAGAGACAAACTAAAAAAGAGGAAAAGATTAATACAAAGCAAAAACTAGTCACGAAAAAAAATAAAGGAATTTAACAGGTTAGGAGCTAGATACACCTAAACTATAACCTCCTCAAGAAGGTCTATGGGAGGCAGCAAGAGCATCATCCACTCCTCCGTATCACTCAAGACTCAGGTCTCCACCTTAGATGCCGTCAAAGCTATCAGGAGCTTATCATGTGCTTGTGCATGCATCTCATAATAGTGCAAGTAAGAGAACATGAATAAGATCACAGCAAAGATATCCAGTGCCCCCTTAAGCTCATTATACTCCATAAGAAACACAAAGGCATGATCAAAGAAAGTATTCCCCACGATTTTCCTATGTACATCCTCTACGTATACACAACAAGGCTTAAAGAAGGGTTTATACCCACCAATATCCCCTAGAAACTTATGAAATGCTCTAAACGAGAGGGAGTGGTGGGAAGTAAGAGAGATGAAATAAGGGTCAAGCCAATTGACCCAATGCAAGTGAGATCCATATGGTTAAAGCTAGAAGCAACACCAACCATCATGCTATCACCACATAACTCCTCAAAACGAACCTCCTCAACATATGGCTAAACTGAGGTAAGTTCTTTCCACTGAACAAGCGAATCATCCTCAATAAAATTAGCACCGCCCCTGAAAGCCTTCTCCATCTCTAACCCTATGCACAGAGCTAAAGGAAGGGCAGAAGCAAGTAAGGTTAAGACACATACGATAATGTCTTTAGGAGTGATGGGTGAAGTAACAAGCGATAAATGAGTCAAGGGAGGGTCAATCTCTTCTTCTAGGTCAGTCGAAGATATTCACAACAAAATTGGATTGTAGGGGAAGGGAAGATTCATAACTATCATATTGACTAACCTTTGATTGAAGGGAAAGTAGACTATGGTTGGTCTAATGTAATTGGCCGTACTTCCTTATCCCCCTAACATAACGCTCATGTCACTCATTCATTGTCTCTATCATGCCATCAAGTATGATATAACATTCATTGGAAATATCATAATAAGGACAAGAATTCACATTGCGGTTAAAAGATTGACAATAAGAGCACATAACATGCGAATAAGAGGAATAGTGATGATATAGATATGTAAATTGATCTATACACGGAGATTGAGTGTGCAATCCATAGGGAAGTGGGGAATGGTGCACAAAAGACTCGCTAGCCCTCCCTTGCTATTACGAGTAAGCTAATGACTCACATAAGTCCTACATGTCATCAACATTTAAAGAGCAAATCCAACCATAACACATGGACTTAAGGGTGGCTCTGGTATCATGAATTATATCCTCAAGCACGAATTCATATATTTTCCATTTTTCATAGATGAAAAACACATACTGAGCACGATAATCATTCAAGCTACACAAGTATTGTCAAAACGTTTCATGCTCAGACTGGGAAGACTGGAAAATAGACATTCTTTTTTTTTTTTTCAACTTTTAGTTTTTCAATTTGTTTCAGACTAAACTAGTCTTGAATGCCCAAGTAAGCTTCAATGTTGAAAAGCTACAATGGCGTCAAAAACTTATTATGTTAAAATTACTGCAAGTGCATGGTGTAGTTGTAGCTAGCAACCAGCAAGAATGGGTTGTATTCCGAAAGGAGTTGTGTTTCCAAACACCAGAGCTAACTCAAGCGTACCAATCTAGGAAAGATAGAACATGATGAGAGGAAGAACTAAACTACTAAAGTGCGCAAATAAAAAGGGACTTGGGTTGTGATTAAACCGAAGACCAACCAACTAATTAGCCCAAACCCTCACCCCACCAAGTTATGCCAGTATTCAAAGCTGATCGGTTGCATCATTAAGGACCACCTAAGCCCTCTCTAAAGTGCTGATAGGCTAGTCTAATTGTTCTAACTACCTATTTTGTAGGATTAGCTCAATTAAACTATAAGATTAACAACCTTAGACCTAGCTGCGATTTAAGCTATTTTTGTGTCGAAATGTTAGCTATGCTCTCTATCCACACTAGATAGTCAAACTCACCATTTAGCATAAATCAATTGCCCCAAAACACGAATGAAAGCTCTTTCAAGCATTTCATCAAACACCTGGTGGGCGTGAGAGAAAGACTCTAAATTCTAGCATAAACAAGGTAGATAAAGCCCTAAACAGGATTAATTAGCTATCAAGGGGCTAATCACAATAAAAGCCGACACAATCTAACCATGAAACATTATAAAAATAGAATAAATCCTCATTACAACTAAAATGACAAATGCGAACACAAGCATGAACTAGAGAGGAAACTGAAGTAAGAACATAATCTAACTAATTAACAAGCATGGATTAACAGCAAAAACTAAACATTTAACTAAACAAAATCAAGCACAACAACTCTTTGAAACAAGGAAAACCACCTTATAAGTGAAATACAAACCAAATGAGGCAAATTGGATCATATCTTATCAAGGCTCTACATAAAAATAATGAGAAAACTAAGTCAAATGGGGCCAAAATTAGGTCAAAATAGGGGTTTATCAACTCCCCCACACCTAACTTTCTTCCCCTCTCGAGCGAAATTAAGAAAAACTAACTTGAGTACCTAACTCACTTTCATAGGAATCACGGTTACATTTAGCGCATGAAATAAGCCCTTCAAACCCCTTGGTTCCCCAAGCGGACGAGTGAGGTCTCGAGAGGGTTTGCAGAAGATATGCATACGAAATGTTAAAGAAGAAAATGAAAAAGAGAAAGAGAAGGAAAATAGAAAATCTTTAGATTTACAAACAAAACATAAATATATACAAGGGAGAAAACTGTGTACATTCTAACCTGCAAAATCAGCCCTGCAAGAAAGATATTAGCTTGCATATAAATAGAATGTGCACAACAAGATTTCAACCCGCATAGGCGACATCAAAGCACCAAACTTTCACCCCACTGTACATCAAAACTTTGAATCCATCCTAGTGCTTGATGTGCTAGTGTACCATCACCCTAGGATTAGACTTACTAGAATCAAACTCAATCCCACTTGACTGATGCAAGCTACATTATTGACTTGTTAACACAGAAAACAAGCAGTATTGTCTCAAAAAGTGGCACCAGTAGCGCATGCATCAAAGGGGCAGTTGTCATTCCAAACTCTTCTTTTTCTTTTTCCTTTTTTTCTATTTTTTCCTTTTCTTTGAATGTGAAATGTAGACAAAAACAAAGGTAACACTATATAAAGGCAAGTGGAAGAGCCAATCATGGAAGACTAAGACCCTAAGGTAATGATAAAGGTACAAATAACAATTAGATTGCACAGCTATAATGAACTCTTGGCGTTAGAATTTAGGGCCTAGAATAACTCATTTAGGTCAATGATCTATCATACACATCAGAAGATATTGCAAAACTCCCTAAAACTGCTAGAAACATTTTTTTATAAAAAATTTTATCTTTATTTCTTCTTTTTCAAAAGTTTGATGCATGACTTCTCTTCCTCGACTCCTAGACCTCACAGTGTCCTCATTGGGAGCTAAGGAGCCACCACACCAACCAAAAAAAAAAAAATGTACATGAAGCACTCCAATAATTTCGAAAGAGATAAACTGAAAAGAAGGAAAAGATTTGCACAAAATAAAAACCAATTTCTAAAAAACAGGGAACAAATTTACCAGGTTAGGTGCTGGATACACCTAAACTATCACCTTCTCAACATGGGTCAGTGGGAGGTAGGAAGAGCATCATCCTCTCATTTGTATCACCCAAGACTTAGGTCTACACCTCATGCGCCATCAAAGCTCTTAAGAGCTTATCATGTACTTATGCGTGCATCTCATAATAATGTAAGCAAGAGAACACTAATAAGACCATAGAAAAGATAGCCCACACTCTCCTAAAGTCATTAAAGGGCATAGAGAAATCAAAAGCATGATTAAAGAAAGTATTTCATATGATTTTTCTGTGCATGTCCTCTAGGTATGTGCAGTAAGGGTCCAAGGGGAGATTATCCCCAATAATCTCTTCCTCTAGGTCAGTAGAAGATATATTCATAGCAAAACTGGATCATAGGGAAACAGAAGATTCATAATTGTCATATATGCTAACCTCAAGTCTAAGGGAAGGTGCACTAGGGTTGGTATCATGCAATGGGCCACACTTTCTTATCCCACTTCTATCATGTCTTTAAGTATAGCATGACATTCATTGGAATATCATAACGGTGGCAACAATTCACATAATGGTGAAAAGACTGGCAATAAAAGCATATGACATAAGAAAAAGAGGAATGGTGATGATACGCATCCCTATATTGTTCTACACATGGAGATTGAGCATGCAAACCATAGGGAAGTGAGGAATGGCACATAAAATGCTCACTAGCACTCTCATATTACCATTGATGATAAGGTAATAACTTAAACAAGTCCCATATGTCATAAACAGTTAAAGAGCAAAAGCCACCATAATACATGGAGTCAAGGGTGGCTCTGGTCTTGTGAGTTATACCCTCAAGCACAGCTTCACATATTTCCTATTTTTCATACATGAAAAGTACATATTAAGCTCGATAATCATTTAATAGAGACAAGTATTGCCAAAAACATCCATGCTCAAATTGAAAAAAATGAAAAACAAATATTCTTGTTTTTTTTTTCAAATTTTAGTTTTTCATTTTTTTTTTAAGATTAAAGGCCTCGTCTCTAATTCCCAAGTAAGATTTTAATTTTGAAAAGTGATAAATCCCCGACAATAGTGCCAAAAACTTGTTGCATTGAAATTGCTGCAAGTGCACGGTGTAGTTGTAACTAGCAACCGGTAAGAACGATTTGTATTCCACTGGGAGTTGTGTTTCCAAGTATGAGAGAAAACCCAACCATATCAATCTAGGCGAGATAAAAGGTGAAGAGAGAAAGAACTAAGCTACTGAAGCCAGTAAACAAAAAGGGAATTAGGTTGTGATTGAACCAAAGAAAAACCAACTAATCAGGTCAAACCCTCACCCTCCTAAGTTATGCTAGTATTCAAAGATGATTGGTTACGTCATGAAAGGCTACCCAAGTCCTCTCTCAAGACTCGATAGGCTAGTCTAACTGTTCTAACCACCTATTTTTATGGGATTCACTCAATTAAACTACAAGACTAACAACCCTTGACCTTGCTAAGATTTAAACTATTTTCATGTTAAAATGTTAGTTATCTTTTCTATCCACACTAGACAATCAACCTCATCTTTTAGCATAAGGCAGTTACCATAACACACGAACGAAAGCTTTTTCAATTATTTGTCGAACACTTGGTGGGAGTGAGAGAAAAACTCTAATTTCCAGCATAAATAGGGTGGGTAAAGGCCTAAACACGGTCAATTAGCCAGCAAGAGGCTAACCACCATCCAAGCCAACACAATCTAACCACATAACATCATAAAAACACAACAAATCCTCATTACATCTAAACGGACAAATACGAACACAGGCATGAATTAGAGAGGAAATTGAAGCAAGAACATAATCTAACAAACTAATAAGCATGGATTAACAATAAAAACTAAACATTTAACTAAACAAAATCAAGCACAACAACTAGTGGAACATAATTAAAACAATAACAAGAATATGAATCAGATAAGGAAAGAGAAGACAAAACTTAGGCTGAATTCCTTAAATTAGAATCCAATCTACAAGCTTAAATCCAAATCCATCTCTAATCTAACCTAATCAGCCTAATTTATTCCCCCCTCATGGGGTTTGGAGTCAGAGGTAGAAGCCTAAATCGTACACCCCAAAAACCTAGCAACAAAAGCATCTAAACAGAAGGCCGACAGTAGCTTTTATCACAAAAACTACAAGGCCACGAACGTGCTTCGATGCACGAGTGCCCCTGTACCCTACGCACTGGCAATTGCACAGCCATGCACCTGTGCACAACTTCAAGAAATCAGGTCTTGAATGCAAGATTTCTGGACAATTGTGCTGTAGTGCACTACTAACCGTGCACTCTCCTTGGCCCTTCACTCTTGTTTTTTTGGCCCTAGAACTTTATTGACCCTCTTTTCTTCCTTCGAACTCATCCCCATTGCCTTCCTTTCCATTAGAACCAGTGATATCCTTATCTCTGGCCAAAGACTCTTGAAAATGAGGAAAACCACTTTCTAGGCATAATACGGACCAAAGGAGGCAAATTTGACCATACCTCATCAAGACTCAACATAAAAATAATTGGAAGAAGGACTCAAATAGGGGCTAAAATGATGTCAAAATAGAGATTTATCAACTCCCCCATACCTAACTTTTCCCTCATTCGTGAGCAAAATAAAGGAAAACTAACGTAAGGACCTAACTCACTTTCGTAAGAATCATGGTTGCATTTAGCATATGCAACAAGCCCTTTAAACAACTTGGTTCCCCCAAGTAGACCCGTGAGGTCTCATGAGGATTTGGAGAAGATTTACTAGCAAAATCTTGAATAAGAAAAAGTAAAGGGAAAGAGAAAGAGATTATAAAATCTTTATAGATTTACAGTCAAAACACAAATACACGTAAGGGAGAAAATTGTGTACATTCAAACCAACCAAATTACCCTTGTAAGAAAGATATTAGCTTAGATATAAACAGAATGTGCACATGAAGACACTTAATCCCTATGGATGACATCAGAGCATCAAACTTTTACCCCCTATACGTTAAAACTTTGGATCCATCCCAGTGCTTAATGTGCTAGTGTATCATCACCTTAGGACTAGGCTTACCAAAATCTAACTCAATCCCACTTGACTAACACAAGCTACATTATTGACTTATTAACATGGAAAACAAGCTTTCCCAGCAGCAATATTGTCTCATATGGTAGCACCTAGTAGCATTTGCGTCAAAGGGATTGTAGTCATTTCAAACACTTTTTCTTTCTTTATCTATTTTTCTCTTTTTTCCTTTTTTTCTTTAAATGTGAAATGCAGACAAAAACAAATGTTACCGTGTATAAGGAAAAGTGGGAGAGCCAGTCAAGGAAGACTAAGACCTTAAGGTAATAATTGATGGTACAAATAAGGACTGGATTGCACAGCTACAATGAGCGATTGGTGTTAGAATTCGGCGCTTACAATGACTCATTTAGGAAAATGATCCATCATGCACATCATACTTAGATAAAGCTCACAGTCAAGATATAAGGGACCAAAGTCAATGAAGATAGCACAAAACTCCCCAAAACCGCTAAAACATTTTTTTCGTGAAAAGTTTTCTCTTTTTTTTTTTTTCTTATTCAAGAGTTTGAAGCATGGCCTCTCCTCCCCAGCGCCTAGATCTCATAATGCCCTTATTAGGAGCTAAAGAGTCACCACACCACCAAAACACATATCTATATAAAACACCCTAACAACAATAAACATAAATAAATAAAAGACAAACTGAAAAAGGGAAAAGATTTATCCAAAACAAAAACTATTTACGAAAAAAAAGGAACAAATTTACCTACTTAAGTGCTGGATACACCTAACTCTGACCTCCTTAAGATGGGTCTATGGGATGCAGGAAGAGCGTCATCCACTCCTCTGTATCACTCAAGACTCAGGTCTCCACCGCGGACATCGTCAAAGCTCTCGAGAGCCTATCATGTGTTTGTGCATGCATCTCATAATAGTGTAAGTAAGAGAACACTAATAAGATAATAGCAAAGATAGCCAGTGCCCTCTTAAACTCATCATACACCTTAGAAAATCCAAAAGCATGATCAAAGAAATTATTTCACATGATTTGCATTATTACATCCTCTAGGTATACAATAAGTGTTAAGGAAGGGATCACACCGACTAATGTCACCTAGGGACTCGTGAAATGCTCGTAAATGAGAGGGGATGGTGGGAAGTAGGAGAAATGAGATAGAGGTCAAGCCAAGTGACTCAAGGCGAGTGAGATCTATATGCTTAAAGCTAGAAGCAACACCAACCATCACATTGTCACCACACAACTCCTTAAAAGGAGCCTCCTCAACATATGGCTCAATCGATGTAAGTTCTTTTGACCGAACAAGCGAATCATCCTCAACAAAATTCACCCTTAAAAGACTCACCCTTCTCTAACCTCATGCATGGAGTTAAAGGAAGTAGACAGGCAAGTAAGGTCAAGACAACTACGGTAGTGTCTCAAGGCATGATGGGTGATGGGTGATGGGTGGGGATGTAGTAACAAGCAATAAATGAGTAAGGGGAGGGTCAATCTCTTCCCGTAGGTTGGTCGAAGGTGTATTCAGAGAAAACTTGGACTCTAATCATCATATAGACTAACTTTTAGTCTGAGGGTAGGTAGAGTAGGGTTGGTCTCATGCAGTAGGCCACACTCCCTTATTCCACTAGCAAAACACTTATGTCTCTCATTCATTGTCTCGATCACGGCATTAAGTTTAGTATGACGTTCATTGGAAATACCATAATAGGGACAAGAATTCCCATCATGGTCAAAAGATTAGCAAGAAGAGCATAGAACATGAGAATAAGAGGAACGATGATTATATGCATCCCTAAATTGGTCTGCACATGAAGATTGAGCATTCAAACCATAGGAAAGTGGGAGTGGCATACAAGACTCGCTAGCACTCTCACATTTCCATTGATAATGAGCTAATGACTGAAAAAGGTCCCACATGCCATCAGCATTTAAAGAATAGATACCATCATAACGTATGGACTAAAGGGTGGCTCAGCTTTCATGAGTGATGCCCTCAAGGACAACTTCACATATTTCCCATTTTTCATACGTAGAAAACACATATTGAGCGCGATAATCATTCAATCTAGACAAGTATTGCAAAAAAGGTCCATGTTTAAATTAGGGAAAATGAGAAATAAGCATTCTGTTTTTGAAATTGTTTTCTAATTTTTTTCAGATTAAAAGCTTAGTCTTGAATGTTCTAGAAAGCTTCAACATTGAAAGGCCATAACTCCCCAACAATAACTCTAAAAAATTGCCACATCAAAATTACCATAAGTGCACAATGTGGTTGTAGCTAACTACCTTCAACAAAGGGTCCTATTCCACAGGGAGCTATATTTCAAAGCGCCAGAGCCAACTCAAGTGTATCAATCTAGGAAAGATAGATGGCGAAGAAAGGAACAACTCAACTACTAAAGCGAGCAAACAAAAAGGGACTAGGATTGTGATTAAACCGAAGGCAAACTAACTAATTAAGTTAAACTCTCACCTTCGCTAGTTATATTAGTACTCAAAGATGATCGGTTTCATCATTAAAGACCACCCAAGCCCTCTCTTTAGGGCCAATAAGCTGGTCGAATTGTTCTAACCACATATTTTTGTGCGATTAGCTCAATTAAACTATAAGATTAACAACTCTAGACCGAGCTAAGATTTAAACTAATGTGCAAATGTTAGCTATCCTGCCTACCCATACTAGATAATAAGCCTCACCTTTCAACATAAGTCAATCGCCCCCAAAATACGGATGAAAGCACTTCCAAGCATTTCATCAAACACCTGGTGGGCGTGCCAGAAAAGCTCTAAATTCTAGCATAAACAACGTGGTTAATGGCCTAAACAAGATCAATTACCTATTAAGAGGCGAATCACAACCCAGGCCAACACAATCTAGCTACAAAATATCATAAAAACAAAATAAATCCTCATTATAACAAAACTGACAAACATAAACACAAACATAAAGTAGAGCGGAAATTGATGTGAGAACATAATCTAATGAACTAATAAGTATAGATTAACAATAAAAACTAAACATTTAACTACACAAAATCAAGCACAATGACTAATCGAACATAATCAAAACAAGAACAAGAATATGGAATAGAGAAGGACAGGGAAGAGAACTTAGGCTCTTTACTCTTGCTTTTATGGCCCTAAGAGCCTCACTGAACCCCTTTTCCTCCTTGAAACTCATCCCCATGGCATTCCTTTCAATCAGAACTAGTAATTTCTTCATCCTTAGGGCAAAACCCCCTGAAATAAGGAAAACCACTTCATAAACAAATACGGGCCGAAGGAGCCAAATTTGACCATATATCATCAAAACTCAACATAAAAATAAGGGAAAAAAGGAATCAAATAAGGGCTAGAATGAGGTCAAAAATTGAGGTTGACCCTACATATATACACATATACATACATATATATATATATATATATATATATATATATATATATATATATATATATATATATATATATATATATATATATATATATATATATATATATATATATATATATATATATATATATATATATATATATATATATATATATATATATATATATATATATATATATATATGTATATGTATGTATGTATAAGTATGTGTGTGTATGCGTGTGTGCGTGTGTGTGTGTGTGTGTGTGTGTGTGTGTGTGTGTGCAAAAAATTATTTTTTGGACTAACGAGATTAATGCAAATAATTTTCTTAACCCACAATTTCTAATGAATATTTTCTAGTGTATCCAACTGTGGGTTAACATTTTTTAGGACCAAACTTATATTTTTAAATTACACCAAGTACTGTATGTTTTTCATATTTGTATATTTGATCGTAATCCTGCAATACTTGCTTCTAGAAATTTTAATTTTGTACATGTGTAATTTCTCTTATAAGTACCACTCGAGGCCCTCTTTAAATTGGTATGAGAGCGATGTGACCAAAAATAATTAAAATAATTAAGCTAATTATAAGATAATTAACTGTGTTTAATGCTTGAATCAGTACCTACTTGCCCTACTTCTAATTATTCGTATATTATTTACTCAGTAGAAGGAACCACTTCTGTAGCACCTCAACTATACTATATCACTCATATAGCTTTGGATTAAAAGTCGAATTAGTAAAAATTAAGACTAAAGTTAAGGAGATTAATAAGCAACTTTCTATAATCCATCTTTCTTTAATTAATGATATTAGACATATAGAAAAATCTAATTTAAGTATCTGTACTGCATTTCACCATAAATATCCTTTACAAAACTCCCCAAAAAAAAACCCCATTTCCTTGGCATGATATAAAAAACCAAAAAGAAGTAGGGGATAAAAATCAACTGAAAGCCACCCCAAAAGCCAAATAAAGAAGAGATGATGGAGCATAAGTTGTGCTATTTTGAAGAATTACAGAATATGTTTGATGAAGAGCAAGATCCAAAAGAATTAACCAACATCATTAGCACAATAGTAGGTAAACAAGATGTACTATCTGATGATAATGAGGAGACAGATAATATCCAGTCAGAAGAAGAAATATATCCGCAAATGAACCTAGTTAAACTAGATGATCTTAATGTTGTACCCTTAGAAGAAGTTAGAAGGAAACAAAATGGTATTCGATGATGCAATCAATGAGATTGGATAAGAACTCAATATAGATGGCAACGAGACTAATCTAGTCAATAATGTTATTCCTAAATGTGATGAACTTGGCGAACCTTATAGAAAAATGCCCATTTTATACAACCTAGATACGTTCTAGTAGGATGTACTACCAATTTTTCCATTGGGTTTATCCCAAAGAAAATCACGAACTTTGAAGAAATTGACCTTATTCAAATTAGCCAAACAGGACACATTTTAAACATCGATGGAGCCCATAATAGAGGAGCAATAGTTAAGCATTGGAAAAGGGGAATAAATAGTGTCATAACTTTAAATACTAGATGGACTGCAAGAAATTTCTTAGATTATAACAAGCATTATTTTTCTGGAACGGTAGCTGGCTAGTATGATTCGTTAAATAAGAAGGGTAAAAATGCATTAATGATGATAGAAACATTAGCTGCAATGTTCAAAAATTTGTGTGACGAAATCGAGACTGAACTCATCAGAGCTAAACTTAATTTCGAAGAAAGGGCTACAGAATGGCAAAGAAAGATTAACGACATAGAGCTTTGGGATATGAGAAAATCTGAAGAATATATTACTTAATTTAGTCAATGTTATTACAAAATTGGACATAATAAAATCAATCTTGGTATATTTTGTGACAAATTACCACATCCCACAAATTCTATAATTAATGAAAGTACATGGTATGGCTTGAAAAAGTAAATGTGATTAATACTGTTGGCACGAGAATCTTTTATTTAAAAAAATAGGTCAATGATTAATGCATTGATCTCTAAAAGAAAAAGAAAATAAAGAAATAGTTTCTAGCATATTGGGATTCTCTTCACTAATGGGGAAAAGAACCTGAAAGGAGAATAAAAAAAAATTCTATAAGGAAAAGAGCTTTAACAAGCAAAGGAGAGAGAAAAAAAGAAGAAAATATTATAACAAACCAAGTCCTAAAGAATGAAGATTTTTTAGAAAAATCTACTTACTGTTCTATAGGGAAAAACAATTGTAAGTGCTGGCCATGTGGAGAAGTAGGACATGATGCAAATGAATGAAAAAATAGGAAGAATAATAAGATTACACAAACCATAGGTAGTCTAAATTATTTTGAGCTTAGCAATGAAGAAACTCTGGATCTAGCACTAGAAGCCAACAAGGGAATTGTTAAAATTATATTCGAAAATGAATATGAAGAAAGTGATTATGAAGAAACCAGTCACATAATGGAAAGTAGTGCGATTGGTCTTTGTGAATTCCAAGGAGAAAAATTTTGTGGTTGGATAATGAGAACAAAGAGATCAAGGGAGATTGGGTACTTCCCAAAATTCAAATAAATATGATTTATAAAAAATTAATCTTTCAATTAATAAGTAAGTATGTCAAATGATGGAATGAGATATAGAAATCAAAGATCGTGGTTATGATGTAGGAGAACTCAATCTTATTAATTGGAAAAAATTATCCTTAAGCATAACAAGGATAGAAAGTACAGGTGTATCCATATTGGAAGTGTCCAATTTCAAATTACTTCATTACAATATTGTGGCAAAGATATTGATCTATACGTTTTGCTCTGTGATATTAGGCGTACCAAATTTAATAATCAAATTATCATAGGGATTAAAACTAGTCTACATAATGGATCAATAGGATTTAATTGTTGACCTGGATATTATATGAGTCTAAAAGATGAATTTGCTAAAAACTTTGTATCCTTTAAGACAAAACAGTGGGAATAGATATGAAAGAAGGAGGTTGCCCACTAAGGATATGTTGAAAAATAATCTATAAAGGAGATAATATTATAGATCCAAAGACTAAGGTAACAATGATAGAGGCAGAAAAATTTAAAAATCCTACTCCAATGCAAAAAAATTCAAATGATAAAATCCAATCCGCAAGAGATAAAAATTGATAGATCTTGGATATCTAACTTTGCCAATCCTACAAAAATCAGCAAGAAGAAAGTAATAAAAATTGATAAAAATGGTAAAATTACCATTAAGCCTCAATTATTGAGAAAAATGAGTGCAAGATCACAATGGGGAAAAGGGTCTTCAGCAGCTAAACAAGAGCTTAAAAAGGATGATACAATTAGTATGATCAATGAAATGAATAGAATGAGTTTTGAACCCATAAAACATAATGTAGAATGAAGTATGAGTCTAAATAGGAAGGTCGTTGGGATAAAACAAGAACTATTAGTAAGCCAATCTATGAGGATAAATTAGTCAAAAATATAACTCTAGAAATATGCTATGAAGTCACCATATGTATTTTTAGGGGGATACACTAGATATGAATTGCACCCCTACATGGATGGCGGTTGTTCTGTCTGTTTTGGAAAAAAAAATCTTTATTTCCAGAATTTATATGGAAAAAAGCCAAGAATCTGTAATAAGTAAGGATAGCTGATAATAGCATTATAAGCCGTAATGAAGCCACAGAAGAGTTATCAACAAAGATGGGAGTCCTATGCATTATACCAGTTCTATGGGCTATTGAGCAACCCTCTCATGATATGATTATTGAAAATAATTTTTAGATGTTATATTCTCCATGCACACATACCACAAGCCAAATAATATTCATGATAAGTTATCAATCAGTTTGCATTGAAAAATTAAGAAAGGCTTACATTCACCAGAAGATTGAGTTTACACGCATCCAATGTGGTGAGAAGGTGATACCAGCACAATGTGAGATAGCACTAGGAATCCCACCACTTGAGCTATACATTAAAGAGCAGATTGCTGAACAATAAAAGTAATTATGCAAAGAACTTTATTTTGATAATCCTCTAAAATTTTAGGATAAAGATAAAACATTTGTAAATCTAAAATTTTGGAATAAAGATAAAACATTTACAAAGATTACTTTGTTAAATCCCAACACTATCATTCGCGTAAAACAAATGGTATATACACACTATGATGTCCAAGAATTTGATAACAAATTAAAGAACTTCTAGATAAAGGTTAATCTATAATAGCAAGAGTCCTCACACCATTCCCGCTTTTATAGTAAGAAATCATGCTGAAGAAAAAAGAGGAAAAGCTAGAACAGTAATCAATTACAAAATGCTTAATGATAATACAGTCTTTGATGGCTATTATATTCCTATCAAAATAGTCATTTCCAAGGTTCTCAAGAATGGATTGCAAGAGCAGATACTGGCATATAAAAATGGATGAAGAAGCATTCCTTTAACTGCTTTTAGTGCCCCTCAAGGACATTGTGAGTGAATAGTAATGCCTTTTGGTCAAAAAAATGCACCTCGAAAATTCCAAAGACGAATGGACAACATCTTCAAAGATCATAATCACTTCTATATAGTTTACATTGATGATATCCTCGCCTTTTCCGGCCAAAACTATTGAGCAACACAAAGAAGATGTCCTAGTTGTCACCTACAGATGCATTGATCATGGTATTATTCTTGGTAAGAACAAGTACACTGATGCCAAATAAGAAATTGAGTTTTTAGGCTTAGAGATAAAAGTTGGACAAATCATCGTACAAAAGCATATTCTAGAAAAAGTAGAAAATTTTTCCGAAAAGATTGAAGATAGGAAGCAATTAGAAAGGTTTCTTAGATGCCTTACCTATGCTTTAGATCTCATCAAGGATCTAGCTAAATTGAGAAAACCATTACAGTAGAAACTCAAGAAAGAAATAAGTTAGATATGGAACCCCAGTGATTCAAAGATTGTTTAAAACTTCAAAAAGATGTGTAAAAATCTTCCTGTTCTTAATTTGCCTAACGAAGGAGATGATTTAATTCTTGAGCCAGATGCCAGAATGAGCACTGGAGTGTAGTACTCAAAATCAAAGAAGGAGAAAAACTATATATATATATATATATATATATATATATATATATATATATATATATATATATATATATATATATATATTGCAGTGAGATTTTTTAATAAAGCAGAATGCAACTATTCCGTAAAGGAAAAAGAAATCCTTGCACTCATAAGAGGAATTAAAAAGTTCTCAATCATTTTAGCCCCAAAACCTTTTTTGATTCAAACTGATTGCAAAAGGGTGCTTGGTTTTGTGAAAACGAATTCATCAAATATGCAAGCACAAGGACGACTCCTACATTGGCCATTATAGCTTAACCAGTTTTCTTTCTCTATTGAACATATACAAGAATCAAAGAACTTTCTGGCAAATACTTTAATTTGAGAACTCGCTAATGGTGATCATCAAAGCAAAACTCCTGCCGAAAAAGAAGGAAATCCAAAATGAAATGCCACTACCACTGGAATGGGTTTCTCCTTCTGGTAGAACCATGGTTGATATTTTGGAATTCCATACAAAAAAATAGATCATGTTTTGGTCTGCTATCTTCTGCCCATCTGATAGCATAAAGATTCAGTCTTTCAGAATTACAAATGAATTGCCTAAAGTGTCCTTATGATATTCAAGAAAAAATAAGCTCTTATACTCAAGAAAAATGGTTCAACAAATGGTGCGTAGCCTACATTGACTATTATCATACTTACTCTTATGATATTTCGGAGTCATGGTATACCATGATCTTCTTTCTTAGTAAATCTTGAGTTGGTGGTGTTAGTCTTCCAATAATTTCAATATCTCAAGATGATCCCATCATGAAAGCCTGGGAATATGAATGGTAGTTTACCTCATGGAAATCACAGATCCGAAGTACCCATTGTTCTCAAGACTAGCTAAGCTTTAATAATGCATGTTTAAGAGGATCCACTAGATTCTCACATCTCCTAATGGCCCAACAAAAATTTCATATGATAAAAGTTTGTATGTCGAAGTACATTGCATAGTAATCGAGTATGAAAACGGAAGAGCCAAATGAACCTATTATCTTCTTCAAACAGTTGATTTAGACAATTCCAATGGTGAACAAGAAGACTGGTTTCCAAAATGACAAGAATTAGTTAGTGATCCTGCTTTAGCAAAATCCATTAGTTTTTACAACATTTATCATAAAATATGGGCTTTAATTGAACAAGGAAGAACACTAATGCATTGCAAGAACACTACTTCCGTCTATCGTAATGAGTTCAGCAATATATGGAAGTAGAAGGAGCTACTTCAGAAGATGTCTTTCATTATCTCTTTGATGCTAGAGCTGGAAGATTCTTATCAGAAAAAGGAAAAAATATCTTCATGAATTGTTTGAAAAATGGGATCCAGGACATCTTCAACTCGATGAAGATATTGATTATGTAGATAATGATGGATTGGAGGACATTATTGGAAATGAACGCTTACAGAATCTCAATATGGATGACCAGTCTTGTCAGCATTAAAAGATCTGAAAAGTGGTTGCACCATTATTGTACTATTTTATCAAGTGTCAAGTCAGTAAAGTAACATAGTCCACTATAGCCATATGAGGGTAAATGTAGTCATGTGAAAATATCAGCGCATACTATAGAAACATTAGGGCATCCTATGCACTTTGTCTCCTCTATAAAAGGAAAAGCCGAGTGTTGAGAAGAGACACAGTCATTTGAGTATACTTAAGCAAAAGAGAAGTCGGGTATCTCTATTTCTCTATGAGTAAGCACCTCTGATGATCGTAACAGTTTAAATCCCTCTTCAAATCTTTCTTTTGTAACATTTCTACTTTCAAGCTTTCATTAAAAAGAAGTTTCCGAGTAGGGAATGTTATTCAATCGAATCTTATGTCTTAAATATTATGATTTCTTGATTAAAGGCTCACTATTCTTAAAAAATATTAAAAACTTAGTGACTATGGTCTGAGGTAGGAAACAACATAGATCTATGCTATGCCTGATCTAAGGAAGATGTGGTTAAGATTAGCAATCTTTGTAAACTGAAAGCTACAGGAACACCGGGATCCATTATCAACTAAGTTTATGTAATGGTCAGAACTCTCTAATTAAGCTTTAGTTATTTTACTAAGCACGATGGGCCTCTAATTATAGAAAATATAAAATTTAGGGTATGAGTCGTAGATTTTGATAGCTAGTACCAAGTAAAGTCATTATAAGAAGCAAAAACACTAAACATAATTATATTTTCATATTTGGGGCCAATTCGTCATTTTAGAAAGTTGTGGTTCAGAAAAATAAATATTTGCCTCCCAAAGGTATTATAACCCAAATAATTGTACCATAAAAAATAATTGGTAAAACCTATGTAGTCCCAAAAAGATTTATGTAAAAAATTAGGTCAGGAAAGTTATTACACCAAACTTCAATAGACCAAAAAGTAGTTTTTTCTATATACATGTGTGTGTGTGTGTGTGTGTGTGTGTGTGTGTATTTATCTATATCTATATGTGTACACACACATACACATGCGCGCGCGCATGCACACACACACACAGATATATATATATATATATATATATATATATATATATATATATATATATATATATATATATATATATATATATATATATATATATATATATATATGTATGTATATGTATGTATGCATGTATATGTATATGTATATGTATATGTATATGTATATGTATATATTTTTGTAAGTTCTATGTATGTGTGTGTGTGTGTGTGTGTGCGTGTGTAGACATGAGTCACACTTATACTAAAAAAGCTTAAAAATCATTAAACCATATTTTAGCAACTAAGCTGGATGATAGGACCAAAAAAGTGATTTACCATCACAATAAATCATACTTTAGTATCATATTGAGTTCATCAATTTTGAAGGCTACGAAGGAAACAAAATATGACATAATATTAGGATGGAAGGGAAATGTATTCCTAATCGTTCTTCCATGTTATCGGCGACATGAGTTTTCCGATCTAGAGAGAATGGGAGACTAGCGTAGATTAACTATCAGTTCAAATGCCAACCAAGTCTAGCCTGGGATCTATTGCCTCGGCTTTCATGTTAACAACACATTTTTCGGATAGCCTGAGATATTTTAAATTAAGGGGATCAATCAAATTCGGATAATAAGAGAATTAAAGATAGCAAAGAAGATAATTTTGTTGATAAGAGGTAAACATGAATTTTTATCCATTTATCCAAACTCTTCCCTATCCATTACAGCTATAAAAAGGTGTCAACCCTTTGGGCTGGAAGTGGTCATTCAGAGAATGGGCAAAACCACAAGAGAGTGAGAGTTTCCCCAAAAAAAAGAAGAAAGAAATATCATTACTCTGTCAAAACCAAAGAAACAAGCTAAATTTTGTTTTGCTTGGTACCCAAGCCAGTCAGGTGGGTCCCCCTGAGGGCTAACTAAAATTTGTCCCTTGCTTTCATCTTTTTCTTTTCGTATATTTTACTATAATTTTTTATTTATAAAGATGTAATTTTAATTTATAATAGCATACCTAGCTCCTGTGAATTCTTTTTATTTATGCATTGTCATATGAACTATGAATATTATTTTCTTGATGTTCAATTTTTTATCATGCTTTTCATAGTATAATATTTAAGTTTTTCAATTTTATTAGTAAAGCCATCGACAATGATGGGCTTTGCCTGGATGTATCCCATCGTAACATTGTAACTTCACTCCCGAGTCTAAACTTAGACCTTTGGTTCATGCCAATAGATTCAGGTGGTCCTTATACCTAGGATTATTGAGAGACCTTTGAAAAACCTTTTCTTATCAAGCCACGTATCTTCAATTTAAAGGCCTAATAGCAAAAGTAATTTATTTTTTGTGCATTTTTTCTTTCACAAGCGTAATAGCGACTCTACTTTACCACTATGAGTTGAAAAATATAATTGGTGTGCATACAAATAAGCAGCTTTATGAGGAGCTTGGCTCTTTGATCCAAGCAACACTTGCTATTTGGAAAAAGAACCTGTTTGTGCTCTCTGCTAGGAACCCAATTGGGCTCCCCGTTGGAGTATGAATAGTTTAGGCATTTGCTCCCATGTTGGGCCTGGGGCCGAATAGGTTTCTGGTTCAATTGATGATTTGATGAGGAATGGATTCCTCAAACTCCCAAGATCAAATATTACAAGGAAATTAATCACACCAAAGATGCATCTTTTGGATTCAACCTCAATCATTCGATAGATTGTGATGTTTGTGCCCAAGGTAAGACACTAATGATGGATAATTACTTTTCAACAAATTCCTCTCTTAAAGGCTGAAAGTCACCCAAGAAGAACTCTAAAGGAAAAAGACTACCCTCCACTCTTGATTAAAGAGATAAGATGTAGACATTTTAGCGAGAGAAAATTATCATATGCCTTTCAACTCATAATTTAACTCCATGCTAAGTTTACATGGAGGTAATAGGGTCTATAAATACCGAAAATGGGGGAATTAGTTGTTAAAATAGCAGGCAACTGTACCAATAGGGGGATTGTAAATTATCTTAGGAAACTAATTCAAATTACTAAGATAATTATAACCAAGGTGGGCTATATTGTTTAGGATTCATGCTCTATATTCTAGGGAGCTTTTAAAAGGCTCTACTACACCAAAGGAGAAGCTGTCACTTGGAGTGCCTTCCTTAGTGACTGTATAATCATGCCATGCTAATTAATCTCAAGAATAGCAGTTGTAACCTCCTCAAGTAAGGCTAAATTCTAAATTGCTCCAAAACTGAAATTTTATGCACACTCTACATGTTTAGACCATTTTTCATAATGTTCGCTGTAATGCCAAATTTTAGCTCATTATGCTGGGAATTAGAACTCGGGCTTACTTTGTTTGGGCTCCACTAGATAGGATTTTAACTTGACCTAAATTCAGCAAATTTCTCGGTAAAACCTACATTATATGTGTTGGGTTTCATCACTTCAGGGAATCAAAACACATCCTAACTCAGAATTTTATTGCAACATCCTAAAGAAGACTCTCCATGCTTCCCAACAAAGCATAGATTGGCCTAATTAGACTTTGTTATAATGGAGAGAGCTTAAGCCGAAATCGAGTAAAATGCTAGAGCGGTGATGATCTTGACCAAGGAACATCGACTTGAACTTTGGTGTGGGTGAAGGTGCAGCCAAGAGTGGGCTTAGGGCTTTGCATGCATTATTCTCCCCATCTTGAGAAGGATATTCCCTCAAATCCTCAGAGTTGTCCTCCACGTAAGGTGCTAAGTTACCCACATAGAAAGTGGCACTCACATACATGTCTCTCGATAATTCCAACTTGTAGGCCTTGTCCCTGATGTATTGAAGTACCTTGAAAGGGCCTTCTCCTCAAGCTATGAGTTTGTTGTGCCTCTAAGAAAGCAATCTCTCCTTTCTTAGATGCAACCAAACCAAGTCTCTTGGCTTGGAAACCATGGGCTTTCGATGCTTGTTTTTCTCTAGCCTTATAAGAGGCATTGACATTTTCTACTTGAGCACGAATTCACTCATAGAGATTCTTCATTTCTTTAGCCCTCTCTGAGGCCTCAAAGTTAACCCTATGCTCAATACGAAGAGCAATAAGATCTATTAGAGTAAGAGGATTAACTCCATCAAGATTCAAAGGGAGAGTGGGATGTAGCATAAGTAGGAGCCCGCTTATAAGTAAACTTGGCATGAGGAAGCTTTAAATTCCAGTCTTTGAGGTTCTTGCTCACCAATCTCCTAAGGGGAGTAGATAGAGTGGCTGCTAACCTTCACTAGCCCATTGATCTAGGGTTGACAAATAGTGTTAAATTAGACCTTGGTTCCCAATAATCTCCATAAACACCTTTTGAAATGTGAAAGGAATTTGGTGTCCCTATCAGAGACAATACTCCTTGGCACACCATGTAGCTTAATGACCTCATTGAAGGATATAGGAGAATGTGAGACATTATCACTCTTGTGATATAGAGTAAAATGGGCCATCTTTGAGAATTGGTTAACCACAACCATGATTGAGTCATGCCCTATTTGGGTTCTTGGTGAGCCTAAGTTGAAGTCCATGCTAACATCTTCCCAAACGCTATTTCGTGCTAGATGAGAAGTGTGTAACCCTTGATGGAAGTTGCACTTAGCCTTATGACATATGGTCATTTAGAAATAACTTTATAAACATCACTTGCCATTCGAGGCCATTAAAAGTGCTCCTTCAAGATCTCAATTGTTTTGTTGATTCCAACATGACCTCCTAGTGCGCCACAACGGGCTTCTCTTATAAGTAACTCCCTTAGAGAGCCCCTATGAACACGTAACTTACTGTGCTTAAAGATGAACCCGTCTTGTAATGTATGTGAATTATGATCCTTGAGGTTTACAACAATTCCTTGAAAATCTTCATCTTTCCTTGTAACGTTCTTGGATGGTGTAAAATCCCAAAATCTTAGCCTCTAGAGTAAAGAGGAGAATGTATCTTTTTTTATAGTGCACTGAATATTTTTCTTCCGAGCTTTGTGCTTGCAAGTGAAGGAAAATGATTGGAGAAATTCCACCATTTGGCATGTCTTGAATTGAGCTTGACTTGTCTATTGATGAAGGATAAGGCCTTTGTGGTCCTAATATATCACAAAGGGCTTTAGATTGAGATATTAACTCTGATGGGTAAGAGCCTGAATGATAGTATAACACTCTTTATCATAAGTGGAGTAGTTAAGTTTGGGGTCACTCAAATTCTCACTAAAGTAAGCCAAGGATCATTTGGCTTGGGTGAAAACAAGATTGAAGTTAGGAAGAGCCAAGATAGGAGCCGAACATAGCCTCTCCTTGATTGTTTCGAACTTCCTTTAGGTGGTCATTGTCCATTCAAGGCTTCCCTACTTCATGCGTTCGGTTAAGGGAGTCATAATAGAGCTAAAATCTTCGATCAACCGGTGATACAAAGTGGCCAAACCCTGGAAGCTTCGAACTCCCGTGATAAAGATGGGAGTAGGCCAACTCTTAATACCCTCAACTTGAGACTCATCAACTTGGATTCCCTTACCGGACACAACATAGGTAAGAAAGACAACTTGAGTAGTGAATAGTTCACACTTCTCAAGCTTGGCATATAATTTTTTGTTGTCTTAATAATTAGAACGCTTGAGAAAGTTATTCCACATGAGATGCCTCATCTGAACTACACACCAAGATATCATCAAAGTACACCGCCACAAATTTCTCAATGAATGGTCTTAGGATCTTATTCATGAGCCATGTGGAAGTACTAGTAGCATTCGATAGACCAAAAGGCATCACAAGCCACTCATATGACCCATACTTGGTCTTGAAAGCCGTCTTTCATTCATCTCCTTCCTCCATCCTAATTTGGTGGTAGCCAGTTCTAAGGTCAGTTTTGGAAAAGACCTTAGAACCATGTAACTCATCGAGCACATCATCCAATTGAGGAATAGGAAATCGATACATGATGGTGATGTTGTTTATGGCCATAAAGTCAACACACATACACAAAGTCCCATCTTTCTTAGGTACTAATTAAGTGGGAACCAAGCAAGGACTCAAGGTCTCTCTAATGTACCCACAGTCTAACAACTCTCAGACTTATCTTTGTAGTTCTTTTAACTTACGAGGATTGCATTGATAAGCCGACTTGTTTGGCAAAGGAGCACCCTATAGGAGATCAATTTGGTGCTCAATTCTTCTCAAAGAAGGGAGCCTTGGGGGTAAATTGTTGGGAAATATATCTACAAATTCTCTTAAGAGTGATTGAGCTAAGGGATGCATAGGCTTCACTCCCTCATATGTGTTTGATTCCGCTATAAGTGAGGCAAATAAATGATTTTACTAATGTCTCTCTCCACCTATGTTTCACTCATAAATAGGCTTTTCTTTCACACCAAAAAAAAAAAGGCTTTTCTTACTTCCCTTCCCCGGTTTAGTTTTAATAGGTTTAGGTGCAAGTAGTGGTGTCAAAATAGGGCTATGACCCTTATGTTTGAAAGCATATGTACTGGCAGACCCATAATGAATCCCACAATTATCAAACAACCAAGGCCTACCAAGTAGCAAGTGACATGTATCCATAGGAAGGACTTCACACAGTACTTCACCCCAACATGGGCCAACCGAAAATGCGAGAAGAGGTTGCTTAGAAACGGTTACCTCACTTCCTTACTTGAGTTATTGGAGAGAATAAGGGGTGGGATGCACCTTGGTGGGTAATTGAAGCTTGTCAATGAGTGTTTTTGAAGCCACATTAAGGAAACTTCTACCATCGATAATGAGCTCACACACCTTGCCTCTAATACTACATCGTGTATGGAAGATTTATTTCCTTTGGCTTGGATCACGATGAGCATCCTAGTATGGGGTGCTCTTTGAATTATCAAGAGTTCACTCACGCCCGGAGTGATCAAAGTTTGATCCTCTTCCTTGGCTTTCACCTCAATAGTTGCTTCCGTAATAGCTTGAATTTCTTTCACTTCACTAATTGTGAGAGTTCTCTGGTTCGGACAATCTACTTAGCAGCTTACATAACCATGGGATTTAAAATACTTTTTACACTCCAATCTCTTTGGTGGTTCACTAGGAATCCCTTTACCCTTGTAAGGGCTTCAATAGGTTTAGGGGTAGTGTTCACTTTGTTAGGGTAGGATTAGCCCTTAGGGGTACTTTGAGGGTGAATATAGGAGGCCATTTGAAAGGATCTTCGACCCTTAAGTTGCTTATCAACTTTGACAGCTAGCTAACACACATCATCAAAGGACGAGTAAGGTTGTAGATTGACATTGTTAACAATGGTAGGAGATAACCCCTTGATAAACGTAGCAATCTTGAGTTTGAATTTTTCACCCAAACCAACCCTCATTTAGAGTTGTTCAAACTCCTTAATGTACCCTTCTACCATTAGATTCTCTAGGTTATGAGAGGTAATCTTGAGGTCGAGCTCATGTTTGCAAGAAGTGGGTGGGAATCTCTTGTCCTTATACTTTTTGAGCTTGGACCAAATTTTGATTTTGAATTTAGCTTCTCTTACCCTACTTTTCTTCAAGTGCTTATATCATAGTGAAGCATATCTCTTCAATTTAAGAATGGCCAATCTGAATGACTTTTCAATATTATATTCTTTGAGTTCAAAGATCCTTTTAAGGACATGAACCCCATCAAGATAGTTCTTTAGGTTAAGATTGCCATCAACATTCAAAGCCTCAACTTTGAGATCTCTAAGGTCCATCCCTTAGATCGGTTCTTCTTCTAAGTCTTTCTTCCTCATCATCAAAATCTTTATAAGCGAAAGAATATGCGAAGTTAATAGGGCTAACATTATATAGGTTTCTATTGTGCAGATCCCATCACTTGTTCAACCTCTAGAGTAAGCTTCCTTATTTGCTCTTGAAGCTTTACTGGGGCCCTACCTATTTCATGGGCTAATTCAGAAGGAATGCTCTTAGAGTGAGAAGCATCTTTCTCCGTAGCCATGGTGGTAGTTGTAAGACGAATAAAAGGATGGAAACAGGGGAAGCACGGACGAGCTAGAGGGGGCATGGTCGTTCTTTATGGCACAGGGTGGTCGTGCCAAATCACTGGAAGAGAAATAGGAGTGTAGTGCAGGGGACGACCATGCCAATTAGCATGGTTAGGCCATACCAAATTTCTATTTGGGCGATTTTTTAACGGACTTTTATGAAGGCTTTTTGTGGAGTTTGAAGAATGTGTTTGGGTTAGGGTTGTGTTTCAGCCATGATTAGGGTTCTTTAAGGACTAGACAAGAGATTTAGAGAGGGAGAACTAACGTCAGAAATAGTATAAAAAAGAGGGGGCATTAGGCAAATCAAACATAAAGATTGATAGACTTGGTGCCTACCAAAATGTAGGAACTTTTTGCTGTGGTACCAACTAAATGAGGAATGGATTCCTCAAACTCCCAAGATCAAATATTACAAGGAAATTAATCACACCAAGGATGCTTCTTTCGGATTCATCTCAATCAATCGATAGATTGTAAGGTTGATACCTAAGGTAAGATACTAATGATGGATAGTTACTTTCCACCAAATTCCACTCTTAAAGGCTCATAGCTACCCAATTAGAATTCTAAATGAAAGACTCTACTCATCACTCTTGATTCAAGAGATAACGATGTACAGAATTTAGTGAGAGAAAATAGCCATATGCCTTTCCATTCATAGTTCAAGTCCAAGCTAAGTTTACATCGAGATAATGGGGTCTATAAATGCCCAAAATGGGGGGAATTAGTGGTATAGTAATGGGGCAAGTGTACCATTAGGGGAATTACAAATTATCTTAGGAAACTAAATCAAATTACTAATATAATTACAACCAAGGTAAGCTGCAGTGTATTTTCCAAGATTCATCCTCCATCTTCTAGGGAGCTTTTCAAAGGATCTACTCCACCAATGAGGTGCCGCCACTAGAAGTGTATTCTTTGATGAGTTTATAATCACCATATGCTAATTAATCTTAAGGATAATAGCTGTACGCTCCTCAATTAAGGCCAAATTTTAGATTACTCTAAAACTAGAATTTTGTGCACACTACACATGTTTAGACCATTTCTCCCAAAATTTGACTCTATAGATCATGGAGCTAAAATAAACATCTTAGGGAATCAAAAGAACTTAGGCTTGCTTCGTTTGGGCTCTGTTAGGTAGGATTTTAACTTGATACAAATTCATCAAATTTCCATTTCAGATTTTTATCACTTTAGGGAATCAAAACACGTCCTAACTCAAAATGTTTTTGGATCATCCTAAAGTAGGCTCTTTAAGCTTCTCAATGAAGCATAGATTGCCCAATTGGACTTCGTTTGGATGGTGAGAAGTCAAGTCGAAATCAAGTGAAATGCTGAAGCGGCTACCATCTTGACTACGGAAGGTCGGCTTGGACCTTGGTGTGGATGAGGGTGTGGCTAAGAGTAGGCTTAGGGCTTGGTATGTATCAGCCTAAAATGCATCTTTTCTAAAGTAAATATAATTAAATTCTTATTTAAGCAACCCAATAATGTGATGAGTGACTTGTGGGTGACCATGCATATGGGTCTGGGCCGTGGTCATTACACCTTTATTTATCAACCTTGCAGTTATTTAGCCTTTAATTACTTACGTATGTGGTTAGATTAATTTGAAGTTTTTAGTAAATCATTATATGTTGATTAGTACACGCCTAACTTGGCCTCCAACCTATGGCCTCTAGGCAGACACGCATCACATTGAACCCTAAGTCATTATTTTTTGCCTCCCCTCTCACCTAGTGCCCTCAACCAGTGGCTTGACACTGCCTTCTTTGGGGCTACATTTCAATGTTCACATTCATGCTGTCTACAGAAAAGTAGCTTTTACGAACAGCATATATATGTTGGTATAAGGGCTTTTTCTATTTACAAAACTCAATATCAATACATAGATATCTATCACTAAACTGTTGGCAAAAATCCAGATGCTTATATAATTAGATAAAGTCATCTGTTACAATTAATCACCAATACCAACAAATAAATTTCTCTAGTTATTGTTATACTTATACCAACAGATGCACTTCTGATGCTAATAGCTTGTTTTACTAACAAATAAAAGCATTGGTTTTGTTCTTTTTCTTGCTTAATTAAACAAATCCAATAAAATGAATCTGTTGGTAATGTTTTTCCCGTCATGATTAGTAGCTTCTTCCAATAAAACAGTCTGTTGGTATATTAACTCTCTCCTATAATTATAGGTATATCAGTTTGTAATAACTGAGCTGTATATCCTTGATATGACTTCTTCTTTATAATAAACATATAAGAAATGATTAAAATGAAACCTACGAGCAAAATAATTTGCTAATATGCTACACCTGTAATAATAAATATAAGTATAGTTAACTGAGCATTTAACAAAATCATTAATTCATTGAATGTTCATAATTTCAAAGATACATCACACCTAAACAAGTTTGCATAATGCCCAAAACACCAATGCAAAAATTTGTATGGAGTTTTTGGTTGAACATTTGCGAAGTTATGAACAATAAAATGAACCAACACAAGAGGATTCACTCTATATTGCACTCATCATGGTCTTCCCCATCTTTATTTTCGTCAAATCTCCTCTTCATACTCTTGTTTGTTTGCTTTTGGATTCTCAGCATCAACATCATTGCCATCGCTGTCCTCAAGTGAATCAAGAAGATCATCTGATATGCCCTAAGAAACAGATAAAAATTTTAAACTTAAGCAAGAAATTAGAGTATAGATAACTAGACAAAGTTTAAGAACCACATAAATAACATAATGTGTCTTGATATCTATAGAGAAACAAGTTACTTACAACATTACAATCACTATACTATATTACACTTGGAGCTTCAGAAGTTCATGAAAGGCACTTCATTTTGCGATTTCTAAGAGGTAACTTAAGATGCCGTCTCAGTTGTTAATTACCATACAAAGCATGAACTCACACTCTTAATGCAACTGACAATTTTGATACTAATAAATTTCTTTTTCAAAATGCAGTCACCAGGGCCAAGGAGCAAGTTCTCACAGTATATTAATAGGACCAAAGCATGCTTCCCAATAAGAGGAGAATTACAGTATTTTACATTTATGAATTCAACAACTAAAACATCGAAAAACTCGCTCTCACAAGCAATCTGACTAATTAACTATACTTTCCCCCTCCATGTAACCCTCAATTTCAAGCATTGCATCATTGCAAGAAACCATAAGAGATGTTGCTGAAGTAAACAAAGTTTAAGGTAAAAAGAGATACTGATGTTTCAAAAGCAATTTCACCAAGTGAGTGATATCACCAACTTTCTCCTCTAATTTCTAAACTTTCTCTTCACTTCATTTATATTCCTACTCAATTTTTACTCTTTTAGCTTTCTCTTACTGTAGGGCGCATCTTTTAGATCTTAATGAGGAACTTTGATGCCTGTACCATATGTCTTTACATAGCCATATTCATCATCTCCTCTCACTTAAAGCATCATCCAGCTTGGAGCCTTTTGGTACATGGGTCTTCATTCATATTGAAAGCTTGTCAGTTTTGTTCCCTTTCTCCTATAGAAAATACATGAAAGAGCATAAGTGGTTGAAATTCACGTTAATTGACACAATCCAAAAGATGTTAACAATACCTCCTCCTCAGCATGCACATGTGCAAAGTTCTTTGTCCATGCATAATGACACATGTTATTGTTCGTACGATTTTCAACACCTCTCTTACTTCTTTCCTAATTAACAAATGCAATTAAATGAAATTAACATTGTTTAAAAATTCTCAGAAGCTAATAAAATTATGTACTTCATCCGCTTCCCCCAAGAAAAGTATTATTCAAAAAAATATATAACTAGCTTTGTATAAATGTGGAGATAATTACCTTTGCTTTGTCGGATTCCCATAATGTTATTAAATTATTCAATGTCAAAGGAGGTATATGATTAGGCCTAGCTTCTATTGCGTCATCATGACTTTTCCCATCAAAGTGTTTCATTTCCAACTTAGATTTATAGCCCCTCCAACAAGCATGCATTTTTTCCATCGTCCATTCATAAGGCTCTTTTCCTTTAGGAAAGAAAAATGAATACTAGGGGAAAAAAGATGAAATAGACCACAAATGACAAGTCAAACACATAAATACCTGACTTTATACCACAAATGCAAAAATAATGCACTATGTACACATACCTTGACCTCTTGCCACAACAACTCTTTTTTTTGTTGTTCAATTTTTCTCCTATCAAAACAATGAAGTGGCAATCTTCTAGGATCCCGTGCAAGTACACCAAGTAAAGTAGACATTTGCATCGAAATAACACTCACAGGTTGAAGATTTTCATTATCCTCAACTGACACAGGATTCTTGCTGACCTTCAACTTGTTAGGCCCACGTCCTTTATCATTTTTGGGCTTGATTGCTCACAGTCGCCTCCTATTTATGGTGTTGTAAGCACCTTGTGTTGCTGTAGAAGTTTGGTGATTCATATCATTTTGCTCAAGCTCCATATTGTGTTTGTAGTGCTTTCACCTTGTGTAAAGTAAATCTTAATTGAGAAATATAAACAACTTGAAGAAATTAAAAAATAAACAAAACACTATAGCTTAACCGAGATTTTAAACTTACCGCTCTAAACTAATAGATG
Organism: Carnegiea gigantea; assembly: GCA_029747015.1. Classification (NCBI taxonomy): domain Eukaryota; kingdom Viridiplantae; phylum Streptophyta; class Magnoliopsida; order Caryophyllales; family Cactaceae; genus Carnegiea; species Carnegiea gigantea. The sequence continues at coordinate 1,128,572 of JAKOGI010000067.1, forward strand.
GTTTCCAATGTCGATGGTTATGATATTGATGTTGAGATGTAAATTATCTTCTTTTGGATGCTTACTAGATGGATTTATAAGTCTTGGACTAAGTCGTGACTCTAAAATAAATAAGAAATATAATTTATTAATTAACAAATTATATGTGACTATGAACTCAATTTGCATTTAACTTACCCACAGAAGATCTAATGTTAGGAACATTTCCTACCATTGCGCACCCATTGGGTACATCTGTTTTGATTCTCCAGATGTTTTCTTTGTAAGCCTCTCATGGAAGTTCTTCGGATTGCAAAGAGCATCGTATTAATGCACCATTGCACAAACTAGGCGTAGTTGCTTGACTAGATCTTGGGCTACACTGTAATCCGTGACTTGATGATGAACTTTTCCCAGAAGTTAGCATATGCTATAACAAAATAAATCATTGTTATATAAATATAAGCATAAACATAACTAGTTTATAAATGGGCTGTAATACTAAAGTACCATCAATTGATTCGTTGAAATCATTTTCTTCTTGCTGATGGATTTTCTAATGAAAGCCATTGTCTCTACGTATATGCAAGTAATATTCGTACAATAATGTCATATAAGTGTAAGTTTGTAACGGATGTGAAAAAACACATGAAACACCAACAATGCATAGCAAATCAAGACTATATAACAAACATTTAACTATAAGGCATATAAGACTATAATTAAGAAGGCAAACCTATTGGTAAATACCTTCACAATGAAACTCAAAAATCAATGTTATAGCAAGAAAGATAGATAACACTCTAATTATTCAGAATCAAAATCATATAGTGTCTCATCTTCTACATCACCTTCACCACTATTAAAATCTGATTCTATGTCTGCAACATTATTCCCTCCAATCATACCAGCGAATGGCTTACCCAATGTTGACTCCCACTATATCTTCTCTAGCGTCATTATATCCCTCTTCATACACCGTACAAGAATTGTTTGCTTGCAAGAAATCTGCTTCTGGCATAATATCATCCTCCATTTCTAATAAATCTCTTAGCTTAGTAACAATGAGCGCATGCCAGTTTTTCCCTTTGGATTCTGGTGCGTGAAACACTTGTATTGCTTGAAATGCTAAGACATAAGGTTCATTTGTTCTCCAATGTGATTTAAGGTTAACCAGGGTATATCTATACTCATCTTGTATGATATCTCTAATTGGATCCACCCAATCACTTTTGAACAAAATGAAGCCTCATCCTTCAAGATATGTCCACTTAATTATTTTAGTGAGGATGCCATAGTAAGCTACATTGTCCCCTTTCATCTATAACTGAATTCACAAGAACACTTGAATTTTGAGTCTCACATATCTTATCAATCTTCTACATTCGCCACCTATACCCATTATAGGTGATCCTAGGCATAGTCCTTATCCATTGAGTTGGGAAACTACTCAAATATTTCAAATCATCAGCTGCTTGAGAGTCAATGGGAAGATGCCTAGAAACTTGAGAATTCACATAATGTGTTAGCCTAATTGTGATTGAATTTTACATACTCAGTTGTAGTACATATAGAAGGATACTTACGTTTTCATCAAACCCTCTTTGGGAATCTCGCTTAATGAATCTCATAAGCATTTCCGTTCATAGTTTCACATTTAATACAAGCAATCAGCAAGTGCTCTATGAAATTATAATAAAATAAAAATAGCGAAATGTATTTTAAAAAGTTTTCTAATAACTTCACATAAACTTGAACGTCAATAACTTCACATAAACTTGAACTTCATCACAATTAAACAACACAGAGCTATGTGGTTGTTTAATTATAGAATAATAAGGCTGAATGTCTTTCTTTTTAGATGATGCACGATATTTAAGAGAGAAAAATAGAAATTCCTTTATCTCCTCCATCAATGTCATCGTTGTTCCTTAAGGACCTATTATCCTTCGTCTCAATACCATGTAAATATCTCACATAGAAAGTAAAACATTCAGTTGCTATATATCCTTCATCAATGCATCCCATTGGACGATTTTCATTGTGAACACATCCTTTATACGTTCTCAAATCCCTATAGTAATTAACATAATAAAACATGGCATTTATGTTTCTTAATAATTAAAAGGGGGTGGGATGGGAGAAGGGTCATCCATAGGACCAGTTACCCTTGCATCATATGCTAGATGGATGATTAGGTGCACCATTATGTTGAAAAAATGAAGGCAAGAGCATGCTCTCTAATTGCTATAATGTCACAATTACACGGCCTTATGAACTTTCAAAGTCATGAGGTGTTACAACCTTAGAACAAAGTTCCCTGAAGAAGTTGCTCAACACAATCAAGGTAGCACCCAAATTCTTGTTTTACATTTTTTCTCACAACTAGTGGTAAGAATTGTCGCATTATAAAATGGTGGTCATGGATTTTTAAGCCATAATTTTCACCATCCACAATGCACCTTTTGATATTTGATGCATAACCATTTTGTACTTTCACATAAGCTAGTAAACCAATGAATTCCTCCTTTTCTTTCATGGATAATGAGAACCATGCTGGACGTATATATGTTTTGTTACCCTATTCTACTAGATGAATATTAGGATGTATGCTTAAATCTTTTGGGTCAAGACGTGATTGGAAAGTGTCCTTTGTCTTCCCCTCAATGTATAAAAGCATACCTAATACATTCTCAAGGACATTCTCTCCGCATGCATGACATCTAAGTTGTGACGTACGAGTAAATGCTCTGAATATGGGAGTTGGAAAAAATGCTCTTCTTTTTCTGAGGCATCACTTTTATCACCTGGCCTACTTTTATTTTTTCAGATGGTCTCTAGATGTTTTCCAAGGGTAACATCAAGTTCCTTCTTCTGATCCACTAATTCAGGGCCAAATCATAATCTAGGAGAAGGCCTCATTTCTGCCTCTTTATTAAAGGCCATCTTGCTATGATAAAATTTATGATCCCTAAGTAAAAAGCACCTAAGACCCATATAACACATTTTCCCACTTCCCTTTAAATAAAGGGAGCATATATCAACATTATAATATGGACATGCAAACTTCCCTTTAGTTTTTCAACCTAACAAGTTACTATATCTAGGAAAATCAATGATGGTTGAAACTAAGGCTCCTTTTAAAATGGAGGTCTCACATTTAATACATCATACATTTCTGCACCTAGCTCCCATAATTGCATTAATTCATTGGTTCTAAATGCACATCAATATCATATCCTGGTGCCTTCAGACCAGGTATAAGTAATGTAAGAAAGAAATAAGGTTGCTTCGTGGACAACCATGAAGGCAAATTATAAGTCATCAATGCAACTGGCCAAATGCTATATTTGGTGCTCATATTCCAAATGGATTAAAACCATCGCTCATTAAGGAAAGCCTAACATTTCATGGATCACTCGCAAATCCTGAGTATTTATCATCAAATGCTTTTTAAGCTTAAACATCTGCTGGATGCCATAATTTTCCATCCTTTATACGACCATCTGCATGCCATCTCATTAATGGAGCTATCTTATATGGCATATAGAGTGTTTTAAGCCTAGGTATCAATGGAAAGTGATGTAAAATCTTCACCGGAATTGGTTTAGCCAATTTCATCACCTTCCCATCAATTGCATTACACTCAGCAGATCTACCAAGTTCGGCTTTGTCCTTCCAAAATAGAACATAGTCATTGGCACATGCGTCAATCTTTTCATAGCCAAGATCAAATTGCTTAATGATTATTCGTATCTTTTTAAAAGAGTCCGGCAATGTTGCATCTTTAGGAAGAGATTTTTTGAGGAGTTTCACAAAGGTATCAAATGTTATATCACTTACCTCATACAAACATTTAAGATGATACATTTCCACAATGAAAGAGAGTTTACTGAATTCTTCACAGCCAAGATAGAGGGGTTCTCCAGCATCTTTAATTAACTTAAAAAATGCCTTCGCTTCTTTGTTTGGGCCTGATGAACTATTACTAGGCTCATGATGTTCAAAAGCATCATTTATCATTGCATGCATGTCATGCTCAAATGATTCATGATTTTCATAAGTAAATTCGTCATCTACCATGTCATCATCTCTATCATAATCGATAATGCTTTGCTCCCCTTGCAAAACCCAAATACCTTTTTACATCCATCGCTTTCATAAAGAGATGACATCTCACAATATCTCTAGCATAGTGGAAACTATTGCAACAAAGTACAAATGGACGTACAATTGTATTATCAACGGGCGAAGTTGTAAATGCATGATGGAGAAATGCATCTGAACATTCCTTACTCGTCACTCATTCTCCTCAATTTAACTCAACTCTTATCCTTAAACACATCCATAATGACAATAACCTACAAATGATAGTTAAATTTGCATATTATTATATGAGGCTTTATAGACGACATAACCACACATATATATGAAAAATAATTAATTTTCAAATGAAAGCACAAATTATAAGGTAAAACCCGTATTCTACTTCAAACCTTTTAACAAAGTTATAGCACCGCTCCTAATTGAAGTCTGACACCCCTAATAATGAAGGCCCAAATAACCTTAAACAAGTCTAGAAGTTAAATGGAAATAAAAGTAAATGCTTTCCCAAGTTGCAAGACAAGGGAAACAACATCATATCTTCAAGTAGACAATAAAAGTAGCCAAGCAAGATCAGTGCAAATTTGTACGTTGAATTGGCAAGCAATTCCAGAGCAACATAAGCAGTGATGTTACCATGGCATCATGGAGACTCTAAAGCTATAATGTGAAAGTCTATATTGAATTTTTCTCTTAGTGAAAATGAGTTGGCCTGATATTTGTGCTCACACTTTCACTTAAGATTAGCTAATACCATGTTAGTCCATAGACCCTTTTTTTTTTGTGGTGGCTATGACCAAGACGTTGTTGATCTCACATCAAATTCATCAACTTTTACTACAATATTTGAAGTCAAACTAGAGTTATATTATACACTGAATTTCATCAAAACCAAAATACGCTGAATTGCTACCATGATTCCAATATATTATACGAAGTTTGGATTGGTTTTCAGCAATTTATAACTCTCAACCAATGCTCATTCTCCGTTTTGCTACCTTGAACTTTCATCCTTACTTTCTTTATATGTAAATGTATTTATTTCTCTTGAAAGTTGCATGTAGAAATAATCCAAGGAATTTTGAATACAATGGTGTTGTTTCATTGTCTACTTGAAGATACCTTTGTATAAATTGCTATAAGGAATGAATGCATTTTCACTTTCAATAAAATGGCATTCAGAACTTTCATAAGTATAAAAGGCAAACTGTTGGCTGCCTTTTATCATCAAGATCTTGCTTGTATTTGCATGCTATTTTTAACTTGGGTGTCAAATGTGGGCAATAAAACAACTTTCCTTGAAAAAGGCCGCAAATAACCTTAAACATATGACTTTATATGTAAATGCATTCATTCCTTATAGGAATTTGTACCTTACACCTATTTGAATGAATGTTGAGTACAGGGGTGTCAGATGTTGGCAAAAGCATGTAGTTTCATCCAATAAAGTCATATGTTTCTATGAAACCTTCATGCTTGAGAACAAGTAACATCTAGGATTTAAAAATTTGCTCATCATAGATTAGATGGATGTCCTGAAGATGATAAGGAGTTCTTAGCAAATGACACTATTCTTTGCAAAAACAAAAAAATAAAAAGCCATAACTTTAAGCCGAATTTCAGGACTGATCATGGGGCAGGATTCAGTTTGTAGAACCACATCTCTTAATTAATCAAAACTCAGCAGTCTCAGCTTGACAATGATAGATTGCTTTTATTTGATGTGATCATTTTAGATGTGGAGATAAAGCCTTTTAATGTGCCAAGTCTACGTGTACCATACATATAGCTAATAGAGAGCGGTTTAGTATGCTACAGTAAGCAATTCAGCATGCTTCTGACATAATGTTTCAGCAAGTTCAATTCAACAAACGCAGCTCGAATCACAAGCACATCACTCAAATATGACATATATCTAATGCTCAACCCTATCGAAGGTAATGAACTTAAACATAATTATGTGCATAATTAAATAAACATGCCGAACACGTAAGGTGGAATTACCTAATAGCTGAATGAGATAGCAAAGAATACTTCAAACTAAGAATGAAGCAACACGCACATGAGAACTAACATTATTATGTGCATAATCAAATAACCTAGGGAAATTCAGAATAAAATTTCAGATTCAAAAATAATCAAATTTCAGACCCACTGATAATTCCACACGCAAAGATTATAGCAGTAGGATATACATAGTCATACCTCAAGGTTAAAATCCTTACTTCTGTTCTTCCTTTTCGCTTTTGATTTGCAGCACTAAACCCTAGCTTCCTGACCAACGGTGCTAGAAAGGGGTGTTGTAGCAGTGATAGAACACAAGCTCCAGAAGAGAAATTTTGTTTCTGTTCGAAAGAGGCGAATGAGATTTGTAATCAATTTTACAAAGACGAATGGGATTGAAAGGTTAAAGATTGAAAGGTTGAAGGGCAGTTACCTATGAAATTTGACAAAATAACTGCTAATTGAGAGATTATGGAGGAGTTACAGTAGCAAATTTTACAGAATGATATAAATTGGGAGAGGAGCAATGCTTGAGATGCAGAGAAGAAAGCTTCATGTTGAGATGTGAAGAAGAAGGTGTTAGGGTGGAGCTTAATCGTTCTTCAAGTGCAATGAGTAGATTAATCGGAATTAGGCCTTTTCGACTTTCTTTTGGGGACGGACGGCGTACATATGTTTTAAACATAATATTTTTTCAATTTGTGCCGCGTTAATAATACATAGCGCCTAAGTGATACCAACAAAAATCTTATCCCTTTCGAAAACTATTAGTATTGTAACTATAATATTGTCAGATGATTGGGTCATTAGTATTACATTAACTTATACCAACATATCTATTTTATCTGTTACAAATATTAAGACTCCTACTTTTCTTTTGAACTGAAGATTTAGTATCGACAAATTGTCTTATCCGTTGCAAAAACTTACTTCTACCAAAAGAAAAAATTTTCTGTCACTAGACTATTAGTGAAAGCCACTTTTCTTCTAGTGGAGGCAGTGGCACCACGAACTCTTGATGTCTAAAAATATGCCGAATCATGCGCCACTGAGCTCGATTCCCTCCACTCGATCCTCTCTTATCACCTCAAGGATGACGTTTGTTCTCGCCATAACAAGTGTCGCTGCACCACCAGCTTTAGCCCCCAGAATCTGCATCGGCCTCAAAAACCTTGCAACTTTGATGATGAGAAGAAGAAGGTCCTGAGGCGAGTTCGAAGGAGGATTGAACTCAAAAAGAATCCCCATACTGGTTTCAGTGTTTCGGGGGATAGGACCAGAAGACTGAGGACCTACATATGGCATGTTAAGCACTTCAACATAGCCAAGTCTTTAGGGTTTTACCTCCCCCTTAGGCAGCATGGTAGTTATTCATCAAAATTTTTAGATTAGAAAGCAAGTTAGAGCATGTGAAGCTCAAATATATGCTTTCTTTTTTGAGGATTTAGTTCATAGTTTAATACATTATCCAATAGTATAAAAATAATTGGAAGAGAAGTGGTGGTTTCGAACTCAATTAACCAGTCAAACATAATTTTAGAATTTAGAATTTACACTTTTTCTCTTCTTTTGGCCATGGAGCTGCAGGGCACATATTGGAATAAACTTCTATATGTCTGTTCAGTTTCCCTTGTCATAACTACATGGAAAGGGGTTTTTAGCAATACAGCAATTATGGGTCCAGTCATTTATTCAAGGGTTTAATATAAACAAAGAGTGTCTTTTGTTGTGGAGAGAAGATAGATTTAATCAATTTTTGAAATTTATCAACTGTTTATTGCCTTTGACTTATGGAAATAAAAAAAAGAGAACATGGAGAGAGAGAATTCACTTTCGGGTGTTATATTGTAAGGGATGAAAATGTGGCAAATTTAAACATCAATGTCTAGTTTCATAATTTGCCTTTAGTTGTTAATGGTGCTCAATTTGTCTTGATTTGTTTAGAGCCTTGGGGTATTGTTTGTGCAATAAGCTGCACGGATCAAAGCTATATACAAAATAATAAGAGACCATTTTGTTCCCTCTCTGCCTAGCACCATATCCCCCCCCGGGGCATTTGCCCAAAAGGAGAAAAGGATGAGAAATTTTGGTTCATGGCTATTTAATTCATGTTTTCATGTGGCTTAGAGGGAAGGGATCAAGGACTCTCTTGAAGTGGTGCAAAGAAGGAGTTATCATGCATGATGCAAGCCACTATAGTGTTGTTCAGTTGCAGGGCCTAGAGGCAGGCATTCCTTTTTCCTCTTGATTATCGTACCTAAAATTTTATTATATTAAAAATATCATATACTGTCTATTCTTCTCTTCATAATGTTAATCGAATGTTTAGTGATAGAAACTTATTGAATAAAGGGAGTTTCTTTCACCTTTCATGATTCATAAGAATATAATTTTTCTTTTCTATTCAGAAGCATTCAATTTCATGTGAAGGCTTTGTTTTTCGTGCTTTCCTTTTTCTATTGTCTAAAAGAGAGGCTGAGTATCAAAGAGATCTACAATGAATTTACCATCATCTTTTCATGAACTTTAGGACTCTGTATTATCAATTCTAAGCTCACTGTTGGTGCCTTGCGGGATTGATAATTCAGAAAATATTTCCAAGTTCATTATTTTTGGACAAATATATGGGAATGGCATGGTTGGTTGGCTTAATGCATGACGTCCACCATGTTATCATACGAATGTGTAGCTGTAGCTCTTATTTCTTTGCCCCCACTACAGCCCCATTATGACAGACATGATGGTTTTAAAGCTATTTGTCCTATAACTTATATGTGGAGACCATCACTTCCTCAAGATAATGGTGTTAGCATGAGGGACAAAGGAGTTGATGAAAACATAAAGATTGAATTGGGGTCCCACTAGGGTTTCGGTTAACCGAAAATCGGTTAATCGGTTTTTGATTCAAAAAAATTCCGAACCGTAACCGAACTGAAAATATCGGTTAACCGTTTTTTGGTTAACCGAAAATTTCAGTTCATCCAAAACCCGCAACCGAATCGAAAATTTCGGTCAATCGATTTTTCGATTCGGTTAACCGATTTTTCAGTTTGGCCACCTGTTAACTGGTTACAAATAATAAAAAAATTATACTTTCTTACCTAAATTTTTCGCTTTTTTATGTTTAAATTCTTTTTATAAAAATTAAACTTTGGTTATCATTTATAAATAATAAAAAAGTGCACTTTTCTTTCTAAATTTTTCATTTTTATGTATAATTTTAAAAAAATAAAATTATTTTCGGTTCGGTTAACCAGCGATTTGGTTCGGTTAGGTTAACCGAATTGGTTTTTTTGAAAAATTTGTTCGGTTAACCGGTTTTTCGGCTCAGTTTTTTTGGTTTTTCGATTCAATTTTCAGTTTTGGATTTTTTTGCACACCCCTAGTTCCCACTTGCATTGGCTTTGGAGATGGATGCATCCATCTACTTTTAGGGAGGGATTTGACTGTCTAAAACTCGCATGTCAAAATAAGGTAATTTTGTCATATTATTACTCACACTGAATCCAGCTCTTTAAGAGTTCCTTTTGATTTTATTGCCCTCGATTATGTCCTGATAATAGAGATATTTTGCATTTTAATCTTAGGCTTTGCTTCTATAGTTCTATTAAAAGAAAATTTAATAGATGATTTCACATTCAATTGTTATTTTTGTGACTGTGGAATTGAATTGCTCATGTTATTCCTATTTGTTTTCTTGTTCAACAAGTGGCAAGTTTAGCTATATTTTGTTGTGTTATCCATCATGTCCTACATCCAATTGGCTGAAACAGGTGTCTTGGTTGATTACGTTTCTCTTAATGGGCAGTTCAAGAGATTGAAGATTATTAGATCTAGTGCATCTAAACTTCTTTAAAAGCAATTGTATTCTTGTAACAACACAACAGTCCTAATGTGCTTCCCCCCAAATCGAGGTATATTGTACCATGTAGTTTATGAGTTTTCTGCTGCTAGTGGTTGCTTACTCATTTTAATGGGATGAAGCAAGCACAGTTCACTAAGTATTTTGTTCTTACTAATGCAGGACTCACTCAGAAGACTTATTGGAGTCAGATGATAAAATGGGTGCGGGAGTAAGCAGAACACCCTCAAGAATACAGAGCACCTATCTTCGAGCACACTTATGTTGCCTACTATTGTTGACCCACATTTCTGACTTGTAAAGAGGTCTACAACTGTTCCTGAAGCCCTTCTATCTAGTAATTTATGTGGCTTGTCTAAAGACAAAAGTAATGATCACTCTGCAGGGAACTTACATATGAAGGAAGAGGAACCCTCTCTGTTGCTGTCAACATATGAAACTGATTCCTCTTTACCCAGTTGCAAAGACTTATGGGATGTTGTAAATGAAGTGGTCCATCTACATGTGGAAGAGAATTTTTTGTGTCTCAATAGACAAAAAGAGTCTTTGGATTTCTTTTGTATAAAGGAGTCAACACCAGCCAGATCCATGCCAACTAAGTCTAAGTTTTCTAGGCTATGTCGCATTATGCTATTGAGAGACAGTAATCACGCAAGCCTCTTGACAGGGTATATTTCTCCTTCCCGTTGCCCCTTTATGTGATGGTTAGCTATTGTTGCTCAAGTTTATGTACATAGAGCAACAATCCGTTTGTGTTGGCTTTTAGGTATCATAAAAAAATTTTTGTTCATGCTTTTCTTTCTTTTTTTTTAGAGGGGGCAGGGGGAAGCACATGATCAGGTTTTATTTCAACATCCGAATACATAATTTGTTGGAAGGCTCTGGAACTACTTGTTAGTGTACCTTAGTTGTGCTATTGGAGGTTCGTCCAAGGATCTTATTGAATTATATTACCAAAATTGATTATTTAAAAGTGCCTTTAGTGTAGTATTAAATTTTGTTATCTATATCCTGTTACTGAAATTCTAGTTTGTATAATTCTTTTTGCTTCACAAGTAACAAGTAGTTTGATCGATGAATTTTCACCTTAATAATAAGTAGGCTTTGCACCTTCGTCATTATAGCCAAAGAAATGCCATTAGGTCCCCCCCACCTAAAAAAAATGAAAAAACAATCCCTACTATTGCTAAAGTTGTACGTAAGAATATCTTTCTAACATTATGCAGATGGTCAATTGTTCTCCCCTTAAATTGGGTTAAGGCTTTTTGGATTCAACTTGTCTTTGGTAGAGCTCATGTTGTTGGTTTGAGAAAGAAGCACTAGATAGCTTGTGACATGTACATTCCCCAAACCATTGTAGCTCTCAACAATTTTTCTTACCACCCTTGTATTCTCAATTTTATATATGTCCATTGCAAGTCGGATTTCCTTATTTCCCGCCATATTTTCCTTATTGCATTAGTTATTCTTGCTTTATGGCAAGGGAACCTGCAAATGTTGAGAAAAAGGTGGAATGTTACTCTCTTGATATAAGATCCTTAAAAGTTCCAAGTCCACCTCCTTGGACCAACACCAACTTTGGTTTTAACAAAGTTGTTGGACAAGTGAATGGAATTGATACGTCAAGCAATATAAGGAGCTATGATCTTTTAGCAGGTTTGGATTGCGAGATCCATGATGCTGCACCTATTAGTAATAGTGACTCTGGTTGTGAACTACTGGTTGCAAGGATATCTAGCATGCGTACTTCTTTTTTGAAGGAAGTATCAGGTGACCATTTGTTCTTATTCCCTAAGAGACTGGATAGGATGTGTTTCTCACATTTAATGAAGGATAATGTCAAGCTCAGCTAGGCCTTAAAGGCAGCCACTTTGACTAGTTACAGAAGAAGATTATGTTTCCTTAGAGTTCTTTTACATGCTTATAAGGAGGTTGTTTTTTATGAGGGAGTTGTTATTCGCGCTGCCCGTTTTTCTAACTTATCATTGTGGACCTCCGGGTACCCAATTTCATAATCCCCCCTATATCTTTTAACATTGCTTGGAAATTCTGTGACTTCTTCCCCTTTGCATTTGTAATCCTATTCATATTTATGACTTACAGACCATTAAAATGTAATGACTGCTCAATTGTTGATAATTTTATTTCTCATATGTGGCCCTTGATTTTAATGATATGACCTGAATTTTCTCCTATCATTAAACAATGAGGTTGGCCTCCAAGTTCCTCATTGTTTTTTCGATTCTTACCTCAAACAGCTACCCTCCCGCCAGTGAGAATTTCAACAGCGAGTAGACCCTGCTGCAATCAAACCTTATAGGTAGCCAATAGGCTTTGTCTCTATGGGCTTTGTTCCAGGAAGGTTTGCCATTATTCCTTTGGCTGATTTTGTTTACGACTTCACTGGAAGATCCTTGTTGAAGTAGTTTTTGAAGGGGGTAAGGGTAGAAATTTGTCATCCTCTAGGACAGTATGGAAATCAGGTTACTAATTATTCTCGACCCCAACTCTAACCTAGGAAAACCGATAAAGGTCACTAAGCATGATTAACTAAACTAACAACTCACTAATTCTAGTTTCTAATCTAAACATGGTTAATTAAACTAAGCTAAAACAAGCATAATTAACTAAATCAACCCTAAACATCACATTAACTAATAATAATTAGCAAAGAATCTAATTAACTAATAAAGCATTGAATTCACTAATTAAAAGAAGAGAGAGAGAGAGAGAGAGAGAGAAAGTTGATTACCTTAAAAGTTTGAAAATCCAACAATGGAGGTTGGCCTCCATTGAAGCAAGTCAGTGATGATTGAAGCTAGACACTCCACTTATTTTCACTAATCTAACTCAATTACTCCTACTCTAACCCATTGAGACCAAAAAAACTCAAACTTGTGAAGGGGGTTCTTAAATCCTAAGATGGAGGAGAGAGAAAGAATTTGAAATTTGCATTCCTGGAGAAAGAGAATGAGAGATTAAGAGTAAACAAGAGAAAAGAAAGTTGATTAGGAAATGAAGGCACTAATTTCAATCCAATAATAAACAAAAGCATGTAAATTTAGGCGTCAAACCAGTAAATCAAAGTCAACAAAGTAAGAACTTCAATGAAAATGAAGATTAAAGAGAGAGAGAGGCGTCTACTTGCATCAAAACTTCATTCCTCTTCAAATGTGGCTACAAAAAATGAAAGTAAAAATCTGCACTAATCTCTCTTATACCCTAATTAAACCCTATTCCTAAAGCCTAAAATTTTTCTCACACAAATGGAGGAAGGGGCTTTAAATAGATCCCAATGCATCAGGCTTCGCATAGTCGTGCCGAGTGGCACGGGCAGATCGTGCCAAATCTTTAAAAGCCAACAACAGAAGTAGGGCAGAACAGGGGGTGGCACGGTCATGCCACATGGCACGGACACGTCGTGCCACATTTTTGGAATTATGCACACAAAATAGAGCAAAAACAGAATTTGGCACGGCCGTGCCACTTGGTATAGGAACCCCGTGCCACTTGGCATTGGCAGCCCGTGCCACCTGGAGCCGGCAGGCCATTTCAAATTCCTACAATGTTCTTCTTTCTTCTTTGTCCCACAATTTTTGTGCTTGTTGACCCGACCTTGCTTCATGGTTATCCTGGGTTGTCCTCCAAGGTTTTTCGAGTTAAAGTGACTAACTTTTGGCATGTTTTGCACGAATTATTCCCCATTTGTACAATTTTCTTTATTGCCTACAAAACCAGGAAACACAAATAATTAACCTAATTCACCAATTATTTGAGCTAAATCTAGGTAGAATGAGATGTAAAAGTCACATGCATCATGCCCAAACAAATACCCCCACACCAAGACTTTGCTTGTTCTCGAGCAAAACAAACTAAACTAATTGAAAAGAAATGAAAAATAAGAAAAAAGAAAATCCTAACTCATATTCGTAAGAATCATAATTGCATTTAGTATATGTAACAAGCCCTTTAACTACCTCGGTTTTCCAAGTGGACAAAGAGGCCTCATGAGGGTTTTCAAGTGAAATACCCATAAAAATCATTTTCAAAACAAAGGAAAATCTTTTTGGGTTTTTTCAAAACATGAAAATATGTACAAGTAATGGGAAAATTGTGCACATGATCAGGCAGCTGCAATGCCCTTGTAACCAAATGACTGAATTATACACAAATAGAATAATAATCAAATGATAATTTAGTCATAAGAAGTACCCTAACTCTCATTTTTCACCCCACACATAATATGAAGTGATATGTACACTTTAGTGCATGTGCTAATGTGTATTAATCCTTATGAATCAAGTTGCTAACATCGACGTGATCCCGTTTCCTTGCCTAATTGCCTTCTTTGCTGCTTTTTTCTTTTTTTTTCTTTTCTATTTCAAAAATAATGACGCACACACCCCAAAACTCACTTGACTAACAAATATTTATCCCTCAAAAGGGGTTTTATTAGATTATGCAAAGCACCTATTTCATTTCCTAAATAGATGTGCAATCAAGTAAAATAGTACATATTCAAGCCAATTAAAGATATAAAATAAAGATAGTGACTATGAACATTGGTGCCCAGGTTTTTATTCACTTTTTTTTGACCTTTTTCTTTTCTTTTTTCTTTTTTTTTTTGCTTTTTTCAGGAGCTCAAAAGGCAATTTCAATAAATAAATAGTTTACATGCCAACTTAACTACAAGACCCCAAGAATTGACGATAAAGCTAGCAAGGTAGAACAAAATCACAGATACAAGATGGGATTATTATGAAAAATCGAATCTACATCCTCAACTAGATATCTCATCATGCAAACTCTATTTATATATAATTTAGTGAACTAGCCACATGGGATCACAATCGCCTAGGAAAGCACACAAATCCTAAAAGAAAAACAATTTTTGTTGAATTTTTGAAAATTTTTGAAAACTATGTACACATAGTCACCCCACCTCCACGCCAAAACTCCACAACGTCCTCATTATAGGAACTAAGGTGCCAAAAAGTAAGCACATACGCAATCTAACCACAAACCAAATACAAATTTACAAGTATATGCAAACTTATGACACCCCTAACAAGCATTAAACCAAACAATGCCATCAAACATTCACAAAACAAGACATACCACCAACAAACACACATAAAACAAAATAAAAAGGGGACGACAGAAAAGTTGGAATGATCGTACCAGGTTAGTTGCTGAGTACACCTCAACTATGCCCCACTCAGATGATGTCGAGGATATCCATAGAGGATCAGCCACTCCATCTTATCATCATGTTGTCACGTATATGAATCCCCATCAAAGCCCGAAGCAACTTATCAAATGAACTTGAACAATCTTCAAAAAAGTTCAAACCATTAGCAACATTGAGGATGTTCCGACGAATGCACATCACCATAATAGAAGCGAGAGGTCTCCTGAACTTATCAAAGCTTTAGGCCCAATCATAGGAGTTACATACATGCCTAACATCACTCAATATAGAGGATAAGGGCCTAGATGTTTCACAAAAAACATGAACGCATAAATTAGGCTTGAATCCTAAATCCTCTACCCAGCTACATCAAGCTTATGAGTCCGGTCTAAATTAGGGGCATAAATCATATAAGTCTGGGACACAGGGAAGGTGGACATTGAGGGATCCATGAAAGAGTGAAATGATGGAGTATAAGGGGGTAAGATACTAGAAGTTGGGATGCTCTTAGGAGGGAACTCAATAAGGATTACATCAATAAGCTCCATATAAGTAGGTGTGACCTCAACATACTTCTTAATACAAGGCTCCTCCAAAGGAGTCTCCTCAAGTGAATATACACCCTCAACAAAAATATCTTTAGAAATCATAATCGTTTCATGCTAAAACTCATAACTAGCCTTAACCACTAGTTTCTCACACTCATCATTCTCTCTCAGGGGGGCTAAGAGAAATGGTGCATCATCAAAAACCATATGGCTCCCAAGAGTTTCCCTAGCTTTAAGATGAGGGTTGATCATTAGGGGATGTAATGAAGGATCACTCATGCCCTCAAAAGACATTTGACTAAAAGGTAAGAGCATGAGCTAACACCATATTCAAGAGAAAAATCATAAGAATAAGAGGGAGGAATGCAATCAAGAGGTTGAGGAGGTTGAAAAAGAGGAACTTCAAGTTGCTGCTCACAATGAAGTGTAGTATCCTCCAAAGCAGCGAAGTCATTAGGTAGCTTGCCCTCATTATCCACAAAAATCTTAGATGTAACACTAGGGGCTTCCCTAATTGCCTCATAGTCATATGTCTTATCACTTGAATCCGTAAGAAAGTCCTAAGCCTTATTAGCATTCTTACAAAGAAACTCTCCTCCACACATGGATTCAACCATTGTCCTAATACTCACATCCAAACCCTCATAAGCTATGTGGCACGAGCTCCATTTCTCTAAACCATGGTGAGGGCATTAGGTGAGTAACTCCTTGAACCTATTTATATACTTCCAAAATGGCTCACATTTAAGTTGGATAAAAGAAAGGATTTCATTTGTAATTCTAATGGTCTTGCTAGTGGAAAAGTATCTCTTAAGGAAGATATCAACAAAAGAATCCCAAGATTTAATAGAACCAACCTTAAGACCATGTATCCACCTCTTAGCGTCATCTTTAAGAGCAAAGGGAATGAATTTCATTCTCACAACATCGTTTGGTATCTAGGCATGTGAATCAACGAACACACATTCTCAAACTCATGAATAAACAAATAAGGATCTTCAAAGCCCATAAATTTAGGAAGCATGCCAACATAATCCTGGTTAAACTCAAATGCACATCCTTAGAGATAGAAGGGAGATCAAAACATGATTGTGGGGACGCTCAGGGAGGATAGAAGTGACCCCTCAATGAATGTGGTGGGTCGGGTTTCACTCTTTCAAGAATGTGCTCATCAAGTTCGGCGGACTTGGGTTCAATATTAATCACATTTCGTTCCTCAAAATACGCAAGCCCATCATTAGCATTCAGTGAGCCACAACTTTTTGGGTTTTTAATTTTTTTCAATTTTTCGGGATTTTTCACGTAGTCTAATTTTTTTTGTGTTTTTCAATGTCATCCAAATAAGTAGCTACTCTATAACTCAAGAGAAAAAATAAAGAAACAACAAAAGAGACCACACTAGCACACGATGAACTGAAGGGGGGCATATTTATAAGAAGTGACTTAATTTAGTGCCACCGTCCCCAACAACGACGCCAATTTGTCACCCGTTGGGGGGGTGTGGAAATCAAGTCACTAATTTCTTGACCCCAACCCTAACATAGAAAAAGCGATAAAGGCCACTATGCATGATTAACTAAATCAACTCCTCACTAATTCTAATTTCTAATGTAAACATGGTTAATTAAACTAAGCTAAAACAAGCATAATTAACTAAATTAACTCCAAACATCAATTAACTAATAATAACTGGTAACGAATCTAATTAACTAACAAAGCATTAAATTTACTAATTAAAAGAAGAGAGAGAGAAAGATGATTACCTTAAAAGCTTGAAAATCTAAAAATGGAGGTTGGCCTCCATTGTTGGTGCAAGTGAGTGATGATTGGAGGTAGACTCTCCACTTATTTTCACTAATCTAACTCAATTACTCCTACTCTTACCCTTTGAGAGCAAAAAAAAACTCAAACTTGTAAAGGGGGTTCTCAAATCCTAAGATGGAGGAGAGAGAAAGAGCCTAAAGTCTGCATACTTAGAGAAAGAGAATGAGGGATTAAGAGTAAATAGGATTATAGAAAGATGATTAGGAAATGGAGGCACTAATTTCAATCCAACTATAAACAAAAGCATGTAAATTTCGGCATTAAACTAGTAAATCAAAGTCAACAAAGTAAGAACTTGAATGATAATGAAGATTAAAGAATGAGAAACACATCTACTGGCATCAAAACTTCATTCCTCTTTAATTGTGGCTACAAAGATAAAAGTAAAAATCTACACTAATCTCCCGTAAATCCTATTTGAACCCTATTCCTAAAACCTAACATTTTTTTCACACAAATGGGGGAAAGAGCTTTAAATAGATTCAACGCAGCAGGCTTGGCACAGTCGTACCCAGTGGCATAGGTAGGCCATGCCAAATCTCTGGAAATCAGCAACAAAGGCAAGGCAGCGCAGGAGGTGGCACCGACACCCCGTGATAATTTCTGGAATTCTGTACAAAAATGGAGCAAAATCAAGATTTGGTACAACCGTGCACTGGGCATAGGCACCCTGTGCAGCGTCCGACACTGACAGCCGTTGCCACCTAGTGCCGGCAGCCCATGCCAAATTCCTGCAATGTTCTTCTTTCTCCCACAATTTTTATGCTTGTTGACCCGGTCTTACTTCATGGTTATCTCGGGTTATCCTCCAAGGCTTTCCGGGTTAATGTCCCTAACTTTCGGCATGCTTTGCACGAATGATCCGCCATTTGGGCAATTTTCTTTATTACCTACAAAACTAAGAAAACACAAATAAATAACCTAATTCATCAATTATTTGATCTAAATCTAGGAAGAACAAGGTGTAAAATTCACGCACATCACGCCCAAACAATCATCGACTTGTTTTGAGAAATAACTTACACTTGCTCCGCAGGATATTATCTTCACAAGAGATTTGTGAAAATGTGTAGGCCATGAAGATTTGCTTGGAAAGCCCTGAGAAAACTTTCCTAGGAAAGTTCAGTAACCAAAGACTGGTTTATTTCAACAACGTGCATTTGGATATAAATTGTTTCAATACAAAATTTGATTTTTTTTTTATACAACTTCTAAATTATATAATCCACGAGAATGCATTACCAAACCTTATGCTCTTTCTTCTCTGAACATTTGTGCTTAATTGATTCTACTAGTTATGGTCAACTTTTAGTTCCCTATGTTCACATACTTGCAGTGAGAGACCAATAGCAGTGGGTTTTTTTGAAGCAATATTAGTTGGTCATCTAAGACAGGGGCAATGGAGTCGAATGCCTACCAAACAAAGGAGGAAGGAGATTTACAAAGGCCTATAGCATGTAGACTTGCCCTTGCTAGTATTATCTTGTAAAAACAGCAAGAAGGTGTCCAATACTTTAAGATGCCGATGTTATTCATCTGTCTAATTTCAAGCTTAGAAAAATAGTAGGTTTTGTAGTTGGGAGAATGTAGGTTATTTATTATTAAATTGAATTTTTTGCCTATAGATGGCACTTATTCATCTTTGCAACATGCAAAATCATTATGATAGCGTCCTAAACTGAAAACTCTATTTTGCTACTACTGCTACTCGTCCAATTAGTTCAATCTTCTTAGTAATTAGATAAGCATACTTTGAAGAGGGCTTGATATTAGAATAAAATACTGAAGCTCTAATGCCATTAGACAATTACAAACGTAGATAGCAAAAACTCTAAAACAATAATGACATTGAATACTAGAAGACCTAAAAGCATAAAGCTTCTAAAACAACCTTTGAAGAGCCTTATCGTAACTAGACTCAGTCAATGGGCTGCTTGCACTAACTTCAAAGAGTCCGAATTAAGCAAAAGGATTGTGCCAAGATAAGGGGTTTATCACTCTATTGCAGTGTGTGGGTTTATCACTTTATTTTGGTTTGTTTTGCCGCTTTACAAATCCCTCCCCTAAAATGATTCAATGTTATGAAATGATAATAGTGACTAAGAAATTTAGAGTTGGCAAAAAATTGTCTAACCCTAACACTCAAGTTTGTTCAACCTAAAAAAAAAATCGGGTATAGTCATGAATTTTTAATTTGCATTTTAAATCCAGGCACAACACTTTTTACATTTCTATTATTCGAAGCCAATTGTGAACCGAATTAGGCATTGTCTGGATTGTCTAACCTAAATGAAAAACTGTATCAACTTCTTGTTCAAATTTTGATATTGTTCGATTTGTCTGACCCGATTTCAACCTGAACCTCATTTTTTGCCAGCACTACTAAGAATGAACATTTGACTTTGAGAAAATATTTTCTATGAAAGGAATTCATTACAAAATGAGAAAAGAAAAATCGTTCACTTTAACAGTAGCACTGTTTACAGGGATTGAACCCATGACCACATGGTTAAAAGCCGCACGCTCTGTCACTGAGCTAAGACGATGGGTTGTGTCTTGTGGCATTATATTTAAGTAACTGTACCAGGAAATTCATTATACTTAAGAACGTTTTTGTTGCTACACTCCTTTTTTTCTCTTCACTTTTTTACTTTTCAACTGCTTAAATCCACATCTCATTTGTTTGTCTTTTGATAGTTGTATTACTTTTAAATGAGATGATTACATGTATTAGTTAAATGCTTGAAATTTTAGATAAGGTAAATAGGTTGTTCATATTAGATATAAGTTGAACGTACTTTAGGTTAAATGACATTGCGATTCGTGTTTGATCCTGTAAATTTATCATGCAAAAACAGTGTGAGCTAGTAGCCAACCCTCCTCCTAGTCATGGTGCTCCCCTTTTTCCTGCTCTCTACCTCTTATTATTCTCACTCATAACTTCCAATTCCATCAAGCTTTGCTTGGCCAACACAGAGGAGGGTTGAGATTAAATTGATTAATGTCACCATCAAATAACTAAACTAACAATGGGTTTTCAGTGGGCCATTGGCAATCTTCATTAACCAAACTTGTTAGTGTAGCGACTGCTGGTACTAGTTGGTGGTATTAGTCTGCTTCCTTTGCTCCTCCTATCTGAAATCTGACACCATCAATTCACTTATGTTTTGTATCCGCATCGGTGTCAATATCATGCTCCTCATCCTTACTGCCTCGGGTTAACTACTCACCTCATCTCACTTTCTAATTCTTTCCCTTCTTTTTTTTCCTTGCTTTTATTTTCAACAATTGCCAAGTTTTAATTTGTTAATCCAGCTTTTGTCCCTAATTCTGATGGATTCCGTTCAATGTTTTCAATTCACATTTGTCAGGAATTAGGGCATCTATGGATACTGACATTCCCCCCATTTACATATTCTGCTTTCATTAAATTATGGTACTGAAATCTCTCATTTATTTGGTCATTGTATAACTACAATACAAAATCTAGACAATTTAATTGCTTCATGTACATAGGCACCCTTGCTTCTTTGATGTCCACCATGTTGTGTTTAATTGCAACAATGCTATTTGGGGAATAACAACAATGCAACAAAGCAACAATGGCATGTTATGTTGAAAAGGTGCATATACCTACAAAAATAAAATGATTGAGGAAATAGGTGGTTTTATGCACCTTATGCACTCTGTTTGTGTTTAGGGATTTGTTGGAACTTATTGCCATAAAAATGGTTACACAAATATATTTTTGAACTATGCTTAGTATAAGAAATGATTTTCATAATTCATTATTACAATGCGCATTTTGATAAATAATTAATTTGATTAATTACCTATGAAGATGCATAAGTTAGTTTAGATAATTAACTAATTCATGCCTTTAAGAAAAGGTGTGTTTATTTATTGAAGAGGCATGATGAACTCTATGAATATGGATTATCTTGGCATGCATTAGTATGGCTTGATGGGCATGATCAAGAGGGTTATATTAGCATCATAATCCCTTGAATTTCTATCATTTCTTAGACACTTAGGGTCCTATCTTCCTGAATACAATACATAGATATGAAAGACTTCGTGGTAATTAATTATTGCAATACACCTTTTGGTAAATAATTAATTTGATTAATTATTTATAAAGAGGTACAAGTTAGTTTGGATGTGATCAAAAGACTTATATTAGTACCATAATCCCTTGAATTTATGCCATATCTTGAATACTTGGGTCTAGGGTTTAGGGTTTAAAATTCGGACAAAAAATTCATGACCATCCCTGATTTTTTTCAGGTCGAAAAAATTCGAGTATTCAGGTCGAATAATTTTTTGCTAGCGCCAAATTTCTTTGTCACTTTGATAATTTCACAACATTGAATCATTATGGGTGAAAGGGATTTGCAGAGCAGCAAAAGAAACTGAAATAAAGTGATAAACCTACAAACTGAAACAGAGTGATAAACCCCTATCTTGGCTCAAACCTCTTGCTTAATTCAGACTCTTCGAAGTTAGTGCAAGCTACCCATTGATTGAGTTTAGTTAGAGTAGGACTCTTCAAATGTTGTTTTAGAAGCGTTATGCTTTTAGGTGTTCCATTATTCAATCTCATACATGTTTTAGAATTTTTGCTATCTACTTTTGTAATAGTTTAATGGCATTAGTGCTCAAGTATTTCGTTATGATACCAAGGCTTCTTCAAAGTGTGTTTGCCTAGTTGCTAAAATGATTAAACTAATCGAATGAGTAACAGTAGTAGCAAAATCATCTTTTCATTTCGGACGCTATTAGAATGATTCCATATGTTGCGAAGAAGAATAAGGGCCATCTATAGGCAAAAAATTCCATTTAACATAAATAAACAACATTGTCCCTACTACAAAATCTGCTGTTTTTCTAACCATGAAATCGAACAGATGAATAACATTAGCATCGTATAAGGACGTGACATCTATAATACTAGCAAGGGCAAGTCTGCACGTTGTAGCCCTCATATTTCTTTCAAATACATAAATCTTCTTCCTCAATTATTTTGTAGGCACTTGATTCCACTATTCCTATCTCAAACGAGCAAGTGCACTACTTCACAAAAACCCACTGCCATCGGTCTCTTACTGCAAGTGTGTAAACACAGGGAACTTATTAGTTGACAGTAACTAGCAGAATCATTTAAGCAACAAATGTTTGGGGAAGAAGAAATGTAAGGGTTGGGTATGCATTTTGGTGGATTACATACTTCTGAAGTTGTATCAAAATATTAGATTTTGTGTTCAAACAATTCATATCCAAATGCATTTTGTTGAATTAAACCAATGTTTGGCTACCTAACTTTCCTAGGAAAGTCATTCTCTAGGCTTTCTGGGAAAATCCTCAAGGCTTGCACATTTTTACAACTCTGTTGTGAAGATATCATCCCCTAGAACAACTATAAGTTATTCTCAAAACAAGTCGAGGATGCCCCCAAGAAGTTGCAAACAAAATTAGCCAATGGAATTATGGCAAACTTTTCTCGAACAAAGCCTGTAGTGACTGATCGAGATCTCTCCATGCCCCTTAATTTAGAGAATCAAATCAGTTAAGATAATCTTATTTTGCTGGCCAAAATGCAAATAAATCATCCACATTTGGTTTAAGAAGCAAAACAGCAGGTCACGAGTTGAATCTAGCATCACACCCGGTTTTTGAGAGCTTAATTACTTAGGCCTCTTTGAGGTTTGAGTCTGATATTTTGCAATGAGTTTGAAGTTCAAGAAGTTATCTTTCAAGAAAAATAAGTTTCAACGCATTTGGACTTCATTTACGCATCCAAATTAACCATTAAACCCAAACTATCTAGACTGCCTAGTCGAACCAAAATATACCTGGTTTTAAGTATGGGATTTCTTAAGCTACGTTATGGTTGAATCCTGGACTTTTGCATTTTTCGGTTCCCCTTGATGTTACCTTTTAGGTCCAAGGAAGAAAAGCCAATCATGCTAAGTCCAAGTGAACAAATCAGGCCATTTTATCAACCCTACCAGTTTTGGTCCAAATCTACATGGTAAAATGTTTTAGTAGAAATCTCTTACTTAAACATGATTTAAACCTTTGATTTCTTCATGGGGCGGTTTGTACACACCCTAAGGAGTCCCTCCAAAATCATGCTCAGTTTTGATTGGGTTAAAAGAAGGTACAAAACCAGGCTAAAAACTGCCCTGTGAAGCCAGTTGAGTGCAATGTGAATTTTCCTTATTCTAAGGGTTTGCTCAGTTGCTTGGCTGCTTAATCACTTCTAATCACGTTCAAGGTGGCAAGAAACACCATGATTTGCTGAAATAAACAACATTGAATCGTGTGAACCAATGAGAAAACAAAGGAAGGAACAGCACCTTGCAATCTTATTGGATGGCCGAAAAGGGGATGCACTTTACAACTGCTTTTCTCCACATTTTTTCTGCTAATGCTGTGAATTAGCTTAGTTAAGGATGTATTAAGTTAGTTATATCATTTGTTTTGTTTTCCTTAATGTTTTGGTTGTAATTAGTTTAACTTAAGCAAGCTTGTAATCTAGTTTTGTACTAAGCGCATAGATTAGCAAGCTAATATGTTTCCTTATTAAGGAGGAAACCTCCACCAGTTAGCTTGCTTGTTTAGGTGCTTGCTAGGCATGTATTTATGTAAGTCATGGTGACTTTGAAGAACATACCTGAATTTTGAATGAAAAACCAGAATTGAAAGCATAATGCTTTCATTCCCTTAGACACTTCACTTGCTTATCTTTAATTAGGCCGATTAAGGTGGTGAACAAGTAAGTCTTGACTCTTAATTAGGTGGTGTTTCTGTATCCTAATTGAGGTTAAGGGCCCTAAACTCAAACTTAGTGGTGTTTCTGTATCTATGTGAGAGTTTTGGCTATCCTTCTTCCACTAATTCATACACGGCTACACTTAAATTTTAGCTTGAATTTAGCTTGCTTGTTTTTCGCTTTTGAATTTAGCCTTAAATGTCCGTGACTCTCCACCATAGATACATCAGTTTCTGTATCAGAGCAAGTTTCATCTTGTCCTGAAACCAACCTCCACCCGCCCCAAAGCCACCCAAACACATTACTTCAAACACATCCCATAAAAGCAGCCCCATATACAACCGGTTCTACCATGAGTTCTTGTTCGAGTTTGAGTTTGGAAGAGAGGTTTGAAGCACTTATGAGGTAGAATGAGATACTAATGAAGGCCCTTAGTGAAGAGGCTCAACGGGAGTAAGGAACTAAGGCTCAAAATGAGTATCTTCGAAAACAGTTTGGTGCGTTTTTGAAGCAAAAGCAACAAGCCAATGAAGAACCACCCAATTTGATTCCAAAAGACAAGAACAAGTGTCTAGTCATACTTTGGATTCATCTAGTGAGGACGAACCGTTAAGGATGACAAGACCAGACCCACAGATTCAAGCAAATATAAATGACTTCAAAGTTGAACTTGTAGAATATGAAGGCAAGCTTGATCCAGAAGAGTTTTTGGATTGGTTACACACGGTTGAAAGAGTTTTTGAGTGCAAAGACAATTCTAAAGAGAAGAAGGTGAAGCTAGTTGCTTTAAGACTCCGTAAGTATGCTTGTCTTTGGTGGACTAATTTGTGTGCTAAAAGAGTTAGAGAAAGGAAGTCCAAAATCAGAACATGGGATAAGATGAAATCAAGGCTAAAGGCTCGGTTTCTCCCTCCCCCTTATGTTCAAGATTGTTACTCTCAAATCCACAATTTAAACCAAGGTAACATGAGTGTCAAAGAATACACCAGAGAGTTTGAAAAGCTTGTAATCAAATATGATTTACAAGAACCTGAAGAACAAACCATTGTTAGGTACTTAGGGGGTCTTGATCCTAGGTATGCTAATGTGGTTGATTTGCAAGCTTATACAACTTTTGATGAAGTGTATGTGTTGGCTCGCAAGGTTGAGCAGCAAAAGAAAGCAAGGTAGCCCCTCAAGCATGAATTTCAAAAGCCCCCACCCCATGACCAATCCGTTAACAAGGGAAGTCCATCTCCTACCCCTAAACCCACGGCACCCATTCCTCCCATTCCACAAAAAAACCAAACTCCACAGCAAAGCCTACCCCCACAACCTAGACCTAAACCCCTTCCTCAAGGCATGCAAAGATGTTTTAAATGCCAAGGATTTAGGCAGTTAGCTTTAGATTGCACAAATCATAGGTTTGTTACCTTAGTTAAATGGAAGGCAGTAGAGGAGGCCGAATTAGAGGAGGAAAATGAAGAGAATGTTGGGGATGAGTTTGAAGAACCTTTAGAGGAAATAGTAGTAGAAGCAGATGAAGGTAATATGCTCACTTTGGGTGCCACCAATCCACCAAGGAGCCATGAGCATCTCAGCCTTTTTCTCACTTTTGGTGAACCATTACTTAAAGCTTCTAATTCTGAATTAAGAGCATTTGAGGAAAAGGTTCAAAGCAAGACCGAAGAGTCCCCTCCAAACACCATTCAAACCAGCAAGGGGAATGATTAGAAAAGATTTTCTAAGATTAAGAGACACTTATTTGAATGGATGATTTTATTTTAACCAGAATTGAGCCAAAAAGAGAAGGTGATTAGCTAAACCGATTTGAGGTCAAATCTTTCTCAACAGGGGGAGGATGACAGAGATCTCTCCATGCGTCTTAATTTACAGAATCAAATCGGTCAAGGTAATCTTATTTTGCTGGCCAAAATGCAAATAAATCATCCACATTTTGTTTAAGAAGCAAAAAGCAGGTCATGGGTTAAATCCAGCAGCACACCCCATTTTTGAGAGCTTAATTACTTAGGCCTCTTTGAGGTTTAAGTCTAATATTTTACACCGGGTTTAAAGTTCAAGAAGTTAGCTTTGCAGAAAAACAAGTTTCAACTCATTTGGACTTTGTTTGCCCATCAAAATTAGCCATTAAACCCAAACTATCCAGACTGATCAGTTGAACCAGAATGTACTTGGTTTTGAGTATGTGATTTCTTAAGCTGCATTATGGTTTAAGTCCTGGATTTTTGCATTTACGAGTTCCTCTAGATGTTACCTTTCAAGTCCAAGCAAGAAAAACCAATCATGCTCAGTCAAAGTGATGAAATCAGGTCATTTTATTAACCCTGCAGGTTTTGGCCCAAATCTACACGGTAAAATATTTTAGTAGAAATCTCCTACTTAAACATGATTTAGCCGTGATTTCTTTATGGGGTGGGGTTTGTACACAACTTAAAGAGTCCCCCCATGGCCTAGAAATGAAATCATGCTCAGTTTTGATTGGGTCAAAAGAAGGCGCAAAATCGGGCTAAAAACTGCCCTGTGAACCCGGTTGAGTGCAATGTAAATTGTCCTTACTCTAAGGGTTTGCTTAGCTGCTTGGTTGCTTAATCACTTCCAATCATGTTCAAGGCTACAAGAAACACCATGATTTATGCTGAAGAAACAACATTGAATCGTGTGAACCAATGAGAAAACAAAGGAAGGAATAGCACCTTGCAATCTGATTGGATGACCGAAAAGCGGATGAACTTTACGGCTGCATTTCTCCACATTTTTGCTGCTAATGCTATGAATTAGCTTAGTTAAGGATGTATTAAGTTAATTATATCATTTGTTTTGCTTTTCTTAATATTTTGGCTATAATTAGTTTAAGTTAAGCAAGCTTGTAATCGGGTTTAGTACTAAGCGCATAGATTGGTAAGCTAATACATTTCCTACCTAAGGAGGAAACCTCCCCCTGCTAGCTTGCTTGTTTAGGTGCTTGCTAGGCATGTGTTAATATGTAAGTCACGGTAACTTTGAAGAATATACCTAAATTTTGAATGAAAAACCAGAATTAAGAGCATTGTGCTTTCGTTCACTTAAACCCTTCACTTGCTTATCCTTAATTAGGCCGATTAAGGTAGTGATCAAGTAAGTTTTAACTATTGATTAGGTGGTGTTTCTATAACCTAATTGAGGTTAAGGGCCCTAAACTCAACCTTAGTGGTGTTTCTATATCTATGTGAGAGTTTAGACTATCCTTCTTTCACTAATTCATACACGACTACACTCAAATTTTAGCTGGAATTCAGCCTGCATGTTTTTAGCTTTTGAATTCATCCTTGAATGTTCGTGACTCTCCTCCACAGACACATCAGTGACAAAGCCTATTTGCTCCTATAAGCTTCGCTTATAGCAGGGTCTACAGGTAATTGAAACTCCCACACACCACAAGATAACTATTTGAAGTATGAACCCAAAAAACAATGAGGAACTTAGAGGGCAACCTCCTTTTTTATTGAGCTAGGAAAAATCAGGTCACATTATCAAAATCATAGGCAAACATTCAAAAATTAAAATTGTCAGCAATTCAACATTCATTAAATTTTAACGGTTCGTAAGGTACACGTATGAACAGGATTACAAAAGTTAAGGGAAATAAGACACAGAGTTTCCAAGCAATAACAAAAGTATATAAAGGAGGAAAAATTGAGAAATTGGGTACCTAGAGGTCCACAATGATAAGTTGGAAAAACAGGGAGCACAAATAGCAGCTCCCTCATCAAAAATAACCTTCTTATAAGCTTGGATGAGCTTGACCTCATCCTTCATTAAATGTGAGAAACTCATCCCATCTGATCTCTTGGTGAATAAGAGCAAATGGTCACTTGATACCTACCTCAAATAATAAGCATGCCAGATGTCCTTGCAAGAAGTAGTGCACAACCAGAGCCACTATTATTAACAGGTGTAGCATCAAGGATCTTGTAGTTGAAATCTGCTAAATGATCATAGCTCCTTGCATTGCCCGTGGTATCAATTACATTCCCTTATCTAGCAACTTTGTCAAAACCAAAGTTGATGTTGCTCAAAGGAGGTGGAATTAGAACTTTCAAGGATCTTATATCAAGAGTGCAACATTCCTCTTTTTCTCAACTCTTGCAACTTCCCCTTTCATAAAGTAAGAATAAGCACTGCAATCAAGAAAATCTAATGGGGAATAAGGAAATCCTACTTGCAATGGACATATATAAAATTGGGAAAACAAGGATGGTAAGAAAAATTATTGAGAGTTGCAATGCTTTGGGGTTATGCATATGTCACAAGCTATCCAGTGCTTCTCTCTCAAACTAATAGCATGAGCTCCACCAGAGACTAGTGGAATTTGGAGAGCCTTTACCCAATTTAAGGGGAGAATAATTGACCATCAGCATCATGTTAGAAGTATATTCTTAGATACAACTTTAGCAATAGGAGGGATTTTTTCTTCTTTTTTAGGTTGGGAAAGGGGGGGACCTAATGGCATTTTTTTGCCTACATTGATGAAGGTGCAAAGCCTACTCATTACCAAGGTGAAAATCCATCGACCGAACTTACTTTTGAAGTAAAACGAAATATACACATTGGAATTTTAGTGACAGGACAAAAGCAACAAAATTTAAAAGCAAACTAAAAGCACTTTTCCATAATCAATTATAGTAATATAATTTGATAAGATCCTTGGATGAAGCTCTAACAGCATAACTAAGTTACACTAACGAGCATTTCCAAAGCTTGCTAACAAATTATATAGCCTGATGTTGAACTAAAACCTGATTGTGCGCTTCCCCCACCCCCGCCAAAACAAAGGAAAGAAAAGTAGAAACACAAGTTTTGTATGATACATTAAATTCAACACAAATGGATTGTTGCTTAGAAAGAAAATTAAGAGTAATGAGAAATACAAATAATCCATGTATATAAATTGCAACAACTCAAGCAACAGAACCTAGCCATCACATAAAAGGTGCAAAGGGAAGGAGTAATGTACCTAGTCAAGAGGCCTGTGTGATTAGTGTCTCTCAATAGCATAATAGGGCATGATCTATAAAACTTAGTCTCAGTTGACATGGATTTTGCAAATGTTGCCTCCTTTATGCAACAGAAATCCAAAGACTTTCTATTTTTCAAGGTGGAGAACATTCTCCTCCACAAGTAGATAGACCACTTCATTCACAACGTCCCATAAGTCCTTGCACTTGGGTAAAGAGGAATTAGTTTCATATGTTGACTACAACATAGAGGGTTCCTCTTCCCTCATATGCAGGTTCCCTATGGAGTGATCATTCCCTTTGTCTTTAGACAAGCCACATAAATTACTAGACAAAAGGGCTTTAGGAACAGCTGCGGACCTCTTTATAACTAAGGCACATGGATCAACAACAGTAGGTAACATAACTTTGCTCGAAGAAAGGTGCTCTGCATTCTTGAGGGTATTCTGCTCACTCCTACACCCATTATTATTATCTGGTTCAGATAGTTGATTTCAATGACCTCAATGATCGATGACAAGAATGGAATCCAGACGTTGAGAATTCGTTACTGATCCTACTTTGATAAGAGCCATTAATTTTATAACATTTACCATCAAGTTGGGGATTAATTGAACGAGGAAAGACACTAATGCATTGTGGAAACGCTACTTTCGCTTATCACAATGAGTTTAACAAATATATGAAGGTAGAGGGAGCAACTTCGGAAGATGTCTTTGATTACCTTTTTGATGTTAGAGCTGGAAATTCTTATCAGAAAGAGGAAAGAAATATCTTCTTGAATTATTTGAAAAGTGGGATCCAGAGCATCTTCAAAATGATGAAGATTTTGACGATCATTCAGATAATGATGGTCTGGAAGATATTATTGGACATAAAGGCATGCAGAATCTAAATAATGATGACTAGTCTTGTCATCATTAAAAGGCTTTGAAAAGTGGTTGCTCCATTATTATACTATTTTGACAAGTGTTAGGTCTGTGAAATAAGACAGTTTACTGTAGCCATGTGTATAGAACTGTAGACATGTAAAAAAGCAGTGTGTATTATAACCATTAGGCCATCCTATATATTCTCATCCCCTTTATAAAAGAAGCAGTGTGCCGAGAAGGGACACAGTTATTTGAGCATACTTGAGCAAAAGAGAAGTCGGGATTCTCTATTTCTCTATGAGCAAGCATCTCTGATGATCTTAGTAGTTTAAGTCCCTCTTAAATCTTTCCATTGTAATATTTTTGTTTTCAAGCTTTCAATAAGAGAAGTTTTCTAGTGGGGAACATTATTCAATTGAACCTAATGTCTTAAATATTATAAATTCTCAATTAAGGTTCCACTATCCTTTAAAATATAAAGAACTTGATTAGTGACTGCAGTCTGAGGTAGGAAACGAAATAGATCAGTGCTATGTCTAATCTAAGAAAGGTGTGGTTGAGATTAGCAATCTCCATAAACTGGAAGCTAGAGGAACACCATGATCCAACACCGACTAAGTTTAGATAATGGTCGAAACTTTCTAATTAAGTTTTAATTGTTTTACTAAGGATGGTGGACCTATAACCACAAAAAGCACAATATCTAACATGTAAGTAGTAGATTGTGATAACTAGTACTAGGAAAGTCATTATAAGAAGTTTAATCATTTAAAAGAAGTATATTTCCTAAAAAATAAAAACCCTAAAAATAGCTTATTTGAATATTTTACCAAATTCTAAGGGTCTTTCTGCAATTTCTAAGAGTTTTGGCCAAAAGTGAAAAACAAAAGAATACGGGAGGTATTAAAAAATTAAAACAGGTTTTCAGACTGTAGCAAAAAATCCGAACGCCATAGCTCTGTGTACTAAAAAAATTATGTCAAAAAAGTGAGACCCAGAAAAATCAATGACACCTATGTCTAGGTACTAAAATATCAATAACTCTCAATTATCAACAAGTAAAGTAGTCCAAAAATTTGTGAAAATGATAATTTAGTATTGTGAGATATATAAAAATGAATAACTTAGTTATTTTCTTGGTAAGTAAGTTGTAAAAGTTATATTTTTATGACATGCTAGAAATTATTTTTGAACCCAAAATAAGATACTTTTGTATTAACTATTTTTTTGATGTCCTCAAAAGTTTTAAGCAATTTATATGGTATCAATGACAACTTCAATAAAGTTTTGATAATACTAATAGGTGCATTTATGGTCATTAAAGGATACAAAAACTTTAACACCTACATAATATCTTAAAAATAAAGATAGTAAAACTCTAAAAGTATCATATTTTTGAGGGGTAGTACGTAATCTTTACACCCTATTATCAAGAAAAAGACTAAATTATTTATTATGTGTACCTTAGGGTACTAAATTATTGCTTTCAAAGACTTTTACACTATTTTATTCAATGACTATCTCCCAAGACACTAAAGTGTCAATTATTTATTTTTATTTGTCCCTCTTTTAGTTTTGTAATGAATCTAGCTATCTAAGGGTAGAGTTGCTATAATATAGTAACATAACAATAACATGCAAGTAAGTCTCACTTTAGTGGGATTAAGAAAAATCAAACATAGGCTATCTTATTCTTCTAGCATTCCTGCCTATAAAATCATTAACATATGGAAAGTGATACATTTTTTTTTTTTTGAGACCATAGTTACAAATTGGAAAACAAATTTTAAAATATAGGTCACATTTACTAAAGAACTCTTTGGATTAAAAAAAGAGCTTCTTGGGGTTATTAGCTCTTTGACTCTAGTAAAAAAAACTCTTTGGATTGTTTGGTTGATTAGTTTTTTAGATTATCTTTTTATACACAAACAACTCTTTTGCAAAAAGCTATTGGGGATCGCTATTTCAAAGAGCGTTTTTATATTTATTATTAAAATAACCATAGTAATCTCTATAATTGGGACAAGTTTACATCAGATGTCATTTATAAATGCTATTCCTGAAAGTTGGATGCTTATACTTTAAATTTTTCTTTTTTTTCCCTCTTTTGGGATAAGAGTAGTGGATGGTCATGATCTATAAGTTAATGCTTTTAATTTTTTCTTAATTTAACAAATAATTTATGTTAACAAAACATCTTATATAAATTTTTTTTTATGTCACATAAATTTCAATTGCTTTTAAAAAAACACTTAACATTAGAAAATACTCGGATAATAAATACTAAAATTGGAAAAATGTATAAATGAAACTTTGTGTCACCCAATTCTTAATTCATAATTCGTATCAAAAAGAAAAATAAATATCTAGTAAAAAGTTATTTTGTAAGAAAGATAATGAAATTGAGTCATGAGAATAAGTGAAATTTTATCAATTAGTTTTGACAGAAACAACCAACTTCATTGGCCAAAATGGAGACAGTAGGAAGCACCCTACACCCATAGTTGAATCACAACCCCTCCATGGGATCACCTTCCTCCTCCTTCCAATTTCAAATTTGCTGGTGATGGTTTCCCCTTCCACCAGAACAATATTAATTGCCACTGGAACTTCCACCATAATGTCGTTGGTGGCAATCAATTTCATCTGGTCAAAGTTCGATTGGATTAAATCATTCGACGACAGCAGCTACGGTTAGTCAAAGCATCACTTCATCATGAAGAGGAAGTTTGGCATTGACTTTGCATGACTTGGTCGTTTCCTTTACATTTCAGGGATTCAGTGTATTACTTTGCTCTAATCTCAAGTGATATCATTCCAACTGTAGGCTCACTACAATTAGCACTCTTATTTCTATTGAAATTAGGTGACCTGCTGAAAGTTTACAACCTTTCAAACTAAGACTTTGTTTGGAGGTTTTATTTGTACTAAGTCTTTGTGTTTTTGAAGAAGTGAATTCATCCTTGTTTCATGAGATATGGTCACTGTTGTTAGTCCACCTTCTTGATAGATCATGATGATGGAGGCAATTACACTAAGCTTTCCGCAGACACAATTACAAGAATTGTGACACAAGAGGAGGTAAAATGTTTTTGTTCTTATCAGGTCATGTATGTCACCTGGTACGCTTTGTAAATTTTCATATTTGTGTTGTCTTTCAAAACATACCTAGAGTCGTTTCTCACCTTGTAATTTCTTGCACATTATAAGGTGATGATTGCCACGACTCATGAATTTGGTTCGTCCATTGTATGCAGAAGTATGGTGTTCATTTTCAAGTGTGTTTTATACTTTTATTTATCCCTCATAATTTTTTCCCAACCTTTATTTATTTATTACTTTTTTTTACGGTGGGAAGGTTAGATTCTACCAGTTCTAAGCTATATATTTGCGCTCCTAAATCCCTCCTCCATGTGACTAAACTGCATGGGAGTGCTGGTAGTAGTTGTTAATAGAAGAATAGAAAATTATTTAGCTTAATATGACCCTCATAGTTGTATGTTAGAAATGCAATTACTTACATTCGTTACTATGTATATTTTATTTCATTGAACGCAAGTGTTTGCAAATGGAGTTCATTTTGAAATTTTATCCTGCCTTAATGATTAAAATCATTAAATTGTCAAATGTAATAGTTTATGTAGTTTTCTCTTATTCGCTCTTGGCCATATAGATGCACCATAAGTTTAAATAGCATGACAAAGTTGTTGAGATCATTCTCATCAATGACAATGGGACTGATCAACAACAAGGTATGCATGCATCAATGCAATAATATATGTACATACACATTTGTTTTAAAAAAAGTCAACTTCTTGTAAATTGAAGTTATGAGAAGAAAGCAAATGAAGAACTCAGGTTCAAGGGGTTCTTAGATTTTTATCTTGTGCCTTGGCACTCTTGCACTGAGCTAAACACTTTTATGGTTTTGATCTTGATTAAGAACACGCTTACAACATTGCTGCTAATTTATGGAGGTTCTATTCTATGCATTTCTTATCATAAAGAGATTGTTTTTAACCTTTTGTTTAATTTTGCTCATTGTAGAATTCATTTTGTGGTTATCAAGTACAAATGCTTTTCCCAAAAAAAAAAAAGGGATGCAATGTGATACCAATTCCCATTACTAATGTAACACGCCACAATGCACATGTTTTACTATTTGTATTCTCTTTAATAAATCCCTTAATTAGGACTAATAAACTCAATGATAAGGGCGTTACTGCCGTCCAAAAGGACAAGGTTTGCAGCAGGTGCACCAGAAATAATGTAGTTGCGCATAGCGTTAACCATACATATTCACGCATGATCAAACCATATATAATCAATTGTTAACCAACATAAGGTTTATACCCTAATAAGGCAATTCACCATAAATTTTACACCTCCATCCACTGAAGATTTCAAAATACAGCTCTAAAAATATGCGTGTACTATATCACTGTTAATCAATCCAGATTCCCTTGCTCAACTTATTTTCTCCAGTTGATTTGCTAGCATACAGCAATTCAATAAGCATTTACCTAGAAAAGCCATGATAAACATTTTGAACTATAAGCTGAAGCTCAGTACGTGCATTCTTGTATTGTTAAATCATCTCTGCACAAATTGTTTGGGTGCTCACTTTGGAATTCATTTTAAGTTAAAAACCGTGAATGAGATTAATGTAAAACTGCATTGCTAGTTATTATTTGATAGTGAACTTATTGATACTATTACGATCTATGGATAAATGTCCACTTGCCAAGCCGATCAGGGAACTTGGCCTAAGGCAGCGTGGGTAACTGAAGGGCGAATGCCCTATAGATGATAACTAACGGGGTCACTAATTAAATGATAAATCACTTTGTAAACTTGTTCATTGATGTACTTACCAAAACATGATAACTTTTATAAATACATTCTGATTTCTAAAGATATAGAAAATGGATGTATCTGAAGTCTTTAAATGCAATCTCACTTGGTAATACTTATGTATAATGGGAAACGATAGACTAAACCCCGTTTCTGCTTAAGAAATATAACAATAGGTAAAGACAGTTAGTAAATAACTTCTACCCCTATAATTTGTAATTCTAATAGAGGCATCAACCATTCAAACAATTCAATATAAGATAAGTTACACGAAAATGGTTTGGAAAATAAATAAGTTAAAGTCATTGAACTCAAAGTAAAACAAATTGGAGTAAAATAGACCAAAATGAAATGATTGAGTTGATACTGAAAAGACCTTAATGGATATAAATAGAATGTGAGTTTTTGATATTTCTGAAATGGATAATAAAAGGTTAACTACCAAGAGGGTTGTTGTGAGGTTCAGGAAAGTTCATATAACCCTAGCTTGGCCCGATAGACACCGATCTTGAGTCATTACTCTCCAACTTATCAATTTTCATTCTCATGCTCCTTTAACTCGGTTTTCCAAATCGAGTAAACTTCTATACACAATCAAAGTTGTTGAACTCACTAAACTTTGTAATTTCTTTGCAATATCCATAATTGTTTAGAAACTCCTGATAATATCTCTGAATCTCATGATTTCTATCTTTTCTCATATTACCATTTGAAGGTCTTCGTTAGAAAATTCATATCTTTCACCCTCGACCTCAAATTGAGTTATAAAACCCCAATATGCAATGCTTAACAAGTTCCGCAAAACTTTTATTCACAGTACAAAATCCAATTACTACCACACGGCCTCTAAAATTGAACTTAAACAAAACCATGTACAGCTCCAGTTTATTCTACGTAGTCTCCATAAATCATAATGTTTTCCACAAACTCGAAATGAAGTGATTCAAACGGCATTTGAAAGATAACGAATTGATCTATACAACCACCAAAAATCACAATTTTTTAATGGATCCAATTTATTCGTAAAAGGATCCCTGTTTCGGGTCTGTTCACAGCTCTAAATATCCCTTTTTCTTTGCATAACAATCAAAATGCTCCAATAAACTCACTTATTTGCATTAATAATTCAAACAAGCCCTTTTAGCTACTTACGAGATTTTCCATAATCCACTAATTTTGACAAAACTCACATAAGATCATTCTTTTAAGTCAATAACACATCCATCCTCCAAATTTCACCTAATTCGATCCAAATAACATACTTGATTCCAAAAATCAAATTAAATCATTCATGAACATAAAATCCTAAACCATGCTCAATTGAAATTCACATCAAAAATCATCTTACACCACCATACTTACACTTTATGCTAAAGATTAAAAGACTAGAACACCACGTAAAATTCATTAACCTTATACATAAAGCTTACATGATCATGCATGGCTTCAACTTCACACATAACTTACACACTTCTATAATCAACCAAACTCAATAAAACATCAAATTAACACTTATTTTTATCAAGATAACATGATCCATAAATAAATCCATCATAAACACCCAGAATTAAATAAGATCAGAATTAGGATTTACCTCACTTAAACTTAAACATAAGGTGCTGGGGGTAGTGTTTGGTGCTGGTAGGAGTTAGGGTAGTGGCTAGTGGTGTTAGAGGTGGGAGCTGCTAGCCGGAGGTGGTTGGAAGTGATGGCATTAAGCTGAAAACAGTAGCAGCACAACTATGGGGGAGACGAAGAAAGGAGAAAAGGAAAAGGAAAATATAGGGCTATGCTTGCTTGCCAATTTTCTTTGGACTTATCTTATTAACATCGCTGATATTTAATCTCCAAAAAGGGCTTTTTTCTAACGATAATTAGGTATAAATAATGATAATTAGCTAAACTCAAGCCTCAAATTAGGCCCAAACAAATTGGGTTCGAAAGTAAAACACTCCATTGTGATAAAATTTTTGAGTAGCTCAAAATTAAATTTTGGTGTTGTTATGAAAAATAATTTAATCTCTTAAACTATATTTATCAAGGCCTACTATCGATTCACCCGAAATTTTACGATAACAAGAACCCCGAATTGCAAAGTGAGGGCCCAAATGAATTTTTGCCAATCGGGGCGATTAAATGTAATAAATGCGAGGAAATTTATAACGTGGATTAATTAAATAAATAAACATGATTTAGGGTCAGGTTATTACAATTAAGCTAGTTTTACTTTTTATATTTGGTAAAATACTGTTTTGTGAGGTATGCATCAGTGGAAGATGCTGATAGGGCTATGGTAGCTTTATACAATCAATACACTTTACTTGGAGTATGTTAGAATTTGCTAGGTTAAATTGTACTTATTCCCTTGTTGTGTGCTAGGAATTCTCATTCTGCATTGCTTGTTATTTATAGGCAATGGCCCCCTTAAGAGTGAAGTATACTGATGGAGAAAGGGAATGTCTAGATATTTTTTTCTCTATTAGATTTGCTTCAGAACTGCCTCTTTGCGTTTACTTAGTGCATCAACGATTTCTCCCAGCGTGTCTAGCACCATATCTTATCATATATACCTTTTTAGTTTATTTGGATCTCACTTAACTTTTTCCCTACTATTATTCCAGATGGTAGAATATGTTCATACTCTTATTCCCCTCCCTCTTTTTTTTTTTTTTTGGGTGTTATTGATGTGGTGGAAATTGTAAGGAATGAACAATTTGGAGCACTTTTTAACAAAAAGGGAAACTACTAGCGTGTAATACTAATTGGAATTTGGGTATATGCTCGCTGTTGGGGTTGTCAATCATCATGTCATCTTGAACTTAAGGGGCAAATATAGGATTGCTGATTCATTTACTTTTTCTTTTTTGGGTTTCTCTTAGGTGTTAAATAGTTGTGGTGGCATGAGAGTATAGGATCTTAGAGATTTAGGTTGAGCTGGTTGAAAAATGAGTGCCCAGAATGTACATTCATGGAAGGGGAAGCATGGGTAGTACCCTAATAGGAAATGCTACCATTGGTGACATGATACCAAAGATGGAGAAGTTTAAATGCTTGAGCTCAATCATACAAGTTAAAAGGGGACATTAACAAGGATTTAGTTAACTATTTAAGGGTAGGATACTGGGACCAAAAAAAGTAGGGCAAAGCATATGGAGTTTTGTATGATATGAAATTCCTTGTAGGATTAAAAAGGAGTAAACTGGACATTTTATGTAGCAAAGAGTGTTGGCCCATGAAAAAGACTTGAGTCCAATGGATGTTAGTTCCCACATGTAATAGCCCTACCCTAAATCATATTTATTTATTTAATTAAGTCAAGCTATTAATTTTCTTGCATTTATTTATTGAATTTAATCATTCCAGTTGAAAAAAAAATTTATTTGGGCTCCACTTTGCAATTTGGATTTTAGTTATCGTAAAATTTCGCTTGAATTGATAGTAGGCCCTGATAAATATGGTTTAAGAGATTATATTATTTTTCTTAACATCACAAATATTTAATTTTGAGCTATGCAAAAATTTTATCATAACGGACTATTTCACTTCCAAGCCCAATTCATTTGTGCCCAATTTCAGGCCTAACAAGTTAATACACTTGATTTAGCTAATTATTGTTATTTATGCCTAATTATAATTAGCAAAAAGCTACTTTTGGTGGTTAAATATAAGCTAATGTATTGAGATAAGTTCAAAAAAATTCAAGTAAATGTAGCCATACCTTTTTATCCTTTCTTTTGTCCTTTCTCCCTCCGCCCCGGTTACTGCTGCTGCTGTTGTGGCTAAATTCTGGTGGCTGCGACCACCTTTTGCCACCACCCAGGACCACCTTTGGACACCAGCCCTCACCCCCACCCCAACACCACCATCCACCAACCCCAACTCCTGCTACTGCCAAACCCCATCTCCATCTTCTTATGTTCAAGCTTGAAGTGAGGTAAAATCCTATCCTAATCTTGTTTAGTTTTGCATTTTTATGTTGGACTTAATTATGGATCATATTATCTTGATATGAACAAGAATTAGTTTGATATTTTATTGAGTTGGTTAAGTACCAAACATGTAAGAATTGAAGTTATACTTGATCATACAAGCTTGATGTTGAAAATGATAAACTTTGTGTTCTTTGATTTAATGTTGTGATCTTTGGCATGAAAAATTGATTTAACGTTGTTGGTAATCTTATTAAATCCATTTATGGTGATTTGGATGAAAATTTGAATGTGGCATCACTAGGGTTTCATGATTATGCATGATTTAATTTGGTTTTTGAATCAAGCATGTCATTTGGAGTGAATCAGGTGAAATTTGGAGGTTGAATGGGTTATTGAATTAAAAGAATGATGTTATGTGAGTTTTTGCAAAATTAGTGGGTTATGGAAAACCCTATAAGTAACCAAAAGAGGTTGTTTGCTTTATTAATGCAAGTAAATAAGTTTATGGGAGCATTTTGAATGATTATGTGGAGGGAAAAAAAAAAGCATATTGGGCTAGAAACAGATCCAAAAACTGGGGCATTTTGGAAATAAATTGGTATCTATTGGTAAGTCAAAAGATTATGATTTTTGGTGGATAGATAGGTCAATGTGTTATCTTTCAAATGCTTCTTGAATAACTTCATTCCAAGTTTTATGGAAAAAGTTGTGGACGATTTATGAAGACTACGCATCATAAATTGCAGTTGGGCACAGTTTTGTTTAAGCTCAATTTTAGAAGTCGTATTGTGGTAGTTGTCTTTTGCACTGTGAATAAAAGTATTGCAGGACTTCCTAAGCTTTTCATATGAGGGCTTTATCTTTTAATTTGAGGTCGAGGGTGAAAGATATGAATTTTTTAATGTGTACCTTGCAGTAGTAATAAAATATCGTGAGACTGGGAACTAGAATTTTGGGAGCTTAATCTAAAGTTCCTAAATAATTATGGTTGTTGCAAAGAAAATACAGAGTTTAGTGAGCTTAACAGCTTTGATTGTGATTAAAAACTCAATTGCGTTGGAAAACAGAGTAAAATAGGCATGTGGATGAAATTGGAGAAGTGGGGAGAGTAATAACTCAAAAATAGTGCTTGTTGGGCCAAATCAGTGTGAGCAAAGCAATTCCGAATCCAATTACACCCCTTTCTGCCTTCAACCCATGTTATTCATATCAGAAATATCAAAAATCCATATTCCATTTATAGCCATTAAAATCTTTTTCATTATAACCTCAATTATTTTGTTTTGATCTATTTGGCTCCAGTTTATTTTATCTCGAGTTAAATTACCCTAATATATTTAGTTTTTAAATCCTCTTAGTGTAATCTATCTTATTTGAAATGTTGAGTTGTGGATGCCATTTAATTAATCAATTTCTACTAAAGTTACAAATTATGAAAGTGAGCATTATTTACTAACTCATATACCTACCATTACATTTCTTAAGCAGAATCAAGACCTGGGTGTGCATAAATATTATCGAGTGAGATTGCATTTTAAACACCCTAGGTATGTCCATTGCATGTATATTTAGAAACTAGAATGCATTTATCAATGTTATAGTGTCTTGGTAAATATATCAATGAATTAGTTTACTTAGTGATTTATCACTTAATCAGTGACCCGTCAGTTATCATTATAAGGCACTCATCCTTCGGTTACTCGCGCAGTCTCACCCCAGGTCTTCCGATCGACTTAGTAGGTGTACACTTATCTATACATCGTAACAGTTACAAGAGATTCACTACTAGATAATAATTGGCAATATAGTTTTACATTCTTCTCGTTCATTGTTTTAAATTAAAATGAATTGCAGAGCGAGCACCCAGTCAATTTTTCAGTGATCATTTAACAACACAAGAATACATGCATTGAGCTTCAGCTCACATCTTGAAATGTTTTTCATGTTTTGTTTTAGGCAAGTGTTCAGTGAATTGCCTTCGTGCTAGCCAACCACCTAAAGAAAGTAAGTGAGTAAGGACATATGAATGGATTAGT
The DNA here is from genome assembly GCA_029747015.1 of Carnegiea gigantea. Lineage (NCBI taxonomy): Eukaryota > Viridiplantae > Streptophyta > Magnoliopsida > Caryophyllales > Cactaceae > Carnegiea > Carnegiea gigantea. Next base: position 1,169,547 of record JAKOGI010000067.1, read on the forward strand.
AATGACGTTGGTTCAAGAATATTTTTGGAATTGATTTTGAGATGTTCAGTTGATAAAGTTGCAAACTTTATGGACAATTGATCTATTGTGATGTGTAAGCCTTATGGTGGTTAGCAACTGTTTGTATAGGATTTGATAATGTCTGAATGTGTATGATTGTGATCTATGCTTATCTATGTCGTATCTAGTGCACATGCTTCAAGTCTTGTCCTTTTTGACGGCGGTAACACCTTAATTATCGGATTTATCAGTTTTAATTTGGGGCTTAATAAAAGAATATACAATCAGTGAGATATGTGCATTGGGGGTGTTGCACCACAGATTAGGATGAGTTGGCATATGTATTGATCATATAGGATAAGAAATTATGAACTGATTAGAGAATTTTCTTATCAACTGATTAGAGAAAAGGTAAGAATAACACCAGTAGAAGATCAAATAACGGACGCAAGACTTTAGTGGTTTGAGCACATCAAGAGAGGGGTATACATGCATTTGTGTGTTAAGTGTGGGAGAATTGGCATTCTATAATGTAGAAGAGGTAGAGCCGTAGGGGGAGACATTGGGGTAGGATTTTACTTTAGTTCATTGACCTTTTACGCTTGTTTTGAGTTTTTGAGTTTTAATCACTTAGCAAACACTATTTTTTTTTTTTTTTACGAGATTTAACTTTAGTTCGCTGAAGTTTTTGAGTTTTAATCACTTAAGAAACATTGTTTTTTTTTGACTTACAAATTGGTCGATGGTATTAATTTTGCTTGTTTTTAGCTTACTATCATTTCTAGTATTTGCCCCATTCTTACTTTATCAAATTATATTTGCTATTATTATCCATAGCCCATTTTAGTTCTTTTAAAAATCTTTAGAGGTTTTAATATATCAACATGTATTATTAAAATATTTTTATGGGAATCAAACTCTTTACATGTAAGACAAGGCTACCTAATATGAATCTCCCTAGACCCCATAAAAATAAGACCTATTTCAGTTGTTGTTGTTTCTTATGTTAGCCTCTTCTATATAGGGTCCATCCTCTTCTTCTGATACATTTGGATCTACCTGGAAGTTTGTAGAAGAGCCACAAAATTAAAACTTCTAAGAGATTTGAAATTTGCTGATAAACCTAAAGTCTGTAGCAAGTGCAAAATTTTTAGAAATCTGTTGAAATTTATGGCCAAGCCTTTAGTTTAGTATATCTCTGATATTTTTAGTGGATCTCAGAGATTTGTTTTGAAAATTTTCATAGGTCTACTTAGAAATCGTATAATGAAATGAACTTAGCTACTCTCCAAATTTATGTGAAATAATTCACTTCTTTCTATGTAAGACGCTAAATGTACATAATTCACTATTTGCATTCTCATCAAATAACATCATCAATTAGTAGTGATATCCCAAATGATTGGGGTGTTACCGCCGTCTAAAAGGGATAAGGCTTGACTTAAAAATAATTAAACATAACCAAGCTGAACATAATTACCACCACACGACATTTATAAAGGCAAACCATCAATCCAACATCAAAAGTAACCAATGATCTCATAGTTTACATCAAAATATAGTAACTTTTAGCAGAGTATATAGTTCTAACATCAAAATATCTCACAATACAGTGCTCAAAATATTTCATCACTAAAACAGCACTATTCCTTTTAGACATTCCTGTTCACTTATCTTCTCCAATCAGCTTGCCAGCCGGAAGGCGATTCACTGAGCATTTTCCTAAAACAAAACATGAAAACATTCGAGCTGTGAGCCAAAGCTCAGTATATGCATTTCTATATTGTTAACTGCACACTGAAAAACTGGTTGGGCCCAAATTATAATTCATTTTAATTTAAAATAAGGAATGAGATGAACATAAAACTACATTGTTAATTATTATCGAATAGTGAATCCCAGTAACTGTAACGATCTGAAGATAGCTGTGCACTTGCCAAGCCGATCAGGGGACCTGGCCTGAAGCCACGCGGGTAACTGGAGGGCAATGCTCTGTAACTGATAACTGATAAGGTCACTAATTATGTGATAAACCACTGATTAAAATGATTCATTGATGTACTTACCGAAATATTATAATTTGATAAATATATGCTGATTTCTAAAGATACAGACAATGAATGTACCTGAGACTTTTAATGAAATGTCACTGAGTATGATTATGCACAAAGGGGGAGGAAATGATAGTTAGGCCCTGATTCTGTACAAAATATCTATAACACCCTGAGTGTGACTTAAAAAGCCTATGACCGAGAGGGGTCGGGGCATTACAGTATCGCTATAGGAACATATAGTTAGTAAATGTATTTATTTTCATAGTTAATACTTTAGTAAAAGAAAAGTAAGGGCGTAATAGGGGCTAAAGTAAATGATTCGTAACCTAATCTCTTGATCTCCATTTACGGCATAATTCCTGCATATAGAAAGCTTAAGATGTCTCAAAGACTTTCATTTAGAACACAAAATATGATTCTAATGGTAGGGTTATCAAAAATGGGCCTAGAATGCAAGTGCCTGCATAGTTCTGGTAAAACAGCCATAACCTTTTCCACAGACCTCAGATTAAGGTGATTCAAAAGTCATTTAAAGACTAACTCACTGGCCTATCTATCCACCAAAAATTATAATTTTTGCTTGGGCCGTTCATAACCAGTTTAGTAACAAAGCTTGCCCTATTTTCTATCATTTTCCAGCCCTCACTGGCATTGCTTTCTCCTCTCTTTTCACACAAATCCTCATCTAAAATCACTTCTTAACATCATATGACAAAGTTTTGGTCCTTCCCATCACCATAAAAAACCACCACACTTAATTTCACTTCATGATCATACACATCAAAGATTCATTTCTCAATAAAAAATACACAAATAACATGCTTGCTATTAAAGGAAAGCTAAACCTTGCATAACCATTAAAAACCTTACTTTTGGCCAACTTATTTCCTCTTTATCTCATCTAAGATCACCAGAAACACCCTCATAAACATTATTAGAGATTAAAACCACTAAATCAAATACAAACAATCCAAGAAAAATATACTTTCAACCTTAAGCTTGCGTGATCATGAGTAACCATAAACTCTAGCATGATCCAAACTCAATCAACAATTTAAAATATCAAAATAATTCTTGTTTCCATCCAAAGAACATGATCAAAACTCAAATCAACATAAACAAAGATAGAAATCAAAAATCTAAAGAAACAAGTTGAGGGTTACTCATTTTGAGCTTGAAGAAAGTAGAGATGGAGGTGATGTTTGATGGTTTAGAGGATTGGGGTAGGGTGTTGGGGGGAGTTGGAGGCGGCCCAGGCTGGCCAAAAACTGGCCGAAAGACCACCAGAACAGTGGCTGCAGCTGGGGGGAAACCGTTGGTAGGGAGAGAAAGGAGAGGGAACATGTGATCTGGATTTGGGTTGTATTTTTTTGACTAATCTAACAAACTTGGCTGAGTTTATGCTCAAAAAAATAAATTTTAATTATCCATGGATAAGATTAATCATGGTAATTAGTTAGGTTAACTAGACAAGCATGTTGAGCTCCAAATTGGTCCAAAATAAGTTGGGCTCGGGAACAAAAAGCTTCGTAATAATAACGTTTTTGCGTAACTCAAAATTAAATTTTTGTAATGTTACTGTAACACCCCCGACCCCTATGGCCAAGAGCGCTACGTTTTCTTACTTCCTACCTAATTTCTCGGGTGAAACGGACAGAGTTTCCCCAAAAAACTAACCGTCTCCAGGCTAAAAGCCTTACAATAGATCCCTACAATCAACAAAAGCGTACAGTATTTTAAAATAAGCTCAACGGCTACGCATCGGAGTTCATAACTCAACAAGCAACTCGCTCGGAGTACTCAAACAATATAGTTCATTAATAAAGACGAAATGAAAGATATGTTGATTAGTACTCGCCTAACTTGGCCTCCAACCTATGGCCTCTAGGCAGCCATATAGCACATTGAACCCTAAGTCATTATTTTTTGCCTCCCCCCCCCCTTTACCTAGTGCTCTTAACCAGTGGCTTGACACTGCCTTCTTTGGGGCTACATTTCAATATTCGCATTCTTGATGTCTATAGAAAAGTAGCTTTTACCAACAGCGTGTATATCTTGGTATAAGGGCTTTTTCTATTGATAAAACTCAATATCAATAGATAGATATCTATCACTAAACTGTTGGCAAAAATCCAGATGGTTATACAATTAGATAAAGTCATCTGTGACAATTAATCACCAATACCAACAAATAAATTTCTCTAGCTATTGTTATACTTATACCAACAGATGCACTTCTAATGCTAATAGCTTTTTTTGCCAACAAATAAAAGCGTTGGTTTTGTTCTTTTTCCCGCTTAATTAAACAAATCCAACAAAATGAATCTGTTGGTAATGTTTTTCCCGTCATGATTAGTAGCTTCTTCCAATAAAACAGTCTGTTGGTATATTAACTCCCTCCTATAATAATAGGTATGTCAATTTGTAATAACTGAACTGTATATACTTGATATGACTTCTTCTCTATAATAAATATATATGAAATGATTAAAATGAAGCCTATTAGCAAATAATTTGCTAATATGCTACACCTGCTATAATAAATATAAGCATAGTTAACTGAGCATTCAACAAAATCATTAATTCATTACATGTTCAAAATTTCAAAGATACACCACACCTAAACAAGTTTGCATAATGTCCAAAACACCAATGCAGGAATTTGTATGGAGTTTTTAGTTGAACATTTGCTAAGTTATAAACAATAAAATGACGCAACATAAGAGGATTCAACTATATTGCACTCATCATGGTCTTCCCCATCTTTATTTTTGTCAATAATCTCCTCTTCATACTCTTGTTTGTTCGCTTCCGGATTCTCAGCATCAACATCATTGCCATCGTTGTCCTCAAGTGAATCAAGAGGATAATCTGATATGCCCTAAGAAACAGATAAAAATTTCAAACTTAAGCAAGAAATTAGAGTATAGATAACTAGACAAAGTTTAAGAACCACATAAATAACATAATGTGTCTTGATATATATAAAGAAACAAGTTGCTTACAACATTACAGTCACTATACTATATTACACTTGGAGCTTCAGAAGTTCATGAAAGACAGTTCATTTTGTGATTTCTAGGAGGCAACTTAAGATGCCATCTCAGTTGTTAATTACCATACAAAGCATAAACTCGCACTCTTAATGCAACTAACAATTTTAATCCTAATAAATTTCATTTTCAAAATGCAGTCACCAAGGCTAAGGAGCAAGTTCTCACAGTATATTAATAGGACCAAAGCATACTTCCCAATAAGAGGAGAATTACAGTATTTTACATTTATGAATTTAACAACTAAAACATCGAAAAACTCGCTCTCACAAGCGATCTGACTAATTAGCTATACTTCCCCCCTCCACGTAACCATCAATTTCAAGCATTGCATCATTACAAGAAACCATAAGAGATGTTGCTGAAGTAAACAAAGTTTAAGGTAAAAAGAGATACTGATGTTTCAAAAGCAATTTCACTAAGTAAGTGATATCACCAACTTTCTCCTCTAATTTCTAAACTTTCTCTTCACTTCATTTATATTCCTACTCAATTTTAACTCTTTTAGCTTTCTCTTCCTGTAGGGCACATCTTTTAGATCTTAATGAGGAACTTTGATACCTGTACCATATGTCTTTACATAGCCATATTCATCATCTCCTCTTACTTGAAGCATCATCCAGCTTGGAGCCTTTTGGTACATGGGTCTTTATTCATATCGAAAGCTTGTCAGTCTTGTTCCCTTTCTCCTATAGAAAATACATTAAAGAGCATAAGTGGTTGAAATTCACGTTAACTAACACAATCCAAAGGATGTTAACAATACTTCCTCCTCAGCATGCACATGTGCAAAGTTCCTTGTCCAGGCATAATGACACATTTTACTGTTCTTATGATTTTCAACACCTCTCTTACTTCTTTCCTAATTAACAAATGCAATTAAATGAAATTAGCATTGTTTAAAAATTCTTAGAAGCTAATTAAAATTATGTACTTCATCCCCTTCCGCCAAAAAAAGCATTATTCAAAAAAATATATAACTAGCTTTATGCAAATGTGGAGATAATTACCTTTGCTTTGCCGGATTCTCAGAATGTTATTAAATTATTCAATGTCAGAGGAGGTACATGATTAGGCCTAGCTTCTATTGCGTCATCATGACTTTTCCCATCAAAGTGTTCCATTTCCAACTTAGATTTATAGCCCCTCCAACAAGCATGCATTTTTCCATCGTCCATTCATAAGGCTCTTTTCCTTCAGGAAAGAAAAATGAATACTAGGGGAAAAAAGATGAAATAGACCACAAATGACAAGTCAAACACATAAATACTTGACTTTATACCACAAATGCAAAAATAATGCACTATGTACACATACCTTGACCTCTTGCCACAACAACTCTTTTTTCTGTTGTTCAATTTTTCTCCTATCAAAACAATGAAGTGGCAATCTTCTAGGATCCCATACAAGTACACCAATTAAAGTAAACATTTGCATTAAAGTAGCACTCACAGGTTGAAGATTTTCATTGTCCTCAACTGACATAGGATTCTTGCTAACCTTCAACTTGTTAGGCCCACGTCCTTTGTCAATTTTGGGCTTGATTGCTCATAGTCGCCTCCTATTTATGGTGTTGTAAGCACCTTGTGTTGCTGTAGAAGTTTGGTGATTCATATCATTTTGCTCAAGCTCCATATTGTGTTTGAAGTGCTTTCACCTTGTGTAAAGTAAATCTTAATTGAGAAATATAAACAACTTGAAGAAATTAAAAAATAAACAAAACACTATAGCTTAAGCGAGTTTTTAAACTTACCGCTCGAAATTAATAGATGGTTTCCAATGTCGATGGTTATGATATCACTTCTTCTGGATGCTTACTAGATGGATTTATATGTCTTGGACTATGTCGTGACTCTAAAATAAATAAGAAATATAATTTATTAATCAACAAATTATATGTGACTATGAACTCCATTTACATTTAACATACCCACAGAAGATGTAATATTAGGAACATTTCCTACCATTACGTACCCATTGGATACATCTATTTTGATTCTCCAGATGTTTTCTTTGTAAGCCTCTCATGGAAGTTTTCTCAGATTGCAAAGAGCATCGTATTAATGCACCATTGCACAAACTAGGCGTAGTTGCTTGACTAGATCTTCGGCTACGCCGTAATCCTTGACTTGATGATGAACTTTTCCCAGAAGTTAGCATATGATATAACAAAATAAATCATTGTTGTATAAATATAAGCATAAACATAACTAGTTTATATATGGGCTGCAATACTAAAGTACCGTCAATTAATTCGTTAAAATCATTTTCTTCCTGCTGATGGATTTTCTAATAAAAGCCATTGTCTCTAAATATATCCAAGTAATATTCATACAATAATATCACATAAGAATAAGTTTGTAAAGGATGTGAAAAAACACATGAAACACCAACAATGCATAGCAAATCAAGACTATATAACAAACATTTAATAACAAGGCATGTAAGACTGTAATTAAGATGGTAAACCTATTGGTAAATTCCTTCACAATGAAACTCAAAAATCAATGTTATAACAAGAAAGATAGATAACACTCTAATTATTCAGAATCAAAATCATATAGTGTCTCATCTTCTACATCACTTTCACCACTATGAAAATCTGATTCTATGTCTGCAACATTATTCCCTCCAATCATACCAGCGAATGGCTTGCCCAACATGACTCCCGCTATATCTTCTCTAGCGTCATTAAATCCCTCTTCATGCACCATACAAGAATTGTTTGCTTGCAAGAAATCTACTTCTGGCATGACAACATTCTCCATTTCTAATAAATCTCTTGGCTTAGCGACAATGAGCACATGCCAGTTTTTCCCTTTGGATTCTGGTGTGTAAAACACTTGTATTGCTTGAAATGCTAAGACATAAGGTTTATTTGTTCTCCAATGTGATTTAAGGTTAACAAGGGTATATCCATACTCATCTTGTATGATATCTCTAATTAGATCCACCTAATCTCATTTCAACAAAATGAAGCCTCATCCTTCAAGATATATCCACTCAATTATTTTAGTGAGGATGTCATAATAAGCTGCATTGTCCCCTTTCATCTATAACTGAATTCACAAGAACACCTGAATTTTGAGTCTCACATATCTTATCAATCTTCTATATTCACCACCTATACCCACTACAGGTGATCCTAGGCATAGTCCTTATCCATTGAGTTAGGAAACTACTTAAATATTTCAAATCATCAGTTGCATGAGAGTTAATGGGAAGATGCCTAGAAACTTGAGAATTCACATAATGTGTTAGCCTATTTGTGATTAAATTTTACATACTTAGTTGTAGTACGTATAGAAGGACACTTACATTTTCATCAAACCCTCTTTAGGAATCTCGCTTAATGAATCTCACAAGCATTTCCGTTCATAGTTTCACATTTAATACAAACAATCAAAAAGTGCTCCCTGAAATCATAATAACATAAAAATAGCAAAATGTATTTTAAAAAGTTTTCTAATAATAAAGAAGAAATTGAAGGTCAATAACTTCACATAAACTTGAACTTCATCACAATTAAACAACACAGAGCTATGTGGTTGTTTAATTATAGAATAATAAGGCTGAATGTCTTTCTTTTTAGATGACACACAACATTTAAGAGAGAAGATAGAAATTCCTTTGTGTCCTCCATCAATGTCATCGTTGTTCCTTGAGGACCTATTATCCTTCGTCTCAATACCGTGTAAATATCTCACAAAGAAAGTTAAACATTCAGTTGCTATATATCCTTTAGCAATGCATCCCATTGGACGATTTCCATTGTGAACACATCCTTTATATGTTCTCAAATCCCTATAGTAATTAACATAACAAAACATGGCATTTATGTTTCTTAATAATTAAAAGGGGGTGGGGTGGGAGAAAATTCATCCATATACCTTTTGCAGGATATATCCAATGATAAATGATAGGACTAGTTACCCTTACATCATATGCTAGATGGACGATTAGGTGCACCATTATGTCAAAAAAATGAAGGCAAGAGCATGCTCTCTAATTGATATAATGTCACAATTACACAGTCTTACAAACTTTCAAAGTCATGAGGTGTTGCAACCTTAGAACAAAGTTCACTGAAGAAGTTGCTCAACACAATCAAGGTAGCACCCAAATTCTTGTTTTGCATTTTTTCTTGCAACCAGTGGTAAGAATTGTCACATTATGACATGGTGATCATAGATTTTTAAGCCATAATTTTTACCATCCACAATGCACCTTTTGATATTTGATGCATAACCATTTCGTACTTTCACATAAGCTAGTAAACCAATGAATTCCTCCTTTTCTTTCTTGGATAACGAGAACCACGCTGGACGTATATATGTTTTGTTGCCCTATTCTACTAGATGAATATTAGGATGTATGTTTAAATCTTTCGCATCAAGACGTGGTTGGAAAGTGTCCTTTGTCTTCCCCTTAATGTATAAAAGCATACCTAACACATTCTCAAGGACATTCTTCTCCACATGCATGACGTCCAAGCTGTGACGTACGAGTAAATGCTCCGAATATGGGAGTTGGAAAAAATGCTCTTCTTTTTCTGAGGCATCACTTTTATCACCTACCCTCTATCTTCTGATCCACTAATTTAGGCCCAAATCATAATTTAAGAGAAGGCCTCATTTCTGCCTCTTTATTAAAGGCCATCTTGCTATGATAGAATTTATGATCCATAAGTAAAAAGCATCGAAGAACCATAAAACACATTTTCCCACTTCCCTTTAAATAAAGGGAGCATATATCAACATTACAATATGGACTTGCAAACTTCCCTTTAGTTTTTCAACCTAACAAGTTACTATATCTAGGAAAATCAATAATGGTTGAAACTAAGGCTCCTTTTAAAATGGAGGTCTCACATTTAATACGTCATACGTTTCTACACCTAGCTCCCATAATTGCATTAATTCATTGGTTCTAAATACACATCAATATCATATCCTGGTGCCTTCGGACCAGGTATAAGCAATGTAAGAAAGAAATAAGGTTGCTTTATAGACAACCATGGAGGCAAATTATAAGTCATTAATGCAACTAGCCAAATGCTATATCTGGTGCTCATATTCCAAATGGATTAAAACCATCGCTCATTAAGGAAAGCCAAAGCCTAACATTTCATGGATCACTCGCAAATCCTGAGTATTTATCATCAAATGCTTTTCAAGCTTAAAGATCTGCTGGATGCCTTATTTTTCTGCCCTTTATACGGCCATCTGCATACCATCTCATTAATGGAGTTATCTTATATGACATATAGAGTATTTTAAGCCTAGGTATCAATGGAAAGTGAAGTAAAATCTTCACTGGAATTGGTTTAGCCAATTTCATCACCTTTTCATCAATTGCATTACACTCAGCACATCTACTAAGTTCGACTTTGTCCTTCCAAAATAGAACATAGTCATTGGCACATGCGTCAAGCTTTTCATAGCCAAGATCAAATTGCTTAATGATTATTCGTATCTTTTTAAAAGAGTCCGACAATGTTGCATCTTTAGGAAGAGATTTTTTGAGGAGTTTCACAAAGGCATCAAATGTTATATTACTTACCTCATACAAACATTTAAGATGATACATTTGCACAATGAAAGAGAGTTTACTGAATTCTTCACAGTCAAGATAGAGGGGTTCTCCAGCATCTTTAATTAACTTAAAAAATGCCTTCGCTTCTTTCTTTGGGCCCGATGAACTATTACTAGGCCCATGATGTTCAAAAGCATCATTTATCATTGCATGCATGTCATGCTCAAATGACTCATGATTTTCATAAGTAAATTCATCATCTAACATGTCATCATCACTATCATGATCGATAATGCTTTGTTCCCCATGCAAAACCCAAATACCTTTTTACATCCATCACTTTCATGAAGAGATGACATCTCACAGTGTCTCTAGCATAGTAGAAACTATTGCAACAAAGTACAAATGGGCGTACAATTGTATTATCAATGGGCGAAGTTGTATATGCATGGTGGAGAAATGCATCTAAACATTCCTTATACTCGTCACTCATTCTTCTTAATTTAACCCAACTCTTATCCTTAAACGCATCCATAATGACAACAACCTACAAATGATAGTTAAATTTGCATATTATTATATGAGGCTTTATAGACGACATAACCACACATATATATGAAAAATAATTAATTTTCAAATGAAAGCACGAATTATAAGGTAAAACCCGTATTCTACTTCAACCTTTTAACAAAGTTATAGCGCCGCTCCTAATTGAAGTCTGGCAACCCTAATAATGAAGGCCCAAATAACCTTAAACAAGTCTATAAGTTAACTGGAAATAAAAGTAAATGCTTTCCCAAGTTGCAAGACAAGGGAAACAACATCATATCTTCAAGTAGGCAATAAAACTAGCCAAGCAAGATCAATGCAAATTTGTATTTGGAATTGGCAAGCAATTCCAGAGCAACACAAGCAGTGGTGTTACCATGGCATCATGGAGACTCCAAAGCTATAATGTGAAAGTCTATATTGAATTTTTCTCTCAGTGATAATGAATTGGCCTGATATCTGTGCTCACACTTTCACTTAAGATTAGCTAATACCATGTTAGTCCATAGACGTTTTTTTTGTGGTGGCTATGACCAAGGAGTTGTTGATCTCACATCAAATTCATCAACTTTTACTACAATATTTGAAGTCAAACCAGAGTTATATTATACACTGAATTTCATCAAAACCAAAATGCGCTGAATTGCTACCATGATTCCAATATACTATACAAAGTTTGGATAGGTTTTCAGCAATTTATAACTCTCAAGCAATGCTCATTCTCCGTTTTGCTATCTTGAACTTTCACCCTTACTTTCCTTATATGTAAATGTATTTATTTCTCTTGAAAGCGGCAAGTAGAAATAATCCAAGGAAATTTGAATACAATGGTGTTGTTTTATTGTCTACTTAAAGATACCTTTGTATAAATTGCTATAAGGAATGAATGCATTTTCACTTTCAATAAAATGGCATTCAGAACTTTCAGAAGTACAAAAGGCAATCTATTGGCTGCCTTTTATCATCAACATCTTGCTTATATTTGCATGCTATTTTTAACTTGGGGTGTCAGATGTGGGCAATAAAACAACTTTCCTTGAAAAAGGCCCCAAATAACCTTAAACATATGACTTTATATGTAAATGCATTCATTCCTTATAGGAATTTGTAACTTACGCCTATTTGAATGAATGTTGAATACAGGGGTGTTAGATGTTGGCAAAAGCATGTAGTTTGATCCAATAAAGTCATATGTTTCTATGAAACCTTTATGCTTGAGAACAAGTAACATCTAGGATCTAAAAATTTGCTCATCATAGATTAGATGGAAGTTCTGAAGATGATAAGGAGTTCTTGGCAAATGACATTATTCTTTGCAAAAACAAAAAAATAAAAAGCCATAACTTTAAGCCGAATTTCAGGACTGATCATGGGGCAGAATTTAGTTTGTAGAACCACATCTCTTAATTAATCAAAACTCAGCAGTCTCAGCTTGACAATGATAGATTGCATTTGTTTGATGTGATCATTTTAGATGTGGAGATAAAGCCTTTTAATGTGCCAAGTCTAGGAGTGCCATACATATAGCTGATAGAGAGCAGTTTAGTATGCTACAGTAAGCAATTCAGCATGCTTCTGACGTAATGTTCCAGCAAGTTCAATTCAACACACACAGCTCGAATCACAAGCACATCACTCAAATATGATATACATCTAATGCTCAACACTATCGAAGGCAATGAACTTAAACATAATTATGTGCATAATCAAATAAACATGCCGAACACGTAAGGTGGAATTGCCTAATAGCTGAATGAGATAGCAAAGAATACTTCAAACCAAGAATGAAGCAACACACACATGAGAACTAACATAATTATGTGCATAATCAAATAACGTGGGGGAATTCAGAATAAAATTTTCGATTCAAAAATAATCAAATTTCAGACCCATTGACAATTCCACAAGCAAAGATTATAGCAGTAGGATATACACAGTCATACCTCAAGGTTGAAATCCTTACCTCTGTTCTTCCTTATCGCTTTTGATTTGCAGCACTAAACCCTAGCTTCCTGACCAACGGTGCTAGAAAGGGGTGTTGTAGCAGTCACAGAACACAAGCTCCAGAAGAGAAATTTTATTTCTGTTTGAAAGAGACGAATGAGATTTGTAATTAATTTTACAGAGACGAATGGAATTGAAAGGTTGAAGGGCAGTTACCTGTGAAATTCAACAAAGTAACTGCTAATTGAGAGATTTTGGAGGAGTTACAGTAGCAAATTTTATGGAATAATCTAAATTGGGAAAGGAGCGATGCTTGAGATGAAGAGAAGAAAGCTTCATGTTGAGATGTGAAGAAGGAGGTGTTAGGGCAGAGCTTAGTCGTTCTTCAAGAGCAATGAGTAGATTAATCTAAATTAGGCCTTTTTTAACTTTCTTTTGGGGCGGACGGTGTATATATGTTTTAAACACAATATATTTCAATTTGTGCTGCGTTAATAATACATAGCGCCTAAGTGATACTAACAAAAATCTTATCCCTTTAGAAAACTATTGGTATTGTAACTATAATATTGTCAGATGATTGGGTCATTAGTATTACATTCACTTATACCAACATATCTATTTTATCTGTTACAAATATTAAGACTCCTACTTTTCTTTTGAACTTAAGATTTCATATCACCAAATTATCTTATCCATTGCAAAAACTTACTTCTATCAAAAGAAAAAAATTTCTGTCACTAGACTATTGGTGAAAGCCACTATTTTTCTAGCGGAGGCAGTGGCACCACGAACGCTTGATGTCCAAAAATAGGCCGAATCATGCACCACCGAGCTCGATTCCCTCTACTCGATCCTCTCTGATCACCTCAAGGATGACGTTTGTTCTCGCCATAACAAGTGTCGCCGCACCACCAGCTTCAGCACCAGGAAGCTGCATCGGCCTCAAAAACCTTGCAACTTTGATGATGAGAAGAAGAAGGTCCTGTGGCGAGTTCGAAGGAGGATTGAACTCAAAAAGAATCCTCATACTGGTTTCAGTGTTTCCGGGGATAGGACTAGAAGACTGAGGACCCACATATGGCATGCTAAGCGCTTCACCATGGCCAAGTCTTTAGGGTTTTACCTCCCCCTTGGGCTGCATGGTAGGTATTCATCAAAATTTTTAGATTAGAAAGCAAGTTAGAGCATGTGAAGCTCAAATATATGCTTTCTTTTTTGAGGATTTAGTTCATAGTTTAATGCATTATCCAATAGTATAAAGATAATTGGAAGAGAAGTGGTGGTTTTGAACTTAATTAACCAGTCAAACATGATTTTATAATTTAGAATTTACACTTTTTCTCTTCTTTTGGCCATGGAGTTGTAGGGTACCTATTGGAATAAAATTCTATATGTCTGTTTAGTTTCCCTTGTCATAACTAAATGGGAAGGGGTTTTTAGCAATACAGCAATTATGGGTCCAATCATCTATTCAAGGGTTTAATATAAACAAAGAGTGTCTTTTGTTATGGAGAGAAGATAGATTTAATCAATTTTGAAATTTATCAACTGTTTATTGCCTTTTGACTTATAGAAATCAAAAAAAGAGAACATGGAGAGAGAGAATTCACTTTCGGGTGTTATATTGTAAGGGATGAAAATGCGGCAAATTTAAATATCAATGTCTAGTTTCACAATTTGCCTTTAGTTGTTAATGGTGCTCAATATGTCTTGATTTATTTAGAGCCTTGGGGTATTGTTTGTGCTATAAGCTACACGGATCAAAGCTATATACAAAATAATAAGAGACCATTTTATTCCTTCCCTGCCTAGAACCAGATCCCCCCCTGGGGGCATTTGCCCAAAAGGAGAAAAGGGTGAGAAATTTTGGTTCATGGCCATTTAACTCATGTTTTCATGTGGCTTAGAGGGAAGGGATCGAGGACTCTCTTGAAGTGGTGCAAAGAAGGAGTTGTCGTGCATGATGCAAGCCACTATAGTGTTGTTCAGTTGCAGGGCCTAGAGGCAGGCATTCCTTTTTCCTCTTGATTATAGTATCTAAAATTTTATTATATTGAAAATATCATATACTTTCTATTCTTCTCTTCATAATGTTAACCAAATGTTTAGTGATAGAAACTTATTGAATAAAGGGAATTTCTATCACCTTTTCATGATTCATAAGAACATAATTTTTCTTTTCTATTCAGAAGCATTCAATTTCATGTGAAGGCTTTGTTTTCCGTGCTTTCCTTTTTCTATTGTCTAAAAGAGAGGCTGAGTATCAAATAGATCTACAATGAATTTATCATCATCTTTTCATGATCTTCAGGACTCTGTATTGTCAATTCTAAGCTCACTGCTGGTGCCTTGCGGGATTGATAATTCAGAAAATATTTCCAAGTTCATTATTTTTGGACAAATATACGAGAGTGACATGGTTGGTTGGCTTAATGCATGACGTCCACCACGTTATCATACGAACGTGTAGCTATAGCTTTGATTTCTTTGCCCTCACTACAGCCCCATTATGACAGACATGATGGTTTTAAAGCTATTTGTCCTATAACTTATATGTGGAGGCCATCACTTCCTCAAGAAAATCGTGTTAGTATGAGGGACAAAGGAGTTGATGAAAACACAAAGATTGAATTGGGTTCCCACTAGGGTTTCAATTAACCGAAAATCGGTTAATCAGTTTTTGATTCAAAAAAATTTCGAACCATAACTGAACTGAAAATATTGGTTAACCGTTTTTCGGTTAAACGAAAATTTCAGTTCGTCCAAAACCCGAACTGTAACCTAACTGAAAATTTCAGTTAACAGGTTTTTCGGTTCGGTTAACCAATTTTTCGGTTTGGCTACTGTTAACCGGTTACAAATAACAAAAACTTATACTTTCTTACCTAAATTTTTCACTTTTTTATGTTTAAATTCTTTTTATAAAAATTAAACTTTGGTTACCATTTATAAATAATAAAAAAGTGCACTTTCCTTTCTAAATTTTTCATTTTTTATGTATAACTTTAAAAAAATAAAATTATTTTCGGTTTGTTTCGGTTAGGTTAACCGAATTGGTTTTTTTGAAAAATTTGTTTGGTTAACTGATTTTTCGGCTCAGTTTTTTTGGTTTTTCGATTTGATTTTCGGTTTCGGATTTTTTTGCCCACCCCTAGTTCCCACTTGCGTTGGCTTTGGATATGGATGCATCTATCTACTTTTAGGGAGGGATTCGACTACCTAAAACTCGCATGTCAAAATAAGGTAACTTTATCATATTATTGCTCACACTGAATCCAGCTCTTTAAGAGTTCCTTTTGATTTTATTGCCCTCGATTATGCCCTGATAACAGAGATATTTTGCATTTTAATCTTAGGCTTTGCTTCTATAGTTCTATTCAAAGAAAATTTAATAGATGATTTCACATTCAATTGTTATTTTTATGACTGTGGAATTGAATTGTTCATGTTATTCCTATTTGTTTTCTTGTTCAACAAGTGGCAAGTTTAGCTATATTTTGTTGTGTTATCCATCATGTCCTACATCTAATTGGCTGAAACAGGTGCCTTGGTTGATTACATTTCTCTTGATGGGTAATTCAAGAGATTGAAGATTATTAGATCTAGTGCATCAAAACTTCTTTAAAAGCTATTATATTCTTGTAACAACACAACAGTCCTAATGTGCTTCCCTTCAAATTGAGGCATATTGTACCATGCAGTTCATGAGTTTTCAGCTGCTGGTGGTTGCTTACTCATTTTAATGGGATGAAGCAAGCACAGTTCACTAAGTATTTTATTCTTACTAATGCAGGACTCACTTAGAAGGCTTATTGGAGTCAGATGATCAAATGGGTGCGGGAGTAAGCAGAACACCCTCAAGAATGCAGAGCACCTATCTTCGAGCACACTTACGTTGCCTACTATTGTTGACCCACATTTCTTACTTGTAAAGAGGTCTATAACTGTTCCTGGAGCCCATCTATCTAGCAATTTATGTGGCTTGTCTAAAGACAAAAGTAATGATCACTCTGCAGGGAACTTGTATATGAAGGAAGAAGAACCCTCTCTATTGCTGTCAACATATGAAACTGATTCCTCTTTACCCAGTTGCAAAGACTTCTGGGATGTTGTGAATGAAGTGGTCTATCTACCTGTGGAAGAGAATTTTCTGTGTCTTAATAGACAAAAAGAGTGTTTGGATTTCTTTTGTATAAAGGAGTCAACATTAGCCAGATCCATGCCAACTAAGTCTAAGTTTTCTAGGTTATGTCGCATTATGCTATTGAGAGATAGTAATCACGCAAGCCTCTTGACAGGGTATATTTCTCCTTCCCTTTGCCCCTTTATGTGATGGTTAGCTATTGTTGCTCGAGTTGTCGCATTTTATGCACATAGAGCAACAATCCGTTTGTGTTGTTTTTTAGGTATCATAAAAACCTTTTTGTTCATGCTTTTCTTTCTGTTTTTTGGAGGGGGGAGGGGGAAGCACATGATCAGGTTTTATTTCAACATCAGGATACATAATTTGTTGGAAGGCTCTGGAACTACTCGTTAGTGTACCTCAGTCGTGCTATTGGAGGTTCGTCCAAGGATCTTATCGAATTATATTACTAAAATTGATTATTTAAAAGTGTCGTTAGTGTAGTATTAAATTTTGTTGTTTATATCCTGTTACTGAAATTCTAGTTTGCATAATTCTTTTTGCTTCACAAGTAACAAGTAGTTTGGTCAATGGATTTTCGCCTTGATAACAAGTGGGCTTTGCACCTTCATCATTATAGCCAAAGAAATGCCATTGGGTCCCCCCCACCTTAAAAAAATAAAAAAAACAATCCCTGCTATTGCTAAAGTTGTATGTAAGAATATCTTTCTAACACTATGCAGAGGGTCAATTGTTCTCCCCTTAAATTGGGTTAAGGCTTTTTGGATTCAACTTGTCTTTGGTGGAGCTCATGTTGTTGGTTTGAGAAAGAAGCACTAGATTGCTTGTGATATATACATTCCCCAAAGCATTGTAGCTCTCCATAATTTTTCTTACCACCCTTGTATTCTCAACTTTATATATGTCCATTGCAAGTGAGATTTCCTTATTTCCCGTCATATTTTCCTCATTGCATTGGTTATTCTTGCTTTATGGCAAGGGAACCTGCAAATGTTGAGAAAAAGGTGGAATGTTTCTCTCTTGATATAAGATCCTTGAAAGTTCCAAGTCCACCTCCTTGGACCAACACCAACTTTGGTTTTAACAAAGTTGTTGGACAAGTGAATGGAATTGGTACCTCAAGCAATATAAGGAGCTATGACCTTTCAGCAGTTTTGGATTGCGAGATCCCTGATGCTGCACCTATTAGTAATAGTGACTCTGGTTGTGAACTATTGGAGGTATCAGGTGACCATTTGCTCTTAACTCCCCAAGAGACTAAATAGGATGCGTTTCTCACATTTAATGAAGGATAAGGTCAGGCTCAGCTAGGCCTTAAAGGCAGCCACTTTGACTAGTTACAGAAGAAGATTATATTTCCTTAGAGTTCTTTTGCATGCTTATAAGGAGGTTGTTTTTTATGAGGGAGTTGTTGTTCGCACTGCCCGTTTTTCTGACTTATCATTATGGGCATCCAGGTACCCAATTTCACAATCGCCCCTACATCTTTTAACATTGCTTGGAAATTCTGTGACTTCTTCCCCTTTGCGTTTGTAATCCTATTCATATTTATGACTTATAGACCGTTAAAATGTAATGACTGTTTAATTGTTGATAATTTTATTTCTAATATGTGGCCCCTGATTTTGCTGATATGACTTGAATTTTCCCCTATCATTAAACAATGAGGTTAGCCTCTAAGTTCCTCATTGTTTATTGGCTTCTTACCTCAAACAGCTGCCCTTTGGTCAGTAAGAATTTCAACAGCGAGCAGACTCTGCTGCAATCAAACCTTATAGGTAGCCAATAGGCTTTGTCTCTATGGGCTTTGCTCCAGGAAGGTTTACCATTATTCCATTGGCTGATTTTGTTTACGACTTCACTGGAAGATCCTTGTTGAAGTAGTTTTTGAAGGGGGTAAGGGTAGAAATTTGTCTTCCTCAAGGACGGTATGGAAATCAGGTTACTAATTATTCTCGACTCCAACTCTAACCTAGGAAAACCGATAAAGGTCGCCAAGCATGACTAACTAAACTAACAACTCACTAATTCTAATTTCTAATCTAAAGATGGTTAATTGAACTAAGCTAAAACAAGCATAATTAACTAAATCAACCCCAAACATCACATTAACTAATAATAATTAGCAAAGAATCTAATTAACTAACAAAGCATTGAATTCACTAATTAAAAGAAGAGAGAGAGAGAAAGAAGATGACCTTAAAAGCTTGAAACTCTAATAATGGAGGTTGCCCTCCATTGGAGCAAGTCAGTGATGATTGAAGCCAGATACTCCACTTATTTTCACTAATCTAACTCAATTACTCCTACTCTAACCCATTGAGACCAAAAAACCTCAAACTTGTGAAGGAGGTTCTCAAATCCTAAGATGGAGGAGAGAGAGAATTTGAAATTTGCATTCCTGGAGAAAGAGAATGAGAGATTAAGAGTAAACAAGAGAAAAGAAATTTGATTAGCAAATGAAGGCACTAATTTCAATCCAATAATAAACAAAAGCATGTAAATTTAGGCGTTAAACCAGTAAATCAAAGTCAACAAAGTAAGAACTTCAATGAAAATGAAGATTAAAGAGAGAGAGAGATATCTACTTGCATCAAAACTTCATTCCTCTTCAATTGTGGCTGCAAAAAATGAAAGTAAAAATCTGCACTAATCTCTCTTATACCCTAATTAAACCCTATTCCTAAAACCTAAAATTTTTTTCACACAAATGGAGGAAGGGGCTTTAAATAGATCCCAACGCATCAGGTTTAGCATAGTCATGCTAACTGGCATGGGCAGATTGTGCCAAATCTCTAAAAGGCAACAATAGAAGTAGGGTAGAATAGGCGGTGGCACGGTCGTGCCACATGGCACGGACACCCCGTGCCACGTTTTTGGAATTATGCACACAAAATAGAGCAAAAACAGAATTTGGCACGGCCGTGCCACTTGGCATGGGAACCCCGTGCCACCTGGCATTGGCAGCTCGTCCCACCTGGAGCCGGCAAGCCATGTCAAATTCCTACAATGTTCTTCTTCCTTCTCTCTCCTACAATTTTTGCGCTTGTTGACCCGGCCTTGCTTCATGGTTATCCTGGGTTGTCCTCTAAGGTTTTCCGAGTTAAAGTGCCTAACTTTTGGCATGTTTTGCATGAATTATTCTCCATTTGTACAATTTTCTTTATTACCTACAAAACCAAGAAACACAAATAATTAACCTAATTCACTAATTATTTGAGCTAAATCTACGTAGAATGAGATGTAAAATTCAGATGCATCATGCCCGAACAAATACCCCCACACCAAGACTTTACTTGTCCTCAAGCAAAACAAACTAAACTAATTGAAAAGAAATGAAAAATAAGAAAAAGAAAATCCTAACTCATTTGCGTAAGAATCACAGTTGCATTTAGTGTATGCAACAAGCCCTTTAAGTCCCTCGGTTTTCCAGGTGGACGAGTGAGGCCTCATGAGGGTTTTCAAGTGAAATACCCATAAAAATCATTTTAAAAACAAAGGAAAATCTTTTTAGGTTTTTTCAAAACATGAAAATATGTACAAGTAATGGGAAAATTGTGTACATGACTCAGGCAGCTGCAACACCCTTGTAACCAAATGACTGAATTATACACAAATAGAATAACAATCAAAAGATAATTTAGTTATAAGAAGTATCCCAACTCTCATTTTTCACCCCACACATAACATGCAGTGATATGTACACTTTAGTGCATGTGCTAATGTGTATTAATCCTTACGGATCAAGTTGCTAACATCGACATGATCCCGTTTCCTTGCCTAATTGCCTTCTTCGCTCCATTTTTCGTTTTTTTTTCCTTTTCTATTTCAAAAATAATGAAGCACAAACCCCAAAACCCACTTGACTAACAAATATTTGTCCCTAAAAAGGGGTTTTATTAGATTGTGCAAAGCACTTATTTTATTGCCTAAATAGATGTGTAATCAAGTAAAATAGTACATATTCAAGCCAATTAAAGATATGAAATAAAGATAATGACTATGAACATTGGAGCCCAGGTTTTTATTTACTTTTTTTTGACCTTTTCCATTTCTTTTTTCTTTTTTTTGGGGCATTTTTCAAGAGCTCAAAAGGCAATTTCAATAAATAAATAGTTTACATGCCAACTTAACTGCAAGACCCCAGGAATTGACGATAAAGCGACCAAGGTACAACAAAAGCACACATACAAGATGAGATTAGTATGAAAAATCGAATCTACATCCTCAACTAGATATCTCATCATGCAAACTCTATTTATATATAATTCAATCAACTAGCCAATGGGATCACAATCGCCTAGGAAAGCACACAAATCCCAAAAGAAAAACAATTTTTTTTGAATTTTTGAAAATTTTCGAAAACTATGTACACATAGGCACTCCACCTCTACGCCAAAACTCTACAATGTCCTCATTATAGGAACTAAGATGCCAAAAAGCAAGCACATAAGCAATCTAACCACAAATCAAATACAAATTTACAAGTATATGCAAGCCTATGACACCACTAACAAGCATAAAACCAAACAATGCCAACAAACATTCACAAAACAAAACATACCACCAACAAATACACAAAACAAAATAAAAAGGGGACGACAGAAAAGTTGGAATGATCGTACCAAGTTAGGTGCTGAGTGCACCTCAACTATGCCCCACTCAGATGATGTCGAGGAGATCTATAGAGGATCAGCCACTCCATCTTATCATCATGTTGCCACGTATACGAATTCCCATCAAAGCCTGAAGTAACTTATCCAATAAACTTCAACAATCTTCAAAAAAGTTCAAACGATTAGCAACAATGAGGATGTTCCGACGAACTCACATCACCATAATAGAAGCGAGAGGTCTCTTGAACTTATCAAAGCTTTAGGCCTAATCATAGGAGTTACATACATGCCTAATATCACTCAATGTAGAGGATAAGGGCCTAGATGTTTCACAAAAAACATGAACCCACAAATTAGGCATGAGTCCTAAATCCTCTACCCAATCCTCAAGTCCTATAGCTATATCAAGCTTCTGAGTCCAGTCTAAATTAGGGGCATAAATCATGTAAATATGGGACTCAGGGATGATGGACATTGAGGGATCCATAAAAGAGTGAGATGATGGAGTATAAGGGCGTAAGATACTAGAAGTTGGGATGCTCTTAGGAGAGAACTCAATAAGGATTGCATCAATAAGCTCCATATAAGTAGGTGTGACCTCAACATACTCCTTAATACAAGGCTCTTCCAAAGTAGTCTCCTCAAATGAATACGCATTCTCAACAAAAATATCCTAAGAAATCACAATCGTGTCATGCTCAAACTCACAACAAGCCTTAACCACTAGTTTCTCACTCTCATCATTCTCTCCCAGGGAGGCTAAGAGAAATGGTGCATCATCAAAAACTATATGGCTCCCAAGAGTATCCCTAGTCTTAAGATGAGGGTTGATCATTAGGGGATGTAATGAAGGATCACTCATGCCCTCAAAAGACATTTGACTAAAAGGGTAAGAGTATGAGGTAACACCATATTCAAGAGAAAATCATAAGAATAAGAGGGAGGAATGCAATCAAGAGGTTGCGAAGGTTGAAAAAAAGGAATTTCAAGTTGCTACTCACAATGAAGTGTAGTACCCTCCAAAGCAGCGAAGCCATTAGGTAGCTTGCCCTCATTATCCACAAAAATCCTAGATGTAACACTAGGGGCTTCCCTAATTGTCTCCTAATCATATGTCTCATCACTTGAATCCTCAAGAAAGTCCCAAGCCTCATTAGCATTCTTACAAAGAAACTCTCCTCCACACATGGATTCAACAATTGTCCTAATACTCACATCCAAACTCTCATAAGCTATGTGGCACGAATTCTATTTCTCCAAACCATGGTGAGGGCATTGGGTGAGTAACTCCTTGAACCTATTTATATACTTCCAAAATGGCTCACGTTTAAGTTGGACAAGAGAAAGGATTTCATTTGTAATTCTAATGGTCTTGTTAGTGGAAAAGTATCTCTTAAGGAAGATATCAACAGAAGAATCCTAAGATTTAATAGAACCAACCTTAAGACCATGCATCCACCTCTTAGCATCATCTTTAAGAGCAAAGGGAATGAATTTCATCCTCACAACATCGTTTGGTACCTAGGCATGTGAATCAACGAACACACCTCCTCAAACTCATGAATAAACAAATAAGGATCTTCAAAGCCCATAAATTTAGGAAGCATGCCAACATAATCCTAATTAAACTCAAATGCACATCCTTAGAGATAAGAGGGAGATCAAAACATGATTGTGGGGACGCTCGGGGAGGATAGAAGTGGTCCCTCAATGAACGTGGTGGGTCGGGTTTCACTCTTTCAAGAATGGGTTCATCAAGTTTAGCGGACTTGAGCTCAATATTAATCACATTTCGCTCCTCAAAATACGCAAGCCCATCATTAGCATTCAATGAGCCACAACTTCTTGGGTTTTTAATTTTTCAATTTTTTGGGATTTTTCACATATTCTTATTTTTTTTGTTTTTTTCAATGTCATCCAAATAAGTAGCTACTCTATAACTCAAGAGAAACAATAAAGAAACAACAAAAGAGAGTACACTAGCAGATGATGAAGTAAAGGGGGGCATATTTGTAAGAAATGACTTAATTTAGCGCCACCGTCCCCAACAACGACGCCAATTTGTTGAAGTAGTTTTCGAGGGGGAGTAAGGGTAGAAATTTATTGTCCTTTGGGGATAAAGGCCACTATATATGATTAACTAAATCAACTCCTCACTAATTCTAATTTCTAATGCAAACATGGTTAATTAAACTAAGCTAAAACAAGCATAATTAACTAAATTAACTCCAAGCATCATATTAACCAATAATAACTAGCAAAGAATCTAATTAACTAACAAAGCATTAAATTTACTAATTAAAAGAAGAGAGAGGGAAAGATGATTACCTTAAAAGCTTGAAAATCCAATAATGGAGGTTGCCCTCTATTGTTGGAGCAAGTGAGTGATGATTAGAGGTAAACTCTCCACTTATTTGCACTAATCTAACTCAATTACTCCTACTCTTATCCATTGAGAGCAAAAAAAACTCAAACTTGTAAAGGGGGTTCTCAAATCCTAAGATGGAGGAGAGAGAAAGAGCTTAAAGTCTGCATACTTAGAGAAGGAGAATGAGAGATTAAGAGTAAACAAGATAATAAAAAGATGATTAGGAAATGGAGGCACTAATTTCAATCCAACTATAAACAAAAGCACGTAAATTTAGACATTAAACTAGTAAATCAAAGTCAACAAAGTAAGAACTTGAATGATAATGAAGATTAAGCATCAAAACTTCATTCCTCTTCACTTGTGGCTATATGAAAGTAAAAATCTGCACTGATCTCCCCTAAATCCTATTTAAACCCTATTCCTAAAACCTAACATTTTTTTCACACAAATGGGGAAAAGAGCTTTAAATAGATTCGACGTAGCAGGCTTGGCACAGTCATACCCAGCGGCATGGGCAAGCCGTGCCACATCTCTAGAAATCAGCAACAGAGGCAAGGCAGCACAGGAGGTGGCACGGACACCCTGTGACAATTTCTGAAATTCTGCACAAAAATGGAGCAAAATCAAGATTTGGTACGACCGTATATTGGGCATAGGCACCCTGTGCAGTGTCTGGCACTGACAGCTGTTGCCCCCTAGTGCCGGCAGCCCATGCCAAATTCCTGCAATGTTCTTCTTTCTCCCACAATTTTTGTGCTTGTTGACCCGATCTTACTTTATGGTTTTCTCGGGTTATCCTCCAAGGTTTTCCGAGCTAACGTGCCTAACTTTTGGCATGCTTTGCACGAATGATCAGCCATTTGGGCAATTTCCTTTACTACCTACAAAACCAAGAAAACACAAATAAATAACCTAACTCACCAATTATTTGATCTAAATCTAGGGAGAACGAGGTGTAAAATTCGTGCGCATCACACCCAAACAATCATCGACTTGTTTTGAGAAATAACTTACACTTGCTCCGCAGGATATTATCTTCGCAAGAGATATCTGAAAATGTGTAGGCCATGAAGATTTGCTTAGAAAGCCTTGAGAAAACTTTCCTAGGAAAGTTCAGTAGCGAAAGACTGGTTTATTTCAACAACATGCATTTGGATATAAATTGTTTGAATACAAAATTTGATTTTTTTTTATACAACTTCTAAATTATATAATCCACTAGAATGTATTACCAAACCTTATGCTCTTTCTTCCCCGAACATTTATGCTTAATTGATTCTGCTAGTTATGGTCAACTAATAAGTTCCCTGTGTTCACATACTTACAGTGAGAGACCAATAGCAGTGGGTTTTTTTGAAGCAATACTAGTTGGTCATCTAAGACAGGGGCAATGGAGTCGAATTCCTACAAAACAAAGGAGGAAGGAGATTTACAAAGGCCTATAGCATGTAGACTTGCCCTTACTAGTATTATCTTGTAAGAATAGCAAGAAGGTATCCAGTCCTTTAAGATGTCGATGTTATTCATCTGTCTAATTTCATGCTTAGAAAAATAGCAGATTTTGTAGTTGGGAGAATGTTGTTTATTTATTATTAAATTGAATTTTTTGCCTATAGATGGCACTTATTCATCTTTGCAACATGCGAGATCATTATGACAGCGTCCTAAAGTTAAAACTCTATTTTGCTACTGCTGCTACTCGTTTAATTAGTTCAATCTTCTTAGTAATGAGACAAGCGTACTTTGAAGAGGCCTTGATATTAGAATAAAATTTCCAAGCTCTAATGCGATTAGACAATTACAAAAGTAGATAACAAAAAGCCTAAAACAATAATGACATTGAATAATGGAAGACCTAAAAGCATAAAGCTTCTAAAACAACCTTTGAAGAGCCTTATCCTAACTAAACTCAGTTAATGGGCTGCTTGCACTAACTTCAAAGAGTCCGAATTAAGCAAAAGGATTGTGCCGATACAAGGGGTTTATCACTCTATTGTAGTGTGTGGGTTTATCACTTTATTTTGGTTTGTTTTGCCGCTTTGCAAATCCCTCCCCTAAAATGATTCAATGTTGTGAAATGATAATAGTGACTAAGAAATTTAGAGCTAGCAAAAAATTGTCTAACCCAAACACTCGAATTTGTTCAACCTAGAAAAAAATCGGGTACAGTCATGAATTTTTATTTTGCATTTTAAATCCAGACACAACACTTTTCACATTTCTATTATTCAACCCCAATTGTGAACCGAATTAGCCATTGTCTAGATTGTCTAACCTAAAAGAAAAACTGGGTATTACATATCAACTTCTTGTTCAAATTTTGATATTGTTCGATTTGTCTGACACGATTTCGACCTGAACCTCATTTTTTGCCAATGCTACTAAGAATGAACATTTGACATTGAGAAAATATTTTCTATGAAAGGAATTCATTACAAAATGAGAAAAGGAAAATCGTTCACTTCAACAGTAGGACTGTTTGTGGGGGATTGAACCCATGACCACATGGTTAAAAGCCACACACTCTATCACTAAGCTAAAACGGTAGGTTGTGTCTTGTGACATTACATTTAAGCAACTGTACCAGGAAACTCATTATACTTAAGAACATTTTTGTTGCTACACTCCTTTTTTTTCTCTGCACCTTTTTACTTTTCAACTGCTTAAATCCACATCTCATTTGTTTGTCTTTTGATAGTTGTATTACTTTTAAATGAGATGATTACATGTATTAGTTAAATGCTTGAAATTTTAGATAAGGTAAATAGGTTGTTCATATCAGATATAGGTTGAACGCATTTTGGGTTAAATGACATTACGATTTGTGTTTGATCCTGCAAATTTATCATGCAAAAACAGTGTGAGCTAGTAGCCACCCCTCCTCCTAGTCATGGTGCTCCCCTTTTTCCTGCTCTCTACCTCTTATTATTCTCGCTCATAAATTCCAATT
The DNA here is from genome assembly GCA_029747015.1 of Carnegiea gigantea. Lineage (NCBI taxonomy): Eukaryota > Viridiplantae > Streptophyta > Magnoliopsida > Caryophyllales > Cactaceae > Carnegiea > Carnegiea gigantea. The sequence continues at coordinate 1,196,766 of JAKOGI010000067.1, forward strand.
CCATCAAGCTTTGCTTGGCTAACACAGAGGAGGGTTGAGATTAAATTGATTAATGTCACCATCAAATAACTAAACTAACAATGGGTTTTCAGTGGTCCATCAGCAATCTTTGTTAATCAAACTTGTTGGTGCAGCGATTGCTGGTACTAGTTGGTGGTATTAGTTTGCTTCCTGTGGTCCTCCTATCTCAAATCCGACACCATCAATTCACTTATGTTTTGCATCCGTGTCAGCATCAATATCATGCTCCTCATCCTTACTGCCTCAGGTTAACTACTCAACTGACCTCACTTTCTAATTCTTTCCCTTCTTTTTTTTCCTTGCTTTAATTTTCAACAATTGCCAAGTTTTAATTTGTTAATCTAGTTTTTGTCCCGAATTCTGATGGATTCCGTTCAATGTTTTCAATTCACATTTGTCAGGAACCAGGGTATCTGTGGATACTGACATTCCCCCCCATTTACAAATTCTGCTTTCATTAAATTGTAGTACTAAAATCTCTCATTTGTTTGGTCATTGTATAACTACAATACAAAATCTAGACAATTTAATTGCTTTATGTACATAGGCACCCTTGCTTCTTTGATGTCCACCATGTTGTGTTTAATTGCAACAATGCTATTTGGGGAATAACAACAATGCAACAATGCAACAATGGCATGTTTTGTTGAAAATGTGCATATACCTATAAAAATAAAATGATCGAGGAAATAGGTGGTTTTATGCACCTTATGCACTCTGTCTATGTTTAAGGATTCGTTGGAACTTATTGCCATAAAAATGGTTACACAAATATATTTTTGAACTATGCCTAATATAAGAAATGATTTTCATAATTCACTATTGCAATGCGCATTTTGGTAAATAATTAATTTGATTAATTATCCATGAAGATGCATAAGTTAGTTTAGATGATTAACTAATTCATGCCTTTAAGAAAAGGTGTGTTTATTTATTGAAGAGGCATGATGAACTCTATGAATATAGACTATCTTGGCATGCATTAGTATGCCTTGATGCGCATGATCAAGAGGATTATATTAGCACCATAATCCCTTGAATTTCTATCATTTCTTAGACACTTAGGGTTCCATCTTCCTGAATGCAACACATAGATATAAGAGACTTCGTGGTAATTAATTATTGCAATACACCTTTTGGTAAATAATTAATTTGATTAATTATCTATGAAGAGGCACAAGTCAGTTTGGATGTGATCAAGAGAGTTATATTAGTACCATAATCCCTTGAATTTATGCCATATCTTGAATACTTGGGTTTAGGGTTTAAAATTCGGACGAAAAATTCATGACCATACCTGATTTTTTTCAGGTCGGAAAGATTCGAGTATTCAGGTCGAACAATTTTTTGCTAGCGCCAAATTTCTTTATCACTTTGATAATTTCACAACATTGAATCATTCTGGGTGAAAGGGATTTGCAAAGCAAAAGTGATAAACCTACAAACTGAAATAGAGTGATAAACCCCTATCTTGGCTCAAACCTCTTGCATAATTCAGACTCTTCAAAATTAGTGCAAGCTGCCCATTGATTGAGTTTAGTTAGAGTAGGAGTCTTCAAATGTTGTTTTAGAAGCGTTATGCTTTTAGGTCTTCCATTATTCAATCTCATACATGTTTTAGAATTTTTACCATCTACTTTTGTAATAGTTTAATGGCATTAGTGCTTAAGTATTTTGTTATGATACCAAGGCTTCTTCAAAATGTGCTTGTCTAGTTACTAAAAAGATTAAACTAATCGAATGAGCAACATTAGTAGCAAAATCATCTTTTCACTTTCGGACACTAAAAAGAATAAGGGCCGTCTATAGGCAAAGAATTCCATTTAACATAAACAAACAACATTGTCCCAACTACAAAATCTGCTGTTTTTCTAACCATGAAATCGAACAAATGAATAACATTAGCACCGTATAAGGACTTGACATCTATAATACTAGCAAGGGCAAGTCTACACATTGTAGCCCTCATATTTCTTTCAAATACATAAATCTTCTTCCTCAATTATTTTATAAGCGTTTGATTCCACTATTCCTATCTCAAATGAACAAGTGCACTGCTTCACAAAAACCCACTGCCACAGGTCTCTTACTGCAAGTATGTAAACACAGGGAACTTATTAGTTGACAGTAACTAGCAAAATCATTTAAGCAACAAATGTTTGGGGAAGAAGAAATGTAAGGTTTGGGTATGCATTCTGGTTGATCACATACTTTGGAAGTTGTATAATTTTGCATTCAAACAATTCATATCCAAATGCATTTTGTTAAATTAAACCAATGCTTGGCTACCTAACTTTCCTAAGGAAGTCGTTCTCGAGGCTTTCTGGGAAAATCCTCAAGGCTTGCACATTTTTACAACTCTCTTGTGAAGATATCATCCCCTAGAGCAACTATAAGTTATTTCTCAAAACAAGTCAAGGACGCCCCAAAGAAGTCGCAAACAAAATTAGCCAATGAAATTATGGCAAACTTTTCTCGAACAAAGTCTCTAGTGACTGGTTAAGATCTCTCCATGCCCCTTAATTTAGAGAATCAAATCAGTCAAGATAATCTTATTTTTCTGGCCAAAATGCATATAAATCATCCACATTTTGTTTAAGAAGCAAAACAACAGGTCACAAGTTGAATCCAGCAGCACACCTGGTTTTTGACAGCTTAATAACTTAGGCCTCTTTAAGGTTTGAGTCTAATGTTTTGCAATGAGTTTGAAGTTCAAGAAGTTATCTTTCAAGAAAAATAAGTTTTAACGCATTTGGACTTCAGTTACCCATCTAAATTAGCCATTAAACCCAAACTATCTAGAATGCCCAGTTGAACCAAACTGTACCCGGTTTTGAGTATGGGATTTCTTAAGCTACATCATGGTTAAAGTCCTGAATTTTTGCATTTTTGGGTTCCCTTTGATGTTACCTTTTAGCTCCAAGAAAGAAAAACCAATCATGCTCAGTCAAAGTGAAGAAATCAGGCCATTTTATCAACCCTACCAGTTTTGGTCCAAATCTGCACGGTAAAATGTTTTTGTAGAAATCTGCAACTTAAACATGATTTAACCTTGATTTCTTTATGAGGGGGTTTGTACACACCTAAGGAGTCCCCCCATGGCCTAGAAACAAAATCATGCTTAGTTTTGATTGGGTTAAAAGAAGGTACAATACCGGGCTAAAAACTGCCCAGTGAAGCTGGTTGAGTGCAATGTGAATTTTCCTTACTCTAAGGGTTTGCTCAGCTGCTTGGTTGCTCAATCACTTCCAATCACACTCAAGGCAGCAAGAAACACCATGATTTGCTGAAAGAAACAACATTGAATTGTGTGAACCAATGAGAAAACAAAGGAAGAGACAGCACCTTGCAATCTTATTGGATGGCCGAAAAGGGGATGCACTTTACGGCTGCTTTTCTCCACATTTTTTCTGCTAATGCTGTGAATTAGCTTAGTTAAGGATGTATTAAGTTAGTTATATCATTTGTTTTGCTTTCCTTAATGTTTTGGTTGTAATTAGTTCAAGTTAAGCAAGCTTGTAATCTGGTTTTGTACTAAGCGCATAGATTAGCAAGTTAATACATTTCCTTCCTGAGGAAACCTCCACCAGCTAGCTTACTTGTTTAGGTGTTTGCTAGGCATGTATTAATATGTAAGTCGTGGCTACTTTGAAGAACATACCTGAATTTTGAATGAAGAACCAAAATTGAAGCATTGTGCTTTCGTTCCCTTATACACTTCACTTGCTTATCCTTAATTAGGCCGATTAAGGTGGTGAACAAGTAGGTCTTAACTCTTAATTAGGTGGTGTTTCTGTATCCTAATTGAGGTTAAGGGCCTTAAACTCAAACTTAGTGGTGTTTCTATATCTATGTGAGAGTTTCGACTATCCTTCTTTCACTAATTCATACACGGCTACACTCAAATTTTAGCTTGAATTCAGCTTGCTTGTTTTTCGCTTTTGAATTTAGCCTTGAATGTCCGTGACTCTCCCCCACATATACATCAATTTTAGTATCAGAGCAAGTTTCATCTTGGTTTGAAACCAACCCCCACATGCCCCAAAGCCATCCAAACACATTACTTCAAACACATCCCATAAAATTAGCCCCATATACAACCGGTTCTACCATGAGTTCTAGTTCGAGTTTGAGTTTGGAAGAGAGGTTTGAAGCACTTATGAGGTAGAATGAGATACAGGCTCAATGTGAGCAAGAAACTAAGGCTCAAAATGAGTATCTTCGAAAACAGCTTGGTGCATTTTTGAAGCAAAAGCAACAAGCCAATGAAGAACCACTCCAATCTGATTCCAAAAGACAAGAATAAGTGTCTAGTCATACTTTGGATTCATCTAGTGAGATGAACCATTAAAGATGATAGGACCAGACCTATGGATTCAAGCAAATATAAATGACTTCAAAGTTAAACTTGCAGAATACGAAGGCAAGCTTAATCCAGAAGAGTTTTTAGATTGGTTACACATGGTTGAAAGAGTTTTTGAGGACAAAGACATTCCTGAAGAAAAGAAAGTGAAGCTTGTTGCTTTAAGACTCCATAAGTATGCTTCTCTTTGTTGGACTAATTTGTGTGCTAAAAGAGTTAGAGAAAGGACGTCCAAAATCAGAACATGAGATAAAATGAAATCAAAGCTAAAGGCTCAGTTTCTCCCTCTCACTTATGTTCAAGATTGTTACTCTCATGTCCACAATTTAAACCAAGGTAACATGAGTATAGAAGAATACACTAGAGAGTTTGACAAGCTTGTAATCAAATGTGATTTACAAGAACCTGAAGAACAAACCATTGTTAGGCACTTAGGAGGTCTTGATCCTAGGCATGCTAGTGTGGTTGATTTGTAAGCTTATACAACTTTTGATGAAGTTTGTGTGCTGGCTCAAAAGGTTGAGCAGCAAAAGAAAGCAAGGTAGCCCCTCAAGCATGAATTTCAAAAGCCCCTACCCCATGACCAATCCGTTGACAAGGGAAGTCCATCTCCTACCCCTAAACCCACGGCACGCATTCCTCCCATTCCACAAAAAAAACCAAACTTCATAGCAAAGCCTACTCCCACAACCTAGACCTAAACCCCTCCCTCAGGGCATCCAAAGATGTTTTAAGTGCCAAGCATTTGGGCACTTAGCTTCAGATTGCACAAATCATATAGGTTTGTTACCTTAGCTGAATGGAAGGCAGTAGAGAAGGCTGAATTAGAGGAGGAAAATGAAGAGAATGTTGGGGATGAGTTTGAAGAACCTTTGGAGGAAATAGTAATAGAAGCAGATGAAGGTAATATGCTCACTTTGGGCACCAGCAATCCACCAAGGAGCCATGAGCATCTCAGCCTTTTTCTCGCTTTTGGTGAACCATTACTTAAAGCTTCTAATTCTGAATTAAGGGCATTTGAGGAAAAGGTTCAAAGCAAGACCGAAGAGTCCCCTCCAAACACCATTTAAACTAGCAAGGGGAATGATTGGAAAAGAGTCTCTAAGATTAAGGGAGACTTATTTGAATGGATGATTTTATTTCAGCTAGAATTGAGCTAAAAAGAGAATATGATTACCTAAACCAATTTGAGGTCAAGTCTTTCTCAACAAGGGGAGGTTGACAGAGATCTTTTCATGCCTCTTAATTTATAGAATCAGATCAGTCAAGGTAATCTTATTTTGCTGGCCAAAATGTAAATAAATCATCCACATTTTGTTTAAGAAGCAAAACAGCAGGTCACAGGTTGAATCCAGCAGCACACTTGGTTCTTGAGAGCTTAATTACTTAGGCCTCTTTGAGATTTAAGTCTAATATTTTACAATGGGTTTAAATTTTAAGAAGTAGCTTTCTAGAAAAATAAGTTTCAACTCATTTCGACTTTGTTTACCCATCCAAATCAGCCATTAAACCCAAACTATCCAGACTAACCAGTTGAACCAGAATGTGCCCAGTTTTGAGTATGTGATTTCTTAAGCTACGTTATGGTTTAAGTCCTAGATTTTTGCATTTTTGGGTTCCCCTAGATGCTATCTTTCAGATCCAAGCAAGAAAAACCAATCATGCTCAGTTGAAGCAAAGAAATCAGGTCATTTTATCAACCCTATAGGTTTTGGCCCAAATCTGCACGGCAAAATATTTTAGTAGAAATCTCCTACTTAAACATGATTTAACCTTGATTTCTTTGCAGAGGGGTTTGCACACAACCTAAGGAGTCCCCCCATGGCCTAGAAATGAAATCATGCTCACTTTTGATTGGGTTAAAAGATGGCACAAAATCAGGCTAAAAACTGCACTGTGAACCCGGTTGAGAGCAATGTGAATTTTCCTTACTCTAAGGGTTTGCTCAGCTGCTTGGTTGCTTAATCACTTCCAATCATGTTCAAGGCTGTAAGAAACACCATGATTTGTGCTGAAGAAACAACATTGAATCGTGTGAACCAATGAGAAAACAAAGGAAGAAACAGCACCCTGCAATTTGATTGGATGACCGAAAAGGGTATGCACTTTACGGCTGCTTTTCTCCACATTTTTGCTGCTAATGCTATGAATTAGCTTAGTTAAGGATGTATTAAGTTAATTATTTCATTTCTTTTGCTTTCCTTAATATTTTGGCTGTAATTAGTTTAAGTTAAGCAAGCTTGTAATCTAGTTTTGTACTAAGCGCATAGATTAGTAAGCTAATACGTTTCCTTCCTAAGGAGGAAACCTCCCCCAGCTAGCTTTGCTTGTTTAGGTGCTTGCTAGGCATGTATTAATATGTAAGTTATGGCAACTTTGAAGAACATACCTAAATTTCGAATGAAAAACCAGAATTAAGAGCATTGTTCTTTCGTTCACTTAAACTCTACACTTGCTTATCCTTAATTAGGCCGATTAAGGTGGTGATCAAGTAAGTTTTAACTGTTAATTAGGTGGTGTTTCTGTATCCTAATTGAGGTTAAGGGCCCTAAACTCAAACTTATTGGTGTTTCTGTATCTAAGTGAGAGTTTAGACTCACCTTCTTTCACTAATTCATACACGACTACACTCAAATTTTAGATTGAATTCAGCCTTGAATGTCCGTGACTCTCCCCCACAGACACATCAGTGACAAAGCCTATTTGCTCCTATAAGCTTCGCTTATTGCAGGGTCTACAGGTAATTGAAACTCCCACACACCACACGATAACTATTTGAAGTATAAACCCAAAAAACAATGAGGAACTTGGAGGGCAACCTCCTTTTTTATTGAGCTGGGAAAATTCAGGTCACATTATCAAAATCATAGGCAAACATTCGAAAATTAAAATTGTCAGCAATTCAACATTCATTAAATTTTAATGATTCGTAAGGCACACGTATGAATAGGATTACAAAAGTTAAGGGAAATAAGACACAGAGTTTCCAAGCAATAACAAAAGCATACAAGGGAGGAAAAATTTGAGAAATTGGGTACCTAAAGGTCCATAATGATAAGTTAGAAAAACGGGGAGTACAAATAGCAGCTCCCTCATCAAAAATAACCTTCTTATAAGCTTGGCTGAGTTTGACCTCATCCTTCATTAAATTTGAGAAACTCGTCCCATCTGGTCTCTTGGTGAATAAGAGCAAATGGTCACTTGATACCTACCTCAAATAATGAGCATGCCAGATGTCCTTACAATAAGTAGTTCACAACTAGAGCCACTATTATTAACAGGTGTAGCATCAAGGATCTTGCAGTTAAAATCTGCTAAATAATCATAGCTCCTTGTATTGCTCGAGGTATCAATTACATTCACTTGTCCAGCAACTTTGTCAAAACCAAAGTTGATGTTGCTTAAAGGAGGTGGAATTAGAACTTTCAAGGATCTTCTATCAAGAGTGCAACATTCCTCTTTTTCTCAACTTCTGCAACTTCCCCTTTCATAAAGCAAGAATAAGCACTGCAATCAAGAAAATCTAATGGGGAATAAGGAAATCCTACCTGCAATGGGCATATATAAAATTGGGGAAAGAAGGATGGTAAGAAAAATTATTGAGAGTTGCAATGGTTTGGGGGTATGCATACATCACAAGCTATCCAGTGCTCCTCTCTCAAACTAACAACATGAGCTCCACTACAGACTAGTGGAATCTGGAAAGCCTTTACCCAATTTAAGGGGAGAATAATTGACCATCTGCATCATGTTAGAAATATATTTTTAGATACAACTATAGCAATTGGAGGGATTTTTTCTTCTTTTTTGGGTTGGGAAAGGGGGGACCTAATGGCATTTTTTTGCCTACAATGATAAAGGTGCAAAGCCTGCTCATTACCAAGTTGAAAATCTGTCGACCAAACTTACTTTTGAAGCAAAACGAAACATACACATTGGAATTTTAGTGACAGGACAAAAGCAACAAAATTTAAAACCACACTAAAAGCACTTTTCCATGATCAATTATAGTAATATAATTTGATAAGATCCTTGGATGAAGCTCTAACAGTACAACTAAGTTGGACTAACGAGCATTTCCAAAGCTTGCTAACGAATTATATAGCCTGATGTTGAAATAAAACTTAATTGTGCGCTTCCCCCACCCCCTACCAAAACAAAGGAAAAAAAAGTAGAAACACAAGTTTTGTATGATACATTAAATGCAACAAAAATGGATTGTTGCTTAGAAAGAAAATTAAGAGTAATGAGAAATACAAATAATCCATGTATATAAATTGCAACAGCTCAAGCAATAGAAGCTAGCCATCACATAAAAGGTGGAAAGGGAAAGAGAAATGTACCTAGTCAAGAGGCTTGTGTGATTAGTGTCTCTCAATAGCATAATGGGGCATGATCTATAAAACTTAGTCTTAGTTGACATGGATTTTGCTAATGTTGCCTCCTTTATGCAAAAGAAATCCAAAGACTTTCTGTTTTTCAAGGTAGAGAACATTCTCCTCTATAAGTAAATGGACCACTTCATTCACAACGTCCCACAAGTCCTTGGACTTGGGTAAAGAGGAATTAATTTCATATGTTGACTGCAACATAGAGGGTTCCTCTTCCCTTATATGCAGGTTCCCTATGGAGTGATCATTCCCTTTGTCTTTAGACAAGCCACATAAATTACTAGACAAAGGGGCTTTGGGAACAGCTGCGGACCTCTTTATAACTAAGGAACATGGATCAACAATAGTAAGTAACATAACTTTGCTCGAAGAAAGGCGCTCTGCATTCTTGAGGGTATTCTGCTCACTCCTACACCCATTATTATCATCTGGTTCAGATAGTTGATTTCGATGACCTCAATGATCGATGATAAGAATGGAATCTAGACGATGAGAATTAGTTACTGATCCTGCTTTGACAAGACATTTACCATCAAAGTTGGGGATTAATTGAATGAGGAAAGACACTAATGTATTATAGAAACGCTACTTTCACTTATCACAATGAGTTTAACAAATATATGAAGGTAGAGGGAGCAACTTCAGAAGATGTATTTGATTATCTTTTTGATGGTAGAGCTGGAAAATTCTTATCAGAAAGAGGAAAGAAATATCTTCTTGAATTATTTGAAAAGTGGGATCCAGAGCATCTTCAATATGGTGAAGATTTTAATGATCATTCAGATAATGATGGTCTGGAAGATATCATTGAAGATAAAGGCATGTAGAATCTCAATAATGATGACTAGTCTTGTCATCATTAAAAGGCTCTAAAAAGTGGTTGCTCTATTATTGTACTATTTTGACAAGTGTTAGGTCTGTAAAATATAACTGTAGACATGTGAAAAAGCAGTGTGTACTATAACCATTAGGGCATCCTATATATTCTCATCCCCTTTATAAAAGAAGAAGCAGGGTGCCGAGAAGGGACACGATTATTTGAGCATACTTGAGTAAAAGAGAAGTCGGGATTCTCCATTTCTCTATGAGCAAGCATCTCTGATGATCTTAGTAGTTTAAGTCCCTCTGAAATCTTCCCATTGTAATATTTTTATTTTCAAGCTTTCAATAAGAGAAGTTTCCTAGTAGGGAACGTTATTCAATTGAACCTAATGTCTTAAATATTATAATTTCTCAATTAACGTTCCACTATCCTTTAAAATATAAAGAACTTGATTAGTGACTACGGTCCGAGGTAGGAAACGAAATAGATCAGTGCTATGCCTGATCTAAGAAAGGTGAGGTTGAGATTAGCAATCTTTGTAAATTGGAAGTTAGAGGAACACCATGATCCAATGCCGACTAAGTTCAGATAATAGTCGAAGCTTTCTAATTAAGTTTTAATTGTTTTGCTAAGGATAGTGGACCTATAGCCACGAAAAGCACAATATTTAAGATATAAGTAGTAGATTGTGATAACTAGTACTAGGAAAGTATTATAAGCAGTTTAATCATTTAAAATAAGTATATTTCCTAAAAAATAAAAACCCTAAAAATAGCTTATTTGAATATTTTACCAAATTCTAAGGGTCTTTCTGCAATTTCTAAGAGTTTTGTCCAAAAGTGAAAAACAAAAGAACACGGGAGGTATTAAAAAATTAAAACAGGTTTCAGAAGGTAGCAAAAAATCCGAACGCCATAGCTCTCTATACTAAAAAATTAAGCCAAAAAAGTGAGACCCAGAAAAATCAATGACACCTATGTCTAGGTACTAAAATATCAATAACTCTCAATTATCAACAAATAAAGTAGTCAAAAAATTAATGAAAATCATAATTTAGTATTGTGAGATATATAAAAATAAATAACTTAGTTATTTTCTTGGTAAGTAAGTTGTAAAAGTTATATTTTTATGACATGCTAGAAATTATTTTTGAACCCAAAATAAGATACTTTTGTATTAACTATTTTTTTGATGTCCTCAAAAGTTTTAAGCAATTTATATGGTATCAATGACAACTTCAATAAAGTTTTGATAATACTAATAGGTGCATTTATGGTCATTAAAAGATACAAAAACTTCAACACCTACATAATATCTTAAAAATAAAGATAGTAAAACTCTAAATGTATCATATTTTTGAGGGGCAGTACGTAATCTTTACAACCTATTATCAAGAAAAAGACTAAATTATTTATTATGTGTACCTTAGGTTACCAAATTATTACTTTCAAAGACTTTTAGACTATTTTATTCAATGACTATCTCCCAAGACACTAAAGTGTCAATTATTTATTTTTATTTGTCCCTCTTTTAGTTTTGTAATGAATCTAGCTATCTAAGGGTAGAATTGCTATAATATAGTAACAATAACATGCAAAGTAAGTGTCACTTTAATGGGGTCAAGAAAAATCAAATATAGGCTATCTTATTCTACTAGCATTCCCACCTATAAAATCATTAACAAATGGAAAGTGATACATTTTTTTTTTTTTTTTGGGGGAGACTATAGTTACAAATTGGAAAACAAATTTTAAAATATAGGTCACGGTCACTAAAGAACTCTTTGGATTAAAAAAAGAGCTTCTTGGGGTTATTAGCTCTTTGACTCTAGTCAAAAAAACTCTTTGGATTGTTTGGTTAATTAGTTTTTTATACTAGCTTTTTATTCACAAACAACTCTTTTGCAAAAAGCTAATGGGATCGCTATTTCAAAGAGCTTTTTCATATTTATTATTAAAATGACCATTGCAATCTCTATAATTGGGACAAGTTTACATCAGATGTCATTCATAAATGCCATTCCTGAAAGTTGGATGCTTATACTTTAAATTTTTTTTTTTTTCCCTCTTTTGGGATAAGAGTAGTGGATGGTCATGATCTATAAGTTAATGCTTTTAATTTTTTCTTAATTTAACAAATAATTTATGTTAACAAAACATCTTATATAAATTTTTTTTATGTCACATAAATTTCAATTGTTTTTTTAAAAAAAACTTAACATTAAAAAATATTCGGATAATAAATACTAAAATTAGAAAAATGTATAAATGCAACCTTGCATCTCATAATTCATATCAAAAAGAAAAATAGATATCTAGTAAAAAGTTATTTTGTAAGAAAGATAATGAAATAGAGTCATGAGAATAAGTGAAATTTTATCAATTATTTTTGATAGAAACAACCAGCTTCATTGGCCAAAATGGAGACAGTAGGAAGCACCCCACACCCATAGTTGAATCACAACCCCTCCATGGGATCACCTTCCTCCTCCTTCCAATTTCAAATTTGCTGGTGATGGTTTCCCCTTCCACCAGAACCATATTAACTGCTACCGAAACTTCCACCATAATGTCGTTGGTGGCAATCAATTTCATCCAATCAAAGTTCGATTCGATGAAATCATTCGGCGACGGCGGCTACGGTTAGTCAAAGCATCACTTCACCATGAAGAGGAAGTTTGGCATTGACTTTGCATGACTTGGTCCTTTCCTTTACATTTCAGGGATTGAGTGTATTACTTTGCTCTAATCCCAAGTGATATCATTCTAACTACTAGCTCACTACAATTAGCACTCTTATTTCTATCGAAATTAGGTGACCTACTGAAAGTTTACAACTTTTCAAACTGAGACTTTGTTTGGAGGTTTAATTTGTACTAAGTCTTTGTGTTTTTGCAGAAGTGAATTCATCCTTGTTCCATGAGATATGGTCACTGTCGTTAGTCCACCTTCTTGATAGATCATGATGATGGGGGCAGTTACACTAAGCTTTCCATGGACACAGTTACAAGAATTGTGACGCAAGAGGAGGTAAAATGTTTTTGTTATTATCAGGTCATGTCTGTCACCTGGTACGCTTTGTAAATTTTCATATTTGTGTTGTCTTTCAAAACATACCTAGAGTTGCTTCTCACCTTGTAATTTCTTGCGCACTATAAGGTGATAATTGCCACGACTCATGAATTTTGTTCTTCCAACGTTGCTTGGGTGCAGAAGTATGGAGTTCATTTGCAAGTGTGTTTTATACTTTTATTTATCCCTCATAATTTTTTCCGAACCTTTATTTATTTATTACTTTCTTTAGGGTCGGAAGGTTAGATTCTACCAGTTCTAAGCTATATATTTGTGCCCCTAGATCCCTCCTCCATGTGCCTAAACTACATGGGAGTGCTGGTAGTAGTTGTTAATAGAAGAGTAGAAAATTATTTAGCTTAATATGACCCTCATAGTTGTATGTTAGAAATGTAATTTCTTGCATTGGTTACTATGTATATTTTATTTCATTGAACACAGGTGTTTGTAAATGGAGTTCATTTTGAAATTTTGTCCTGCCTTAATGATTAAAATCATTAAATTGTTAAATGTAATAGTTTATGTAGCATTCTCTTATTCGCTCTTGGCCATATAGATGCACTGTAAGTTTGAATAGCATGAAAAAGTTGTTGAGATCATTCTCATCAATGACAATAGGACTGATCAACAGCAAGGTATGCATGCATCAATGCAATAATATATGTACGTGCACATTTGTTTTAAAAAAATCAACTTCTTGCAAATTGAAGTTATGAGAAGAAAGCAAATGAAGAACTCAGGTTCAAGGGGGTCTTAGAGTTTTATCTTGTGCTTTGGCGCTCTTACACTGAGTTAAACACTTTTATGATTTTGATCTTGATTAAGAAGACGCTTACAACATTACTGCTAATTTATAGAGGTTCTATTCTATGCATTTCTTATCATAAAGAGATTGTTTTTAACCTTTTCTTTAATGTTGTTGATTGTAGAATTCATTTTGTGATTATCAAGCACAAATGCTTTTCCAAACTTTGAAAAAAAAAGGGATGCAATGTGACACCAATTCCCATTACTAATGTAACCCGCCACAATGTGCATGTTTTACTACTTGTATTCTCCTTAATAAATCCCTTAATTAGGACTAATAAACTCGATGATAAGGGCGTTACTACCATCCAAAAGGACAAGGCTTGAAGCAGGTGTACTAGAAATAATGTAGTTATGCATAGCTTCAACCACACACATTCACACATGATCAAACCATATACAATCAACTGTTAACCAATATAAGGTTTATACACCCTAATAAGGCAATTCACCATAAAATTTACACCTCCATCTACTGAAGATTTCAAAATACAGCTCTAAAAATATGGGTGTACTATGTCACTATTAATCCATCTAGATTCCCTTACTCAACTTATTTTCTCCAGCTAATATGCTAGCGTACGGCAATTCACTAAGCATTTGCCTAGAAAAGATATAATAAACATTTCGAACTATAAGCTGAAGCTCAGTACATACATTCTTGTATTATTAAATGATCTCTGCATAAATTGGTTAGGTGCTCACTTTGGAATTTATTTTAAGTTAAAACAGTGAATGAGATTAATATAAAACTACATTGCTAGTTATTATTTGATAGTGAACCCATTGATACTATTACAATCCATGAATAAATGTGCACTTGCCAAGCCGATCAGGAGACTTGGCCTGAGGCAGCGTGGGTAACTAAAGGGCGATTGCCCTATAGATGGTAACTGGCAGGGTCACTAATTAAATGATAAATCACTTTGTAAACTTATTCATTGATGTACTCACCAAAACATGATAACTTTCATAAATACATTCTGATTTCTAAAGATATAGGAAATGGATGTACCTAAAGTCTTTAAAATGCAATCTCACTTGATAATACCTATGTATAATGGGAAACGATAGACTAAGCCTCGTTTCTACTTAAGAAATATAATTATAGGTAAAGACAGTTAGTAAATAACTTTTACCCTTATCATTTGTAATTTTAATGGAGGCATCAACCATTCAAACAATTCAATATAAGATAAGTTACACGAAAATAATTTGGAAAATAAATATGTTAAAGTCATTGAACTCGAAGTAAAACAAATTGGAGCAAAATACACCAAAATGAAATAATTGAGTTGATAATGAAAAGACCTTAATAGATATGAATAGAATGTGAGTTTTGATATTTCTGAAATGGATAATAAAAGGTTAACTGCCAAGAGGGTTGTTGTGAGATTCAGAAAAGTTCATATAACCCTAGCATGGCTCGATAGACACCGATCTTGAGTCATTACTCTCCAACTTATCAATTTTCATTCTCATGCTCATTTAACTCGGTTTTCCAAACCAAGTAAACTTCTACACACAATCAAAGTTATTGAACTCACTAAACTTTGTAATTTCTTTGCAATATCCATAATTGTTTAGAAACTCCTGATAATATCTCCGAATCTCATGATTTCTATCTTTCCTCATATTACCATTTGAAGGTCTTTATTAGAAAATTCATATCTTTGAATCTCGACTTCAAATTGAGTTATAAAAGCCCAATATGCAATGCTTAACAGGTTTCGCAAAACTTTTATTCATAGTGCAAAATCCAATTACTGCCACATGGCCTCTAAAATTAAACTTAAACAAAACCATGTACAGCTCCAGTTTATTCTACGCAGTCTCCATAAATCATAACGTTTTCCACAAACTCGAAATGAAGTGATTCAAACGGCATTTGAAAGATAACGCATTGATCTATACATCCATCAAAAATCACAATTTTTTAATGGATCAAACATTACCAGTTTATTCATAAAAGGACCCCTGTTTTGGGTCTGTTCACATCTCTAAATGTCCCTTTTTCTTTACATAACACTCAAAATGCTCCCATAAACTCACCTATTTGCATTAGTAATTCAAACAAATTCTTTTAGCTACTTATGGGATTTTCCATAATCCACTAGTTTTGACAAAACTCACATAACATCATTCTTTTAAGTCAATAACACATCCATCCTCCAAATTTCACCTAATTCGATCCAAATAACATACTTGATTCCAAAAATCAAATTAAATCATTCATGAGCATAAAATCCTAAACCACGCTCAATTGAAATTTATCGAAAATCATCTTACACCACTATACTTACAGTATGCTAAAGATTGAAACACTAGAACACCACCCAAAATTCATCAACCTTATACATAAAGCTTGCATGATCATGCATGGATTGAACTTCACACATGACTTACACACTTCCATAATCAACCAAACTCAATAAAACATCAAATTAACAATTATTCTTATCAAGATAACATGATCCGTGAACAAATCCATCATAAACACCTAGAATTAAATAAGAATAGAATTAGGATCTACCTCACTTAAACTTAAACATAAGGTGTTGGGGGTAGTGTTTGGTGCTGGTAGGAGTTAGGGTAGTGGCTAGTGGTGTTAGAGGTGGGAGCTGCTAGCCGGAGGTGGCTGGAAGTGATGGCATTAAGCTGAAAACAATAGCAGCACAACTATAGGGGAGACGAAGAAAGGAGAAAAGGACGAGGAAAAGTAGGGCTTTGCTTGCTTGCCAATTTTCTTTGGACTAATCTTATTAACTTCGCTGGTATTTAGTCTCCAAAAAGGGCTTTTTTCTAACGCTAATTAGGTATAAATAATGATAATTAGTTAAACTCAATCACACCAGCTTGTTGGGCCTCAAATTGGACCCAAACAAATTGGGTTCGAAAGTAAAACACTCCGTTGCGATAAAATTTTTGAGTAGCTCAAAATTAAATTTTGGTGTTGTTATGAAAAATAATTTAATCTCTTAAACTACATTTATCAAGGCCTACTATCGATTCACCCGAAATTTTACGATAACAAGAACCCCGAATTGCAAAGTGAGGGCCCAAATGAATTTTTGCCAATTGGGGCGATTAAATGTAATAAATGCGAGGAAATTTATAACGTGGATTAATTAAATAAATAAACATAATTTAGGGTCGGGCTATTATAATTAAGCTGCCATTACTTTTTATATTTGGTAGAATACTGTTTTGTGAGGTATGCATCAGTAGAAGATGCTGATAGGGCTATGGTAGCTTTATACAATCAATACACTTTACTTGGATCTATGTTAGAATTTGCTAGGTTAAATTGTACTTATTCCCTTATTGTGTGCTAGGAATTCTCATTCTGCATTGCTTGTTATTTACAGGCAATGGCCCCCTTAAGAGTGAAGTATGCTGATGGAGAAAGGGAATGTCTAGATATTTTTTTCTCTATTAGATTTGCTTCAGAACTACCTCTTTGCATTTACTTATTGCATCAAAGATTTCTCCTAGCGTGTCTAGCACCATATCTTATCATATGTACCTTTTTAGGTATATTTGGATCTCACTTAACTTTTTCCCTACTATGTTCTCTAGCCATTCAAGGCATTCGCTTAGTGGAGTTTGGGAAAAGTTGACTCCAGATGGTAGAATATGTTCAGATTCTTATTCCCCTCCCTCCTTTTTTTTTTTTTTTGGGTGTTATTCATGTGGTGGAAATTGTAAGGGATGAACAATTTGGGGCACTTTTTAACAAAAAGGGAAACTGCTAGCGTGTAATACTAATTGGAATTTGGGCATATGCTTACTATTGGGGTTGTCAATCATCATGTCATCTTGAACTTAAGGGGCAAATATAGGATTGTTTATTCATTTACTTTTTCTTTTTTGGGTTTCTCTTAGGAGTTCAATAGTTGTGGTGGCATGAGACTATAGGATCTTAGAGATTTAGGTTGAGCTGGTTGAAAAATGAGTGCCTAGAATGTACATTCATGGAAGGGAAAGCATGGGTAGTAGCCTAATAAGAAATGCTACCATTGGCGACGTGATACCAAAGATGGAGAAGTTTAAATGCTTGAGCTTAATCATACAAGCTAAAAGGGGACATTAACAAGGATTTACGTAACTATATAAGGGTAGGATACTGGGACCAAAAAAAGTAGGGGAAAGCATATGGAGTTTTGTCAGATACGAAATTCCTTGTAGGATTAAAAAGGAGTAAACGGAACATTTTGTACAGCAAAGAGTGTTGGCCCGTGAAAAGACTTGAGTCCAATGGATGTTAATTCTCACATGTAATAGTCCAACCCTAAATCATGTTTATTTATTTAATTAAGTCATGATATTAGTTTTCTCGCATTTGTTTATCGAATTTAATCATTCCGGTTGAAAAAAAATTCATTTGGGCTCCACTTTGCAATTCGAGTTTTAGTTATCGTAAAATTTCGGTTGAATCGATAGTAGGCCCTGATAAATATGCTTTAAGAGATTAAATTATTTTTCTTAACATCACAAATATCTAATTTTGAGCTATGCAAAAATTTTATCATAACAGACTATTTCATTTTCGAGCCCAATTCATTTGTGCCCAATTTCAGGCCCAACAAGTTAATGCACTTGATTTAGCTAATTATTGTTATTTCTGCCTAATTATAATTAGCAAAAAGCTACTTTTGGTGGTTAAATATAAGCTAATTTATTGAGATAAATTCAAAAAAATTCAAGTAAATGTAGCCATACCTTTTTCTCCTTCCTTTTCTCCTTTCTCCCCCCCCCGGTTACTGCTGCTGTTGTTGTGTCTAAATTCTGGTGGCTGCGGCTACCTTTTGCCACCAATCAAGACCACCTCTAGCCACCAGCCCTCACCCCCGCCCCAACACCACCATCCATCAACCCCAACTCCTACTACCGCCAAACCCCACCTCCATCTTCTTATATTCAAGCTTGAAGTGAGGTAAAATCTTGTTTAGTTTTGGATTTTTATGTTGGACTTAATTATGGATCATATTATCTTGATATGAACAAGAATTAGTTTGATGTTTTATTGAGTTGGTTAAGTACCAAACATGTAAGAATTGGAGTTATACTTGATCATACAAGCTTGATGTTGAAAATGATGAACTTTGTGTTCTTTGATTTAATGTTGTGATCTTTGGCATGAAAAATTGGTTTAACATTGTTGGTGATCTTATTAAATCCATTTATGGTGATTTGGATGAAAATTTAAATGTGGCATCACCTAGGGTTTTATGATTATGCATGATTTAATTTGGTTTTTGAATCAAGTATGTCATTTGGATTGAATTAGGTGAAATTTGGAGGTTGGATGTGTTATGAACTTAAAAGAATGATGTTATGTGAGTTTTTTCAAAATTAGTGGGTTATGAAGCACCCTATAAGTAACCAAAAGAGGTTGTTTGCTTTATTTATGCAAGTAAATAAGTTTATGGGAGCATTTTGAGTGATTATGTCGAGAAGGGAAAAAAAGCATATAGGGCTCAAAACAGATCCAAAAACTAGGGCATTTTGGAAATAAATTGGTATTTATTGGTAAGTCAAAAGATTATGATTTTTGGTGGATAGGTAGGTCAATGTGTTATCTTTCAAATGCTTCTTGAATAACTTCATTCCAAGTTTTGTGGAAAATGCTATGGACGATTTATGAAGACTACGCATCGTAAACTGGAGTTAGGCACAGTTTTGTTTAAGCTCAATTCTAGAAGCCGTATTGTGGTAGTTGTGTTTTGCACTGTGAATAAAAGTATTGTAGGACTTCCTACGCTTTTCATATGAGGGTTTTATGTTTTAATTTGAGGTCAGGGGTGAAAGATATAAATTTTTTATTGTGTACGTTGTAGTAGTAATAAAATATCGCGAGACTGGGAACTAGAATTTTGGGAGCTTAATCTAAAGTTCCTAACTAATTATGGTTATTGCAAAGAAAATACAGAGTTTAGTGAAGTTAACAACCTTGATTGTGATTAAAAACCCAACTGGGTTAGAAAACAGAGTCAAATGGGCTTGTGAATGAAATTGGAGAAGTGGGGAAAGTAATAACCCAAGAACAGTGCTTGTTGGGCCAAGTCAGTGTGAGCAAAGCAATTCCGAACCCAATTACACCCCTTTCTGCCTTCAACCCATGTTATTCATATAAGAAATATCAAAAATCCATATTCCATTTATAGCCATTAAAATTTTTTTCATTATAACCTCAATTATTTTGTTTTGATCTATTTGGCTCCAATTTATTTTATCTCGAGTTAAATTACTCTAATATATTTAGTTTTTGAATCCTCTTAGTGCAATCCATCTTATTTTGAAATGTTGAGTTGTGGACGCCATTTAATTAATCAATTTCTACTAAAGTTACAAACTATGAAAGTGAGCGTTGTTTACTAGCTGCTTATACCTACCATTACATTTCTTAAGCAAAATCAAGGCCTAGGTGTGCATAAATATTATCGAGTGAGATTGCATTTTAAACACCCTAGGTATGTCCATTGCATGTATCTTTAGAAACCAGAATGCATTTATCAATGTTATAGTGTCTTGGTAAATATATCAATGAATTAGTTTACTTAGTGATTTATCACTTAATCAGTGACCCGTCAGTTATCATTATAGGGCACTCGTCGTTTGGTTACCTGTGCAGCCTCAAGCCAGGTCTTCCGATCGACTTAGCAGGTATATGCTTATCTATACATCGTAACAGTCACAAGATATTCACTACCAGATAATAATTGGCAATATAGTTTTACATTCTTCTCGTTCATTGTTTTAAATTAAAATGAATTGCAAAGCGAGCACCCGACCAATTTCTCAGTGATCATTTAACAACACAAAAATACATGTATTGAGCTTCAGCTCACATCTTGAAATGTTTTTCATGTTTTGTTTTAGGCAAGTGCTCAGTGAATTGCCCCTGTGCTAGCCAACCAACTAAAGAAAGTAAGTGAGTAATGAAATATGAATGGATTAGTAATGACGTTGGTTCAAGAATATTTTTGGAATTGATTTTGAGATGTTCAGTTGATGAAGTGGTAAACTTTAGTGACAATGGATCTATTGTGATGTGTAAGCCTTATGGTGGTTAGCAACTGTTTGTATAGGATTTGATAATGTCTGAATGTGTATGATTGTGATCTATGCTTATCTATGTCGTATCTAGTGCACATGCTTCAAGTCTTGTCCTTTTGGACGATGGTAACACCCCAATTATCAGATTCATTAGTTTTAATTAAGGGTTTAATAAAAGAATATACAATCAGTGAGACATGCGCATCGGGGGTGTTGCACCCAGATTAGGATGATTTAGCATATGTATTGATCATATAGGATAAGAAATTATGAACTGATTAGAGAAAAGGTAAGAATGACACCAGTAGAAGATCAAATAACGGAAGCAAGATTTTAGTGGTTTGAGCACGTCAAGAGAGGGGTATACATGCATTTGTGTGTAAGTGTGAGAGAATTGGCATTCGATAATGCAGAAGAGGTAGAGCCGTAGGGGGAGACATTAGGGTAGGATTTTACTTTAGTTCGTTGACCTTTTGCGCTTGTTTTGAGTTTTTGAGTTTTAATCACTTAAGAAACATTGATTATTTTTTTTGACTTGCAAATGAGTCGATGGCATTAATTTTGCTTGTTTTCTGCTTACTATCATTTCTAGTATTTGACCCAGTCTTGCTTTATCAAATTATATTTGCTATTATTATCCATAGCCCATTTTAGTTCTTTTAAAAATCTTTAGAGGTTTTAATATATCAACATGTATTATTAAAATATTTTTATGGGAATCAAACTCTTTACTTGTAAGACCAGGCTACCTAATATGAATCTCCCTAGACCCTATAAAAATAGGACCTATTTCAGTTGTTGTTGTTTCTTGTGTTAGCCTCTTCTATGTAGGGTCCATCCTCTTCTTCTGGTGCACTTGGATCTACCTGGAAGTTTGTAGAAGAGCCACAAAATTTAAACTTCTAAGAGATTTGAAATTTGCTGATAAACCTAGAGTCTGTAGCAAGTGCAAAATTTTTAGAAATCTGTTGAAATTTGTGGCCAAGCCTTTAGTTTAGTATATCTCTGAAATTTTTAGTGGATCTCAGAGATTTGTTCTGAAAATTTTCATAGGTCTATTTAGAAATCGTACAGTGAAATGGACTTAGCTACTCTCCGAATTTATGTGAAGTAATTCACTTCTTTCTATGTAACATGCTAAATTTACATAATTCACTATTTGTGTTCTCATCAAATAATATCATCAATTAGTAGTGATCTCCCAAATGATTGGGGTGTTACCACCGTCCAAAAAGGATAAGGCTTGACTTAAAAATAATTAAACATAACCAAACTCAACATAATTACCACCACACGACATTTGTGAAGGCAAACCATCAATCCAACATCAAAAGTAACTAACGATCTCATAGTTTAGATCAAAATATAGTAACTTTTGGAAGAGTATATAGTTCTAACATCAAAATATCTAACAATACAGTGCTCGAAATATTTCATCACTAAAACAGCACTATTCCTTTTAGACATTCCCGTTCACTTGTCTTCTCTAGTCGGCTTGCCAGCTGGAAGGCGATTCACTGAGCATTTTCCTAAAACAAAACATAAAAACATTCGAGCTATGAGCCAAAGCTCTGTACATGCATTTCTATATTGTTAACTGCACCCTGAAAAACTGATTGGACCCACATTGTAATTCATTTTAATTTAAAACAGGGAATGAGATGAACATAAAACTGCATTGTCAATTATTATCGGATAGTGAACCCCAGTAACTGTAACGATCTAAAGATAGCTGTATACCTGCCAAGCTGATCAGGGGACCTGGCATGAAGCTACGCGGGTAAATGGAGGGCAATGCTCTGTAACTAATAGCTCATGAGGTCACTAATTACGTGATAAATCACTGATTAAAATGATTCATTGATGTACTTACCAAAACATTATAATTATGACAAATATATGCTGATTTCTAAAGATACAGACAATGAATGTACCAGAGACTTTTAATGAAATGCCACCGAGTATGATCATGCACAAAAGGGGAGGAAATGATAGTTTGGGCCCTGATTCTGTACAAAACATCTGTACCACCCTATGTATGGCTTAAAAAGCATGCGACCGAGAGGGGTCGGGGCATTACAATATCGTTATAGGAACATATAGTTAGTAAATATATTTATTTTCATAGTTAATACTTTAGTAAAAGAAAAGTGAGGCGTAATAGGGGCTAAAGTAAATGATTCATAACCTAATCTCCTGATCTCCATTTGAGACATAATTCCCCCATATAGAAAGCTTAAGATGTCTTAAAGACTTTCAATTAGAACACAAAATATGATTCCAATGGTAGGGTTCCTACAAATGGGGCTAGAATGCAAGTGTGCCAGCTTTGGTCTAACCTGCGTAGTTCTTGTAAAATGGCCATAACCTTTTCCACAGACATCAGATTAAGGTGATTCAAAAGCCATTTGAAGACTAACTCACTGATCTATCTACCCACCAAAAATCATAATTGTTGCTTAGGCCGTTCATTACCAGTTTATTAACAAAGCTTGCCCTGTTTTCTATCATTTTCTACCCCTCACTGTCATTGCTTTCTCCTCTCTTTTCACACAAATCCTTATCTAAAATCACTCCTTAACATCATATGACAAAGTTTTAATCCTTCCCATCACTATAAAAAACACACCACACTCAATTTCACTTCATGATCATATAAATCAAAGATTCATTTCTCAATCAAATATACACAAATAACATGCTTGCTATTAAAGGAAAGCTAAACCGTGCATAACCATTAAAAACCTTACTTTTAGCCAACTTACTTCCTGTTCATCTCATCAAAGATCACCAAAAACACCCTCATAAACATTATTAGAGATTAAAACCATAAAATCAAATACAAACAACCCAAGAAAAACATACTTCCAACCTTAAGCTTGCATGATCATGAGCAACCATAAACCCTAGCATGATCCAAACTCAATCAACAATTAAAAATATCAAAATAATTCTTGTTTCCATCCAAAGAACATGATCCAAACTCAAATCAACATGAACAAGAATAGAAATCAAAAATCCAAAGAGACAAGCTGAGGGTTACTCATTTTGAGCTTGAAGAAAGTAGAGATGGAGGTGATGTTTGATGGTTTAGAGGATTGGGGATAGTGGCTAGTGGTACTAGGGTGTTTGGGGGAATTGGAGGCGGCCAATGCTGGTAGAAAACTGGCCGGAAAACCACCAGAACAGTAGCTGCAGCTGGGAGGAAACCGTTGGTAGGGAGAGAAAGGAGAGCGAAGATGTGATTTAGATTTGGGTTGTATTTTTTTGACTAATCTAACAAACTTAGCTGAGTTTATGCTCAAAAAAATAAATTTTAGCTAACCATGAATAGGATTAATCATGGTAATTAGTTAGGTTAACTAGACAAGCTTGTTGGGCTTCAAATTGGGCCAAAATAAGTTGGGTTCGGGAACAAAAAGCTTCGTAACAATAACATTTTTGCGTAACTCGAAATTAAATTTTTGTAATGTCATTGCAACACCCCCAGCCCCTACTACCAGAAGCGTTACGTTTTCTTACTTCCTACCCAATTTCTGGAGCGAAACGGACAGAGTTTCCCTTAAAAACTAACCATTTCCAGGCTAAAAGCCTTACAATAAACCCCTGCAATCAACGGAAGCGTACAATATTTTAAAATAAGCTCAACGGCTACGCGTCGGAGTTCATAACTCAACAAGCAACTCGCTTAGAATACTCAAACAATATAGTTCATTAATAAAGAAAAAATGAATGATACAACTCAATGGTTTACACAACCAGAGTAATGGGGTTTACATCCCAAAACATAACTAACTTTGACCAAGAAAATATCTAACTAATTAGATGGTTGACTCGTACAGCCATACAGAGTGACCTTTATACCATATGCATTACATGAATTAGAATACTTGGTTTACATGTATTTACAAACTAAGAATACATTCTACAACATCATTAAGCAGCGAGACTCCTTCACTATGGGCACACTTGACTCCCTTTAAGCAAGGGTAATTTCCATTTCGCCATAGTTGACTCAACTACTTCCTGTCATAAAGAAAACCTGGGGAAAAAGGGAACAGAGTAGTGGAATGAGCAACCACACGCTCAGTGAGTGTCCCTCGACCCTTTTAAAACCAAAACTGTTGCAGGCAATAATATCTTTTGTAGTCACATATCACGTGTTCATACTTTTGTATCATATTAGGCATTCATAAAATCCTTATGAAAGGATTACTAACCATAAACTTCATTTTAACCACTCAAACACATTTCTAGGTCCTTGAATCACTAAGTTCCTTTGCTAACAAGCAGTCAAACACATAAGCAAGCAACGAGGCTAAGCACAGGACTTTCTTTCATAGGTTACGTGATATACATGTGACTTATGCCTTACCTAACCAATGCACTTACACGAGATGCTTAAATACAGGAAGTAGAGATTATGTAAGGAGCTTTCTTTCATAGATTAAGCAAAGGGATCTTTCTTATTCATAAACTTAACTACTTACCATTCCATTCAAACTATGTATGAAACCTCATTCATACGATGCACACATAAGGCTATCTCTTCTCACAATCATGCTTCTCTTGGCATTTCATTCATATGATATGCATAAGGAGCACACATTTCAAGTCTCACTCCAATCTCATTCATAGGATATGCATAGAATATGCTCATAAGGCCTTCTTTTTCCTAATCGTATTTTGCTTAGCATCTCATTCATAAGTTATACTTGAAATATGTGTATAACGGTTTATTTTCATCAGCATACTTTACTTAAATCTTATTTATATGATATGCGCAAGTTATGCACACGAAGCTTTCTTTCTTTTTGCCGAAAACACTTCATTTAGCCTCTTGAGGCTCATAAAACTCTTCTCTTAGCCTCTTGAGGCTCACATTCTTAAAAAAAATCTCTTTCATATTGGTCTCATAATGACCCTTAAAAACTTTCTTTCTGAAATAGTTAAAAAGGCGAAATGCCAACTGCTTTTCTTATTCATTAGGGAAATACCCTTGGCGTAAGATCATTGTTTATTAAAAGAAACATGCATAACGATTTGATTACATAAGTGAGGAGACTAAACTCTTAGAGGTACTTTGTTACTACCATCCTGAGCCAGCCAAACTCGAGCGGCAACATACTATGCTGAGACATAACTTACATGCTGAGACTTCAGGCGGGATTCAAACCACCATCCCTGAGTCATCTTAACATAGCTTATGTTATGCTAGGCGGGATACAAAGCCACCGTCCCTGGCTCTCACACTTAAGTTTAAAGCTTCTAGAGTAGCTCTTCAACGTACACATAAACATAAACATAATTACTTACGCATATGCGTACTTATGCTTATTCATGTATATGCTTATCTAGTAAAATAGCCCATGACCCTACCATTGGTTATGGTTCTTTCATTGTCAACTTAGAAACCCTTTTAAAATCATAATGAATTTGCTAACTCACATTTCGAAACTCATTCGAAACTTAGAGTACTTAGTTAGCATATAACTCAAACTAAGTTTTGTAATAAAACTCCTTCAGTTGCCCTTTTTCACTTCGTTTGAATCCTTTTTGAACTCAAAGGAGGAGACATAAACAAACTAAAGCCCTTAAACATTTTCGAATTCACTTTTAGTTTACTTTTAAACTTCCTAAACCTATCGACTATTCAGTTAGGTTAGTTACTGATTTGTTCGACGATTTAGGATCATTTTAGGCTACAAACATCTTACAAACCAACAGGCAATTGGTGAACCTTTAGAAACATTCAAAATGGTGAAAACATGCTTTTAACGACCCTTTTAAAGATTACTAAGTTCGCAAATCATTCACATAGCATTATTTAACAATTTCAAAAAGAAAGGGTTTCACACATGGCACATTCACGTCACTTCATAATCCAACTTAGCAGAATAAACCACATATGGCCTCGCAATCCACACGATTGTGGTAAATTACAACCCAGGCTCCCTCCTTAAATAACCATCGACCACAGGAAACCTCAAACCACTCATAGTTCTACCTCAAACCATCCAACTACATCTCGGTCTCAATTTCACAATCTAGCATTCTAACCCCTAGATCATACTAAAAAGCAGTATGTGAACTTACCAATGCATAACTTACCGAGCAAGCAGATATGATCCAATAATGCACTACAGCTAACAATTATAACCATATATACATAATATATATCCATATCACATTAACTTGAAATGAACGCTTTGCAAGCTGAATTAAACTTACAAGGTATAAAACTCGATTACATTCATGTATTACAATCAAGGGGTAAACATGCTCATTTCAACAATCATAAATTATTTCCGAGGCTACTATCGTGATTTAACTAAATAGGCAGACATCGATTCGAGGTGTCCATTTATTATTTTGAAGTCACTGTTCAGACTAATCACACAAGTATCGATTCTAAGTATTCTCATTTCATTTCGAAGCTATTAATCGAGCATGAATTAACTAAGTGTACATGTGTTAATTCTAAACATTTACATTTCAATTCTAAGCTATTTTCAAGCGTTAGTTAACTAAACTAACATATATCGATTCAAGGCATTGTTAGGTTATTTCGAAGTCACTTTCAAGTATAAACTAACTAAACTTAACATGCATTGATTTAAACTAAATTCAGCTGAAACAGGACACATAATTTCAGTTAATCTGACTAAACCTAAACTAACATGCATCGCAACTTAAGGGTTAAAAATGATTTCGAAACTACTAATACTTAGGAGGTGAGAAACACCCACTCGATTCCATGCTAAAAGACCCGATTATGGTTTTGGGGCTCGATTTAAAAGCTTCAAACTAGGGATTTGACCTTCATCTGCTGCCTTGCCGAAACTCACACAAACAGACCCCAATCCATGCTTGACCCTCGCAAAAACGGACCCAATTCGACCCAAACCCAGACCTGGGTTTCTTCCCCTTTCACTAAATCTTCGTTGTTGCTACTGGTGGTCGCCGGCAAGGGGGTCGCGGGGTGTGACGGACGGTCGCCGGCACACCAGCGCCATCATCTCCTTCCCTTTCTCTCTCTCTCAACCTCTGTCACTCTCTCTCTCTCTCTGCGGTGGTGGTCGGGGAGCAGCGCCAAGGGGGTCGCACCGGTGAGACGGTGGCTGGCCACCGGCGTCCCTCTACCCTTCTCTCTCTCTCTCTCTCTCTCTCTCTCTCTCTCTCTCTCTCTCTCTCTCTCTCTCTCTCTTTGTCTGATGCTGGGTCGTTGGGGAGGGGTCGGGAAAGCCAGCAGGTGAACCCCCTTTCTCGTGATTTTGGCTGAGAAAGAGAAGGGGCTTGGATCCCTTTTGATCAACAGCAACAACACGTCCCAGTGTGGGTCCTACTTTTGCGAGGTCTGGAGAGATCCAGCTGTAGGCAACCTTACCTCTGCCGGCATTCCTACCCGCAGAGAGGCTGATTTCAAGAGGCCCACAAAAAAAGATTTTGTGAAAATATTTTATAGAAGAAACTTTTATGAAAACATTTAATGGGGAAAATTAAGGCCACATAGTAAGGAATGGCTAAGATAAATTAAAACGACAAGTTGCTAAAGTTATGAAATGCATGAACAATATAACAGAGGAAGGTAATATGCCTTAACAATCAGAGGTAAGCAAACGCTAGCTCTTCCCAGAAGAAAGTACTACCTGCATACAAACACGACATATGAAAAAAACCACTACCAGCACTAAGCCACTGCAACCAAATGACAACTATGGGGTTGACTCTCTGCGATCTAAGATCTTAATTCTATCCCCCCACAGCCTCCTATCCTGAGTCAGGTCCTTCGTCAAACCTACAACTACAAGTCCTGTCTAATCACCTCATCCAAACTCTTCTTTGGTCGACCCCTCCCTCTTTTGCCTTCGGGGATGTTGATCATCTCACATCTCCTCACTAAAGCGTCCACCCTCCTCCTTTTCACATGGCCAAACCATCAGAGTCTTGTTCCTCTTATCTTATCATTGATGGGAACTACTTTAGCTAAGTCCCTAATTACTCCATTCCTAATTCTGTCTATTCTCGTAAAACTACACATCCACCTAATCATTCTCATCTCTGCTACCATCAACCTTTGAACCTGCGTCTTTTTTAGAGGCCAACATTCTGATCCATAGAGAACAGCTGGTCTAACTACCACACGATAGACTTTTCCTTTCAATCCTACGCGCACCCTCTTATCACACAGCGCACCTGAGGTATTCGCTGGTTAATATCTTCGTCAATATTCCCATTCTGCTGAATGATCTAGCCTAGGTACTTAAACTTATCGACCTTAGGTATCGACCTCCCATCCAAGGTGACTTCTGCCCCTGCATCTACCCTTCCACTGAAACAACAATGTAGGTATTTCGATCTACTTACTCTAAGACCTGTAACTTCCAGCTTATGCCTCCATCACTCTAATTTGTCATTAACTCCCTATCTGGTCTCATTAATAAGGACAATGACATCTGCAAATAGCATACACTATGGTAACGCATCTTGAATCCCTCTTGTAAGTTCATCCATAACTAGAGTGAAAAGAAAAGGGCTTAAGGCGGAACCCTAATGCAGGGCCATGCCAATGAAGAAGTCATTGGTAACCCTTCCTGGCATCCTAACACTCGTCCTACCTCCCTCATACATATCCTTAATAACTCGAATATATAAGGGTGACACTTCTTTCTTTTCCAAGCCTCTCCATAACACTTTATGCGGAACTCTATCATATGTTGAACACCATATGAAGATCCACCTTTCTATCTCTGTACAGACCCATGAGCCTTCTAAGGAGGTAAATCGCCTCTATGGTAGACCCGCCTGGCATAAAACCAAATTGGTTCTCTGAAACCAAAACATTCTTTAGCGACTTTCTCTCAATCACCCTCTCCCATAGCTTCAGAATGTGGCTGAGCAACTTTATATCCCTAAAATTATTACAATCTTGAATATCACCTTTGTTCTTATACAGAGGGATGACTGTACTAGTCCTCCATTCTCTGGACATCTTAGCGGTCCTAAAAATAACATTGAAAAGCTCCGTTAGCCACTCTATTCTTTCTTCACCCAAACACTTCCACATTTCCAGTGGTATCTGATTTAGACCCTCTGCCTTCCCATTGGTCATCTTCTTTAAGGCCTCTTTAATCTCATCCTTGGTGATATGACCACACATTCGCGGATCAAGTTGCCTTTTACTACACTCTCTGTCCCTACTACAGAATCTTCCATCACTTCCTCATTGAGGAGTTTGGAAAAGTACCTTTACCATCTCTCCTTGATTTCTGCATCCTCAGACAACACCTTACCATTTTCATCCTTCATGCACTTCACAACACCTAAATCCCTTATTTTTCTTTCCCTAGCCCTCGCCAGTTTAAAGATTTCCTTCTTCCCTTCCTTAGTCTCCAACCTATGACATAACCTATCAAAAGCCATGCTCTTCGCTGCCGCCACAGCTTTCCTAACTACCTTCTTAGCTGCCTTTATCTAACTCTCCTAATCTCTCTATATTCATCCGCTTTACTGTTCATGAAATCAGCGTAAGCCTCTTTTTTCTCCTTGACTTTCTCCTTTACCTTCTCATTCCACCACTAGGCACCCTTCATTTTGTAACCACCTCTTCTAGAAGTACCTAGGATTTCTTTAGCTGACCTTTGAATACCATCTGCCATTGCCTCCTATATTGTATCTACATCCTCTACCCGCCTCCAAGCTCCTTCTTCAGTAATCCTCTCTGATAATAACCCGGCGTTCTCCTTCGTGAGGGTCCACCACTTAACTCTAGGATCCCCGACTTTCCTCTTCTTCCACTTTGAACATTTGAACTCCACATCCAATACTAGCAACCTATGTTGAGTCCCTAGATACTCACTAGGAATCACCTTACAATCTTCAGAAGACCTGCGACTATCCGCCCTCCTTAGGAAGTAATCAATTTGGGTCTTTAAGGAGCCACTCTTAAAGGTCACCAAGTGATCCTCCTTCTTCTTGAAATAGGAGTTGACCACCAACAATTCATAGGCCACTGCAAAGTCCAGCACAAAACACCTCCGTTGTTTCTCTCCCCAAAACCAAAACCCCCGTGGACCGTATCATACTCATCTGAGTCAACACCAATATGGCCATTAAAGTCGCCTCCTATGAAAAGTTTCTCGCTCTGAGGTACATCCTGGATGACCATATCCAAATCCTCCTAAAATAGCTTCTTAATATCATCCGACAAACGTATTTGAGGAGCATAAACACTAACCACATTTATGATTTCTGAACCCACCAAAACCTTAATGGCCATAATCCGGTCGCTCTTACGTCTCACTTCAACCACAAAGTCTACCAACTCCTTCTCAACCAAAATGCCAACTCCATTTCTCGCCTTGATTGACCCTGAATACCATAATTTGTATCTATCAACTTCTCTACCTTTAGCTCCCACCCACTTCGTCTCTTAAACACAAGCTATGCTAATCCTACGCCTATGCAATGACTTAACTAATTCTAACGACTTACCCGTAAGAGACCTAATATTCCACGATGCTAGGCGCACCTTCCGAAACCCTGCGCCCCTCCTAACCCCATTACCCCCTAGAGGACTGGCTGAAGCTACTACGTTGCTCGCCACAAGCCTAGAAATCTACTAGGTAAGGGAACACACTTAACAATCGTAACTCTGCTAACTAAAAAAATAAGATTATACTAATGGATATGAATAATGATAATAGACAAAAGGAAATAGCGGTACACAAATAATACTACCCTTAATTAGTCCTACTAACTCAATAGTCAACACCTCAAACTGGAATTACCCAAAATACAAATTAACGATAAAGGTAACCTACAACTCCAGCAGCTAAAGTCAACAAGGCTAAAAGCTTAAATGATAAGTAAAAAAATAGCCCAAAGAAGAAAGACACATACCAAACTTCAGCTGCTAAACAAAATGCAAAGGAAAAGAGAGGGTGGGGGAGGGGTATGGCCACCACCAGAAACAAGGGAACTGACTGGCGTGGGGGCAGCATAGGGCTGAAACCAGCACCACCCAGATACGGCTGGACTGTCACCGACGTACCGAGGTTCTGGCCGCCCAGTCACCACCACGAGATTGAATCACTGGGACTTACCTTGTGAAGAAACACCGAGCTAGCGAATGTTCGATTAAAGAATAAATGGGCAGAGACTAATCCTCGGCGTCGCCGGGGAGACGCCAGTTGGAAGTGGCCTGCCGGTGGAAATCTGGACTACACGAAAAGCTAGCGGTTCACTAGCTTACCTGCACTATAACACACCGGTCGACTCTTCGTTCGGTCATTTAGGTCAGCGGCATCGGGTTACCGGCGAGGTGCCAACCGCTGCCGCTACCGGATGTTACCTACGCCAAATGAGGAGGGAGCGAGGCTCGAGGTGAATCAATCGATCGTTTCGCATGGACCGTTCATAATCGTTGCTGCAAAATCTGAAATTGCTTCCTTGGCCCCCTTTTGATATATTTATTTTTATTTTTGTTTGTTTCTTGCCCATTCAACTAACATCGCCAGTCTAATTTCTAATCCCGTTCCTCAAATCCTAACCCGAATCGATGATACGACCCTTCGTCGATTATTCGATCCCAAATATGTCAAGGTTCAATTTAATAAATCTCGAAACTAATTCTAAGATTGACAACCTAATTGTATTCGGGTTCCTAATCGATTTAGTACTCACTAATAATCTATATTAACGCATACTAAAAACCATCGAAAGATTTTCAAAACTAATAATAATAATATTAATAGCGACGAAAATATTCTTTTTAATGAAATTATCGTTCACATAAGCACATCGATAATAATTTAACTCATGTAGTTAATAAAAATACGAATTTTTATAACGTAAAAGGTAAGACAGCCACGTTAACATAAAATAAAGAAGGCGGGTCCTATAGGTACGGAAAACAAAATCAATTACTTAGATTAAACTTGTTGGGGCTACTATCAATTCCTCCAAAGTTTTAGTTAATAGAATGGAAGTCAGTGATACAAAGTGGCCAAACCCTGGAAGCCGGAGATGAATGGAAGCTGAACATAGCCTCTCCTTGATTGTTTCAAATGAATCAAATTTCCTTTGGGTGGCAGTTGTCCATTCAAGGCTTCCCTACTTCATGCATTCAATTAAGGGGGTCATAATAGAGCTAAAATCTTTGATGAACCGGCGATACAAGGTGGCCAAACCCTGGAAGCTTCAAACTCCCATGATAAAGATGGGAGTAGGCCAACTCTTAATACCCTCAACTTTAGTCTCATCAACTTGGATTCCTTAACCAGACACAACCTAGGTAAGAAAGACAACTTGAGCTGTGAAGAGTTTGTACTTCTCAAGCTTGGTATATAATTGAAGGTCAATAACTTCGCATAAACTTTAACTTCATCATAATTAAACAACACAGAGCTATGTGGTTGTTTAATTATAGAATAATAAGGCTGAATGTCTTCCTTTTTAGATGATGCACGACATTTAAGAGAGAAAACAAAAATTCCTTTGTGTCCTCCATCAATGTCATTGTTGTTCCTTGAGGACCTATTATCCTTCGTCTCAACACCATGTAAATATCTTGCACAAAAAGTTAAACATTCAGTTGCTACATATCCTTCAGCAATGCATCCCACTAGATGATTTTCATTGCGAACACATCCTTTATATGTTCTCAAATCCCCATAATAATTAACATAACAAAACAAGACACTTATGTTTCTTAATAATAAAAAGGGGGTGGGATGGGAGAAGGGTCGTCCATATACCTTTTGCAGGATGCATCCAATGATAAATGATAGAACCAGTTACCATTGCATCATATGCTAGATGGACGATTAGGTGGACCATTATGTCGAAAAAAATGAAGGCAAGAGCATGCTCTCTGATCGATATAATGTCATAATTACACAGTCTTACAAACTCTCAAAGTCATGAGGTGTTACAATCTTAGAACAAAGTTCCCTGAAGAAGTTGCTCAACACAATCAAGGTAGCACCCAAATTCTTATTTTGCATTTTTTTTTCACAACCAGTGGTAAAAATTATCGCACTATGACATGGTGGTCATGGATTTTTAAGCCATAATTTTTACTATCCACAATGCACCTTTTGATATTTGATGCATAACCATTTCGTACTTTCACATAAGCTAGTAAACCAATGAATTGCTCCTTTTCTTTCTTGGATAAAGAGAAGCACGCTAGACGTATATATGTTTTGTTGCCCTATTTTACTAGATGAATATTAGGCTGTATGTTTAAATCTTTCAGGTCAATACGTGATTGGAAAGTGTCCTTTGTCTTCCCCTCAATGTATAAACGCATACCTAATACATTCTCAAGGACATTCTTCATTGCATGCGTGACATCCAAGTTATAACGTACGAGTAAATGCTCCCAGTATGGGAGTTGGAAAAAATACTCCTCTTTTTCTGAGGCATCACTTTTATCACCCAGCCTACTTTTATTTTTTCGGATGGTCTCTAGATGTTTTCCAAGGGTAACATCAAGTTCCTTCTTCTGATCCACTAATTCAGGCCCAAATCATAATTTAGGAGAAGGCCTAATTTCTACCTCTCTATTAAAGGCCGTCTTGCTATGATAGAATTTATGATCCCTAAGTAAAAAGTGCCGAATACCCATATAACACATTTTCCCACTTCTCTTTAAATAAAGGGAGCATATATCAACATTACAATATGGATATGCAAACCTCCTTTTAGTTTTTCAACCTCACAAGTTATTATTTCTAGGAAAATCAATGATGGTTGACACTAAGGCTCCTTTTAAAATAGAGGTCTCATATTTAATACATCATATGTTTCTACACCTAGCTCCCATAATTGCATTAATTCATTGGTTCTAAATGCACATCAATATCATATCCTGGTGCCTTCAGACCAGGTATAAGCAATGTAAGAAAGGAATAAGGATGCTTTGTGGACAACCATGGAGACAAATTCGTAAGTCATCAACACAACTGGCCAAATGCTATATTTGGTGCTCATATTCCAAATGGATTAAAACCATCGCTCATTAAGGAAAGCCTAACATTTCATGGATCACTCGCAAATCCTGAGTATTTATCATCAAATCTTTTCAAGCTTAAACATCTGCTGGATGCCTTAATTTTCCATCCTTTATACGACCATCTGCATGCCATCTCATTAATGGAGCTATCTTATATGACATATAGAGTATTTTAAC
This sequence comes from Carnegiea gigantea, assembly GCA_029747015.1. NCBI lineage: Eukaryota > Viridiplantae > Streptophyta > Magnoliopsida > Caryophyllales > Cactaceae > Carnegiea > Carnegiea gigantea. Next base: position 1,231,498 of record JAKOGI010000067.1, read on the forward strand.
CCTAGGTATCAATGGAAAGTGATGTAAAATCTTCGCTGGAATTGGTTTAGCCAATTTCATCACCTTCCCATCAATTGCATTGCACTCAGCACATCTGCTAAGTTCGGCTTTGTCCTTCATAACATAGTTGCATCTTGAGGAAGAGATCTTTTGAAGAGTTTCACAAAGGCATCAAATGTTGTATCACTTACCTCATACAAACATTTAAGATGATACATTTCCACAATGAAGGAGAGTTTACTAAATTCTTTATAGGCAAGATAGCGGGGTTCTCCAGCATCTTTAATTAACTTAAAAAAAAGCCTTTGCTTCTTTGTTTGGGCCCGATGAACTATTACTAGGCTCATGATGTTCAAAAGCCTCATTTATCATTACATGCATATCATGCTCAAATGATTCATGACTTTCATAAGTACGTTCATCATCTACCATGTCGTCATCACTATCATAATCGACAATGCTTTGCTCCCCATGCAAAACCCAAATACCTGTTTACATCCATCGCTTTTATGAAGAGATGACATCTCACAGTGTCTCTAGCATAGTAGAAACTATTGTAACAAAGTGCAAATGGGCATACAATTGTATTATCAATGGGCGAAGTTATAAATGCATGATGGAGAAATGCGTCTAAACATTCCTTATACTCGTCACTCATTCTCCTCAATTTAACCCAACTCTTATCCTTAAACGCATCCACAATAACAATACCCTATAAATGATAGTTAAATTTGCATATTATTATATGAGGCTTTATAGATGACATAACCGCACATATATGTGAAAAATAATTAATTTTCAAATGAAAGCACGAATTATAAGGTAAAACCCATATTCTACTTCAAACCTTTTAACAAAGTTATAGCACCGCTCCTAATTGAAGCCTAATACCCCCAATAATGAAGGCCCAAATAGCCTTAAACAAGTCTAGAAGTTAAATGGAAATAATATAAGTAAATGCTTTCCCAAGTTGCAAGACAAGGGAAACAACATCACATCTTCAAGTAGACAATAAGACTAGCCAACCAAGATCAGTGCAAATTTGTACTTGGAATTGGCAAGCAATTCCAAAGCAACACAAGCGGTGGCATTACCATGGCATCGTGGAGTCTCTAGAGCTATAATGTGAAAGTCTATATCGAATTTTTCTCTGAATGATAATGAATTGGCCTAATATCTATGCTCACGCTTTCACTTAAAATTAGCTAATACCATGTTAGTCCATAGGCCCTTTTTTTTGTGGTGGCTATGACCAAGAAGTTGTTTATCTCACATCAAATTCATTAACTTTTACTGTAATATTTGAAGTCAAACCAGAGTTACATTGTACACTGAATTTCATCGAAACCAAAATACGCTGAATTGCTACCATGATTCCTGTATAATATACAAAGTTTGGATTGGTTTTCAGCAATTTATAAATCTCAACCAATGCTCATTCTCTATTTTGCTATCTTGAGCTTCCATCCTTACTTTCCTTATATGTAAATGTATTTATTTCTCCTGAAAGCGGCATGTAGAAATAATCCGAGGAAATTTGAAAACAATGGTGTTGTTTTACTGTCTACTTGAAGATACCTCTGTGTAAATTGCTATAAGGAATGAATGCATTTTCACTTTCAATAAAATGGCATTCAGAACTTTAATAAGTATAAAAGATAAACCGTTGGCTGCTTTTTATCATCAACATCTTGCTTGTATTTGCATGCTATTTTTAACTTGGGGTGTCAAATGTGGGCAATAAAACAACTTTCCTTGAAAAAGGCCCCAAATAACCTTAAACATATGACTTTATATATAAATGCATTTATTCCTTATAGGAATTTGTAACTTACACCTATTTGAATGAATGTTGAATACAGGGGTGTCAGATGTTGGCAAAAGCATGTAGTTTGATCCAATAAAGTTATATGTTTCTATGAAACCTTCATGCTTGAGAACAAGTAACATCTAGGATCTAAAAATTTGCTCATCATAGAATAGATGGAAGTTCTGAAGATGATAAGGAGTTCTTAGCAAATGACATTATTCTTTGCAAAAACAAAAAAATAAAAAGCCATAACTTTAAGCCGAATTTCAGGATTGATCATGGGGCAGAATTCAGTTTGTAGAACCACATCTCTTAATTAATCAAAACTCAGCAGTCTCAGCTTGACAATGATAGATTGCTTTTGTTTGATGTGATCATTTTAGACGCGGAGATAAAGCCTTTTAATGTGCCAAGTCTAGGTGTACCATACATATAGCTAATAAAGAGCGATTTAGTATGCTACAGTAAGCAATTCAGCATGCTTCTGACGTACTGTTCCAGCAAATTCAATTCAACACTCGTAGCTCGAATCACAAGCACATCACTCAAATATGACATACATCTAATGCTCAATACTATAGAAGGCAATGAACTTGAACATAATTATGTGCATAATCAAATAAACATGCCAAACACATAAGGTGGAATTGCCTAATAGCTGAATGAGATAGCAAAGAATACTTCAAACCAAGAATGAAGCAACACGCACATGAGAACTAACATAACATGTGCATAATCAAATAAACTGAGGGAATTTAGAATAAAAATTCGGGTTCAAAAATAATCAAATTTCAGACCCACTGACAATTCCACAAGTAAAGATTATAACAGTAGGATATACCCAGTCATACCTCAAGGTTGAAATCCTTACCACTGTTCTTCCGTTTCGCTTTTGATTTGCAGCACCAAACCCTAGCTTCCTGACCAACAATGCTAGAAAGGACTGTTGTAGCAGTGACAACACACAAGCTCCAGAAGAGAAATTTTGTTTCTCTTTGAAAGAGACGAATGAGATTTGCAATCAATTTTATAGAGACGAATGGGATTTAAAGGTTGAAGATTGAAAGGTTGAAGGGCAATTACCTATGAAATTCGGCAAAATAATTGCTAATTGAGAGATTTTGGAGGAGTTACAGTAGCAAGTTTTACGGAATAATCTAAATTGAGAGAGGAGCGATGCTTGAGATGCAGAGAAGAAAGCTTCAGGTTGAGATGCGAGGAAGGAGTTAGGGAAGAGCTTAATTGTTCTTCAAGAGCAATGAGTAGATTACTTTGAATTAGGCCTTTTTTGACTTTCTTTTGGGGGCGGACGGTGCACAAATACCTTAAAACATAATTTTTTTTTCAATTTGTGCCGTGTTAATAATACATAGCGCCTAAGTGATACCAACAAGAATCTTATCCCTTTCGAAAACTGTTGGTATTGTAACTATAATATTGTCAGATGATTGGGTCATTAGTATTACATTAACTTATATCAATAGATCTATTTTATCTGTTACAAATATTAAAACTTGTACTTTTCTATTGAAATCAAGATTTAATACCAACAAATTGCCTTATCCGTTGCAAAAACTTACTTCTACCAAAAGAAAAAAAATTTCTGTCACGAGACTGTTGGTGAAAGCCACTTTTTTTCTAGTGGAGGCAGTGTCACCATGAACTCTTGATGTCCAAAATATGTCGAATCATATGCCACCGAGCTCGATTCCCTCCACTCAATCCTCTATGATTGCCTTAAGGATGACGTTTGTTCTCGCCATAACAAGTGTCGCCGCGACACCAACTTCAACACCAGGAATCTGCATTGACCTCAAAAACCTTGCAAGTTTGATGATGGGAAGAAGAAGGTCCTGCGGCGAGTTCGAAGGAGGATCGAACTCAAAAAGAATCCCTATACTGGTTTCAGCATTTTGGGGAATGGGACCAGATGACTGAGGACCCATATATAGCATGCTAAGCGCTTCACCATGGCCGAGTCTTTAGGGTTTTACCTCCCCCTTGGGCTGCATGGTAGGTATTCATCAAAATTTTTAGATTAGAAAGCAAGTTAGAGCATGTGAAGCTCAAATATATGCTTTCTTTTTTGAGTATTTAGTTCATAGTTTAATGCATTATCCAATAGTTCAAAAACAATTGCAAGAGAAGTGGTGGTTTTGAACTTAATTAACCAGTCAAACATGATTTTAGAATTTACAATTTACAATTTTTCTCTTCTTTTGGCCATGGAGCTATAGGGTACATATTGGAATAAACTTCTATATGTCTGTTCAGTTTCCCTTGTCATAACTACATGGAAACGGTTTTTTAGCAATACAACAATCATGGGTCCAGTCATCTATTCAAGGGTCTAATATAAACAAAGAGTGTCTTTTGTTACAGAGAAAAGATAAATTTAATCAATTTTTGAAATTTATCAACTGTTTATTGCCGTTTGACTTATGGAAATCAAAAAAAGAGAACATAGAGAGTGAGAATTCACTTTCGGGTGTTATATTGTAAGGGATGAAAATGTGGCAAATTTAAATATCAATATCTAGTTTCACAATTTCCCTTTAGTTGTTAATGGTGCTCAATTTGTCTTGATTTGTTCAGAACCTTGGGGTATTGTTTGTGCTATAAGCTACACAGATCAAAGCTATATACAAAATAATAAGAGACTATTTTGTTCCTTCCCTACCTAGTACCAGATCCCCTCCCCCCCCCCTCAGGGGGGCATTTGCCCAAAATGAGAAAAGGGTGAGAAATTTCAGTTCATGGCTATTTAACTCATGTTTTCATGTGGTGTAGAGGAAAGGGATCGAGCGCTCTCTTGAAGTGGTGCAAAGAAGGAGTTGTCGTACATGATGCAAGCCACTATAGTGTTGTTCAGTTGCAGGGCCTAGAAGCAGGCATTCCTTTTTCCTCTTGATTATAGTATCTAAAATTTTATTATATTAAAAATACCATATACTTTCTATTCTTGTCTTCATAATGTTAACTGAATGTTTAGTGATAGAAACTTATTGAATAGAGGGAGTTTCTATCACCTTTCATGATTCATAAGAATATAATTTTTCTTTTCTATTCAGAAGCATTTAATTTCATGTGAAGGCTTTGTTTTCCTTGCTTTTCTTTTTCTATTGTCTAAGGCTCTGTTTGGTCCTTAGAAAATTTGGTGGAAAGAAAAGTTGAAGGAAAAAAAATGCGAAGGAAAAAAAGTAGGGAGAACATGAGTTTTTTCTCTTGTTTGGATTAAGAAAAAAATATAAGAATTTTGAAAAAAATTTAAATGTTGATGAGCTACTTAAATCATATTGATGTCATCTAAGTGATGTGAGATTGGAGGAGGTTGGAAATTTTCCTCAAACTTTCCTCACAATTTTATGAGGAAAATTTTATCACTTGTTTCCAACAAATTGTCCACCTAACTTTCCTGCATATTTTTTTTCTTTGTAATTTTCTTTAAGCCAAACATAAGAAAAAAAGTAACTTTCTCAATTTTTTTCCTTTCCATTAAATTTTCCAAGGTCCAAACAAAGCCTAAAAGAGAAGCTGAGTATCAAAGAGATCTACAATGAATTTATCATCATCTTTTCATGATCCTTAGGACTCACTGTTGTCAATCCTAAGCTCACTGCTGGTGCCTTGCGGGATTGATAATTCAGAAAATATTTCCAAGTTCATTATTTGTGGGCAAATATACGGGAGTGACATGGTTGGTTGGCTCAATGCATGACGTCCACCATGTTATCATATGAATGTGTAGCTATAGCTCTGATTTCTTTGCCCTCACTATAGCCCCATTATGATAGACATTATGGTTTTAAAGCTATTTGTCCTATAACTTATATGTGGAGACTATCACTTGCTCAGGATAATGGTGTTAGTATGAGGGACAAAGGAGCTAATGAAAACATAAAGATTGAATTAGGTTCCCACTAGGGGTGTGCAAAACCAATTAACCGGAGTTTCGGCAAACCAAAAATCAGTTAATCGGATTTTTGTTCAAAAAAATTCCGAACCGTAACCGAACTAAAAATATCGGTTAACCGCTTTTTTGTTAACCAAAAATTTCAGTTCGTCCAAAACTCGAACCGCAACCTAACCGAAAATTTCAGTTAACCGGTTTTTCGGTTCAGTTAACCAATTTTTCGGTTCGACTACTAGTTAACCGGTTGCAAATAATAAAAAAACTTATACTTTCTTACCTAAATTTTTCACTTTTTTATGTTTAAAATCTTTTTATAAAAACTAAACTTTGGTTACAATTTATAAATAATAAAAAAGTGCACTTTCCTTTCTAAATTTTTTATTTTTATGTATAATTTTTAAAAAGTAAAATTATTTTCAGTTCGGTTAACTAGCGGCTCGGTTCGGTTAACCGAATTGATTTTTTTGAAAAATTTGTTCGGATAACCGATTTTTCGGTTCAGTTTTTTTTGTTTTTCGATTCGGTTCCCGCTTGCGTCGGCTTTGGATGTGGATGCATCCATCTACTTTCAGGGAGGGATTTGACTGTTTAAAGCTCGCATATCGGAGGGACTTGACTGTTTAAAGCTCGCATATCAAAATAAGGTAATTTTGTCATATTATTGCTCACATTGAATCCAGCTCTTTAAGAGTTCCTTTTGATTTTATTGCCCTCGATTATGTTCCGGTAATAGAGATATTTTGCATTTTAATCTTAGGCTTTGCTTTTATAGTTCTATTAAAAGAAAATTTAATAGATGATTTCACATTCAATTGTTATTTTTGTGACTGTGGAATTGAATTGTTGATGTTATTCCTATTTGTTTTCTTGTTCAACAAGTGGCAAGCTTCGCTATATTATGTTGTGTTATCCATCATGTCCTCCATCCAATTAGCTGAAACAGGTGTCTTGGTTGATTATGTTTCTCTTAGTGGGCAATTCAAGAAATTGGAGATTATTAGATCTAGTGCATCTAAACTTCTTCAAAAGCTATTGTATTCTTGTAACAACACAACAGTCCTAGTGTGCTTCCCCCCAAATCGAGGTATATTGTACCCTGTAGTTCATGAGTTTTCTGCTACTGGTGGTTGCTTACTCATTTTAATGGGATCAAGCAAGCACAGCTGACTAAGTATTTTGTTCTTACTAATGCAAGACTAACTTAGAAGGCATATTGGAGTCAGATGATAAAAATGGGTGCGAAAGTAAGCAGAACACCCTTAAGAATGCAGAGCACCTTTCTTCGAGCACACTTATGTTGCCTACTATTGTTGACCCATATTTCTTACTTGTAAAGAGGTCTACAACTGCTCCTGAAGCCTATCTATCTAGCAATTTATGTGGCTTGTCTAAAGACAAAAGTAATTATCACTCTGCAGGGAACTTACATATAAAGGAAGAGGAACCCTCTCTGTTGCTGTCAACATATGAAACTGATTCCTCTTTACCCAGTTGCAAAGACTTATGGGATGTTGTGAATGAAGTGGTCCATCTACCTATGGAAGAGAATTTTCTCTGTCTTAATAGACAAAAAGAGTCTTTGGATTTCTTTTGCATAAAGGAGGCAACATCAGCAAGATCCATGCCAACTAAGTCTAAGTTTTCTAGATTATGCCGCATTATGCTATTGAGAGATAGTAATCACGCGAGCCTCTTGACAGGGCATATTTCTCATTCCCTCTGGCCCTTTACGTAATGTTTAGCTGTTGTTGCTTGAATTGTTGTATTTTATGTACATAGAGCAACAATCCATTTGTGTTGTTTTTCAGGTATCATAAAAAAACTTTTTGTTCATGCTTTTCTTTCTTTTTTTTTGGAGGGGAGAGGGGGAAGCACATGATCAGGTTTTATTTCAATATTAGGATACATAATTTGTTGGAAGGCTTTGGAACTACTCATTAGTGTACCTTAGTTGTGCTATTGGAGGTTCGTCCAAGGATCTTATCGGATTATATTACTAGAATTGATTATGGAAAAGTGCCTTTAGTGTAGTATTAAATTTTGTTGTTTATATCCTATCACTAAAATTCCAGTTTGTACAATTCTTTTTGCTTCATAAGTAATAAGCAGTCTGGTCGATGGATTTTCACCTTGATAATAAGTAGGCTTTGCACCTTCATCATTATAGCCAAAGAAATGCCATTAGGCCCCCCCGCCTAAAAAAAAAAAATGAAAAAACAGTCCCTGCTATTGCTGAAGTTGTATGTAAGAATATCTTTCTAACATTATGCAGATGGTCAATTGTTCTCCCCTTAAATTGGGTTAAGGCTTTCTGGATTCAACTTGTTGTTGGTTTGAGAAAGAAGCACTGGATAGCTTGTGACATTCCCCAAAGCATTATAGCTCTCAATAATTTTTCTACCAACCTTGTATTCTCAATTTTATACATGTCCATTGCAATTCGGATTTCCTTATTTCCTACCATATTTTCCTTATTCTTGCTTTATGGCAAGGGAACCTGCAAATGTTGAGAAAAAGGTGGAATGTTGCTCTCTTGATATGAGATCCTTGAAAGTTACAAGTCCACCTCCTTGGACCAGCATCAACTTTGGTTTTAACAAAGTTGTTGGACAAGTGAATGGAATTGATACCTCGAGCAATATAAGGAGCCATGATCTTTCAGCAGGTTTGGATTGTGAGATCCCTGATGCTGCACCGATTAATAACAGTGACTCTGGTTGTGAACTGCTAGTTGTAAGGATATCTAGCATGCTTACTTCTTTTTTGAAGGAGGTATCAGGTGACCATTTGCTCTTATTCCCCAAGAGACCAGATAGGATGCGTTTCTCACATTTAATGAAGGATATGGCTAGGCTCAACTAGGCCTTAAAGGCAGCCACTTTGACTAGTTACAGAAGAAGATTATGTTTCCTTAGAGTTCTTTTGCATACTTATAAAGGGGTTGTTTTTTATGAGGGAGTTGTTGTTCGTGTTGCCTGATTTTCTGACTTATCATTGTGGACCTCCAAGTACCCAATTTCACAAACCCCCCTAGATCTTTTATCATTGCTTGGAAATTTAGTGACTTCTTCCCCTTTGCGTTTGTAATCCTACTCATATCTGTAACTTACAGACCGTTAAAATGTAATGACTATTCAATTGTTGATAATTTTAATTCTCATATATGGCCCTTAATTTTGATTATATGACCTGAATTTTCCCCTATCATTAAACAATGAGGTTGGCCTCTAAGTTCCTCATTGTTTTTTGTATTCTTACCTCAAACAGCTGTCTTCTGGTGATTGAGAATTTCAATAGCGAGTAGACCCTGCTGCAATCAAACCTTATAGGCAGCCAACAGGCTTTGTCACTATGGGCTTTGTTCCAGGAGGGTTTGCCATTATTCCATTGACTAATTTTGTTTACGACTTCTCTGGGAGATCCTTGTTGAAGCAGTTTTTGAAGGCGGTACGGGTAGAAATTTGTCGTCCCCTAGGATGGTATGAAAATCAAGTTACTAATTATTCTCGACCCCAACTCTAACCTAGGAAAACCGATAAAGGTCACTAAGCATGATTAACTAAACTACCAACTCACTAATTCTAATTTCTAATCTAAACAAGTTAATTAAACTAAGCTAAAACAGGCATAATTAACTAAATCAACCACAAACATCACATTAGCTAATAATAATTAGCAAAGAATCTAATTAACTAATAAAGCATTGAATTCACTAATTAAAAGAAGAGAGAGAGAAAGATGATTACCTTAAAAGATTGAAAATCCAACAATGGAGGTTGGCCTCCATTGGAGCAAGTCAGTGATGATTAGAGCTGGACACTCCACTTATTTTCGCTAATCGAACACAATTACTCCTACTCTAACCTATTGAGAGCCAAAAAAACTCAAACTTATAAAGGGGGTTTTCAAATCCTAAGATGGAGGAGAGAGAAAGAGTTTGGAATTTGCATTCTTGGAGAAAGAGAATCAGAGATTAAGAGTAAACAAGAGAATAGAAAGTTGATTAGGAAATGACGGCGCTAATTTCAATCCAATAATAAACAAAAGCATGTAAATTTAGGCGTTAAACCAGTAAATCAAAGTTAACAAAGTAAGAACTTCAATGAAAATGAAGACTAAAGAGAGAGAAAGACATCTACTTGTATCAAAACTTCATTCCTCTTCAATTGTGGCTACAAACAATGAAAGTAAAAATCTGCACTAATCTCTCTTATGCCCTAGTTAAACCCTATTCCTAAAACCTAAAATTTTTTCCGCACAAATGGAGGAAGGGGCTTTAAATAGATCCCAACGCATCAAGCTTGGCATAGTCGTGCCGAGTAGCATGGGCAGATTGTGCCAAATCTCTGAAAGCCAACAATAGAACTAGGGCAGGACAGGGGGTGGCACGGACACCTCGTGCCAAGTTTTTGGAATTTTGCACACAAAATAGAGCAAAAACAGAATTTGGCATGGCCGTGCCACTTGGCATAGGAACCCCGTGCCACCTGACATTGGCAGCCCGTGCCACCTGGAGCCGGCAGGCCATGTCAAATTCCTACGATGTTCTTCTTTCTTCTTTCTCCCACAATTTTTGTGCTTGTTAACCCGGCCTTACTTCATGGTTATCCTGGGTTGTCCTCCAAGGTTTTCTGAGTTAAAGTGCCTAACTTTTGGCATGTTTTGCACGAATTATTCTCCATTTGCACAATTTTTTTATTACCTACAAAACCAAGAAACACAAATAATTAACCTAATTCACCAATTATTTGAGCTGAATTTAGGTAGAATGAGGTGCAAAATTCACATGCATCATGCCGAACAAATACCTCCACACCAAAACTTTGCTTGTCCTCGAGCAAAACAAACTAAACTAACTAAAAAGAATTGAAAAATAAGAAAAAGAAAATCCTAACTCGTTTCCTTGCCTAATTGCCTTCTTCCCTCCATTTTTTCTCTTTTTTTATTTTCTATTTCAAGAATAATGACACGTACGCCCCAAAACCCACTTGACTTACAAATATTTGTCCCTAAAAAGGGGTTTTATTAGATTGTGCAAAACACTTATTTCATTGCCTAAATAGATGTGTAATCAAGTAAAATAGCACATATTCAAGTCAATTAAAGATATGAAATAAAGATACTGGTTATGAACATTGGTGCCCAGGTTTTTATTCACTTTTTTTAACCTTTCCCATTTCTCTTTTCCTTTTTTTTTTTGGCATTTTTCAAGAGCTCAAAAGTCAATTTCTACAAATAAATAGTTTACATGCCAATTTAACAATAAGACCCTAAGAATTGACGATAAAGTGAGCAAGGTAGAGCAAAATCACACATACAAGATGGGATTATAACGAAAAATCAAATCTACATGCTCAACTAGATATCTCATCATGCAAACTCTATTTATATATAATATAATGAACTAGCCACATGGGATCACAATAACCTCATAAAGCACGCAAATTCGAAAGGAAAAACAATTTTTTTTTGAATTTTTGAATTTTTTCGAAAACTATGTACACATAGGCACCCCACCCTCACACCAAAACTCCACTATGTCCTCATTATAGCAACTAAGGTGTCAAAAAGCAAGCACATAAGCAATCCAACCACAAATCAAATACAAATTTACAAGCATATGCAAACCTATGACACCACTAACAAGCATAAAACCAAACAATGCCAACAAACATTCACAAAACAAAACATACCGCTAACAAATACATATAAAACAAAATAAAAAGGGGAAGACAAAAAAGTTGGAATGATCGTACCAGGTTAGGTGCTGAGTACACCTCAACTATGCCCCACTCAGATGATGTTGAGGAGATCCATGGACGATCAGCCACTCCATCTTATCATCATGTTGCCACATATATCAATCCCCATCAAAGCTGGAAGCAACTTATCAAATAAACTTGAACAATCTTCAAAAAAGTTCAAACCATTAGAGCCAAGGAGGATGCTCCGACGAACGCACATCACCATAATAGAAGCAAGAGGTCTCTTGAACTTATCAAAGCTTTGGGCCCAATCATAGGAGTTACATACATGTCTAATGTCACTCAATGTAGAGGATAAGGGCCTACATGTTTCACAAAAAACATGAACGCACAAATTCGGCATGAATCGTAAATCCTCTACCCAATCCTTAAGTCCTATAGCTACATCAAGCTTATAAATTCGGTCTAAATTAGGGGTATAAATCATGCAAGTCTGAGACTCAGGGAAGGTGGACATTGAGGGATCCGTGAAAGAGTGAGATGATGGAGTGTAAGGGGGTAAGATACTAGAAGTTGGGATGTTCTTAGGAGGGAACTCAATGAGGATTGTATCAATAAGCTCCATATAAGTAGGTGTGACCTCAACGTACTCCTCAATACAAGGCTCCTCCAAAGGAGTCTCCTTGAGTGAATGCTCCTCAACAAAAATGTCCTTGGAAATCACAATCGCGTCATGCTCAAACTCACAACTAGCCTTAACCACTAGTTTCTGACTCTCATCATTCTCTCTCAGGGGGGCTAAAAGAAATGGCGCATTATTAAAAACCATATGGCTCCTAAGAGTATCCCTAGTCTTAAGATGAGGGTTGATCATTAGGGGATGCAATGAAGGATCACTCACGCCCTCAAAAGACATGTGATTAAAAGTGTAAGAGTATGAGCTAACACCATAGTTCAAGAGAAAATCATAAGAATAAGAGGGAGGAATGTAATCAAGAGGTTGAGTAGGTTGAAAAAGAGGAACTTCAAGTTGTTGGTCACAATGAAGTGTAGTATCCTCCAAGGCAATAAAGTCATTAGGTAGCTTGCCTCATTATCCATAAAAATCTTAGATGTAACACTAGGGGCTTCCCTAATTGTCTCCTAATCATATGTCTCATCACTTAAATCCTTAAGAAAGTCCCAAGCCTCATTAGCATTCTTGCAAAGAAACTCTCCTCCATACATGGATTCAACCATTGCCCTAATACTCATATCCAAACCCTCATAAGCTATTTGGCACGAATTTTATTTCTCTAAACCATGGTGAGGGCATTGGGTGAGTAACTCCTTGAACCTATTCATATACTTCCAAAATGGCTCAGGTTTAAGTTAGACAAAAGAAAGGATTTCATTTCTAATTCTATTGCTCTTACTAGTGGAAAAGTATCTCTTAAGGAAGATATCAACAAAAGAATCCCAAGATTTAATAGAACCAACTTTAAGACCACGCATCCATCTCTTAGCATCATCTTTAAGAGCAAAGGGAATGAATTTCATCCTCACAACATGGTTTGGTACCCTAGGCATGTGAATCAACGAACATACCTCCTCAAACTCATGAATAAACAAATAGGGATCTTCAAAGCCCATAAATTTGGGAAGCATGCCAACATAATTCGAGTTAAACTTAAATGTATATCCTCAGAGATAGGATGGAGGTCAAAACATGATCGTGGGGACACTCAGGGAGGAGAGAAATGATCTCTTAATGAATGTGGTGGGTCGGGTTTCACTCTTTCAAGAATGGGCTCATCAAGTTTAGCAGACTTGGGCTCAACATTAATCACATTTCGTTCCTCAAAATACGCAAGCCCATCATTAACATTCAGTGAGCCACAACTTTTTGGGTTTTTAATTTTTTTCGATTTTTTGGGATTTTCACATATCCTAATTTTTTTTTTTTAGGTGTTTTTCAATGTCATCCAAATAAGTAGCTACTCTACAACTTAAGAGAAAAAATAAAGAAACAATAAAAGAGACTACACTAGCACGCGATGAACTAAAGGGGGGGCATATTTATAAGAAGTGACTTAATTTAGCGCCACCGTCCCAACAACAATGCAAATTTGTTAAAGTTGTTTTTGAGGGGGGAGTATGGGTAGAAATTTGTCGTCCTTTGGGGTGGTGTGAAAAATCAAGTTACTAATTTCTCGACCCCAACTCTAACATAGGAAAAGCGATAAAGGCCACTATGCATGATTAATTGAATCACCTCCTCACTAATTCTAATTTCTAATGTAGACATGGTTAATTAAACTAAGCTAAAACAAGCATAATTAACTAAATTAACTCCAAACATCATATTAACTAATAATAACTGGCAAAGAATCTAATTAGCTAACAAAGCATTAAATTTACTAATTAAAAGGAGAGAGAGAGAAAGATGATTACCTTAAAAGCTTGAAAATCCAACAATGGAGGTTGGCCTCCATTGTTGGAGCAAGTGAGTGATGATTGGACTAACCCAATTACTCGTACTCTAACCCATTGAGAGCCAAAAAAACTCAAACTTATAAAGGGGGTTCTCAAATCCCAAGATGGAGGAGGGAGAAAGAGCCTAAAGTTTGCATTCTTGGAGAAAGAGAATGAGAGATTAAGAGTAAACAAGAGAATAGAAAGATGATTAGGAAATGGAAGCACTAATTTCAATCCAACTATAAACAAAAGCATATAAATTTAGGCATTAAACTCGTAAATCAAAGTTAACAAAGTAAGAACTTGAATGATAATGAAGATTAAAGAAAGAGAAGCACATCTACTCGCATCAAAACTTCATTCCTCTTCAATTGTGGCTACAAAAATGAAAGTAAAAATCTGCACTAATCTCTCCTAAATCCTATTTAAACCCTATTCCAAAAACCTAACATTTTTTTCACACAAATGGGGGAAAGAGCTTTAAATAGATTCGACGCAGCAGGCTTGGCGCAGTCGTGCCCAGTGGCATGGACAGGCCGTGCCAAATCTCTAGAAATTAACAACAAAGGCAAGGCAGGATAGGAGGTGGCATGGACACCCCGTGATAATTTCTGGAATTCTGCACAAAAATGGAGTAAAATCAAGATTTGGTACGACCGCGCACTGGGCATAGGCACCCCGTGTAGTGCCTGGCACTGACAGCCCTTATCGCCTAGCACTGGCAGCCCTTGCCACCTATCACCTGCAGCCCATCCCAAAATCCTGCAATGTTCTTCTTTCTCCCATAATTTTTATGCTTGTTGACCCGGTCTTACTTCATGATTTTCTCGGGTTATCGTCTAAGGTTTTCCGGGTTAACGTGCCTAACTTTTGGCATGCTTTACACGAATTGTCCGCCATTTGGCCAATTTTCTTTATTACTTACAAAACCAAAAAAAAACAAATAAATAACCTAATTTACCAATTATTTGAGCTAAATCTAGGTACAACGAGGTGTAAAATTCACGCGCATCACGCCCAAACAATCATCGAGTTGTTTTGAGAAATAACTTACACTTGCTCCACAGGATATTATCTTCACAAGAGAGTTGTGAAAATGTGTAGGCCATGAAGATTTGCTTAGAAAGCTTTGAGAAAACTTTCCTAGGAATGTTCAGTAGCCAAAGACTGGTTTATTTCAACAACATGCATTTGGATATAAATTGTTTGAATACGAAATTTGATTTTTTGATACAACTTCTAAACTATATAATCCACCAGAATGGATTACCAAACCTTATGCTCTTTCTTCCCCAAACATTTGTGCTTAATTGATTCTACTAGTTATGGTCAATTAATAAGTTCCCTGTGTTCTCATACTTATAGTGAGAGACCGCTAGCAGTGGGTTTTTTTCAAGCAATACTACTTGGTCATCTAAGACAAGAGTAATGGAGTCGAATGCCTGTAAAACAAAGGAGGAAGGAGATTTACAAAGGCCTATAGCATCCAGACTTCCCCTTGCTAGTATTATCTTGTAAGAATAGCAAGAAGGTGTTCAGTCCTTTAAGATGTCGATGTTATTCATTTGTCTAATTTCGTGCTTAGAAAAATAACAGATTTTGCAGTTGGGAGAATGTTGTTTATTTATTATTAAATTGAATTTTTTGCCTATAGATGGCACTTATTCATATTTGCAACATACGAAATCATTATGATAGCGTTCAAAATTGAAAACTCTATTTTGCTACTACTGCTACTCGTCCAATTAGTTCAATCTTCTTAGTAAATAGACAAGCATACTTTGAAGAGGCCTTGATGTCAGAATAAAATACTCAAGCTCTAATGCCATTAGACAATTACAAAAGTAGATAGCAAAAAGTCTAAAACATGAATGACATTAAATAATGGAAGACCTAAAAGCATAAAGCTAAACAACCTTTGAAGAGTCTTATTGTAACTAAACTCAGTCAATGGGTAGCTTGTACTAACTTCAAAGAGTACGAATTAAGCAAAAGGATTGTGCCAAGGCAAGGGGTTTATCACTCTATTGTAGTGTGTGGGCGTATCACTTTATTTCAGTTTGTTTTGCTGCTTTTCAAATCACTCCCCTAAAATGATTCAATGTTGTGAAAGTGACTAAGAAATTTAGAGCTGGCAAAAAATTGTCTAACCCTAACACTTGAATTTGTTTAACCCAGAAAAAAATCGGGTACAGTCATAAATTTTTAATTTGAATTTTAAGTCCAGACACAACACTTTCCACATTTCTATTATTCAAACCCAATTGTGAATCGAATTTGGCCTTGTCTGAGTTATCTAACCTGAAAGAAAAATTGGGAATTAGATATCAACTTCTTGTTCAAATTTTGATATTGTTCGATTTGTCCGACACGATTTCGACCTGAACCTCATTTTTTGCCAGCGCTACTAAGAATGAACATTTCACTTTGACAAAATATTTTCTATGAAAGGAATTCATTACAAAATGAGAAAAGAAAAATCGTTCACTTCAACAGTAGCGCTGTTTATGGGGATTGAACCTATGACCACGTAGTTAAAAGCCACACACTCTGTCACTGAGCTAAGATGATAGGTTGTGTCTTTTGACATTAAATTTAAGTAACTGTACCAGGAAATGCATGATACTCAAGAATGTTTTTGTTGCTACACTCCTCCTTTTTTTCTCTTCACTTTTTTACTTTTCAACTGCTTAAATCCACGTCTCATTTGTTTGTCTTTTGATAGTTGTGTTACTTTTAAATGAGATGGTTACATGTATTAGTTAAATGCTTAAAATTTTAGATAAGGTGAATAGGTTGTTCAGATCATATATAAGTTGAACGTATTTTAGATTAAATGACATTGCGATTTGCATTTGATCCTGTAAATTTATCATGCAAAAACAGTGTGAGCTAGTAGCCAACAGTCCTCCTAGTCATAGTGCTCCCCCTTTTCTTGCTCTCTACCTCTTGTTATTCTCACTCATAAATTCCAATTCCATCAAGCTTTACTTGCCTAACACAGAGGAGGGTTGAGATTAGATTGATTAATGTTACCATCAAACAACTAAACTAACAATGGGTTTGCAGTGGGCCATCGACAATCTTCGTTAATCAAGCTTGTTGATGTAGCGATTGCTGGTACTGGTTGGTGGTATTAGTTTGCTTCCTTTGCTCCTCCTATCTCAAATCCGACACCATCAATTCACTTCTGTTTTGTATCTGCGTTGGCGTCAATATCATGCTTCTCATCCTTACAGCCTCAAGTTAACGACTCACCTCACCTCACTTTCTACTTGCTTTCCTTCTTTTTTTTCCTTGCTTTTATTTTCAACAATTGCCAAGTTTTAATTTGTTAATCCAGTTTTTGTCCCCAATTCTGATGGGTTTTGTTCAATATTTCCAATTCAAATTTGTTAGGAACCAGGGTATCCGTGGGTACTGACATTCCCCCCATTTATATATTCTACTTTCATTAAATTGTAGTACTAAAATCTCTCATTTATTTGGCCATTGTGTAACTATAATACAAAATCTAGACAATTTAATTGCTTTATGTACATAGGAACCCTTGCTTCTTTGATGTCCACCATGTTGTGTTTAATCGCAACAACGCTATTTGGGGAATAATAACAATGCAACAATGCAACAATGTCATGTTGTGTTGAAAAGGTGCATATAAAAAATGATTTTCATAATTCATTATTGCAATGCACATTTTGGTAAATAATTAATTTGATTAATTACCTATGAAGGTGTATAAGTTAGTTTAGATAATTAACTAATTCATGCCTTTGAGAAAAGGTGTGTTTATTTATTGAAGAGACATGATGAACTCTATGAATATGGACTATCTTGGCATGCATTAGTATGCCTTGATGGGCATGATCAAGAGGGTTATATTAGCACCATAATCCCTTGAATTTCTATCATTTCTTAGACACTTAGGGTCCTATCTTCCTAAATGCAATACATAGATATGAGAGACTTCATGGTAATTAATTATTGCAATACACCTTTTAGTAAATAATTAATTTGATTAATTATTTATAAAGAGGTACAAGTTAGTTTGGATGTGATCAAGAGAGTTATATTAGTACCATAATTCCTTGAATTTATGCCATATCTTGAATACTTGGGTTTGGGGTTTAGGGTTTAAAATTCGGACAAAAAATTCATGACCATACCTGATTTTTTCAGGTCGGAAAAATTCGAGTATTCAGGTCGAATAATTTTTTGCTAGCACCAAATTTCTTTGTCACTTTGATCATTTCACAACATTGAATCATTCTGGGTGAGAAGGATTTGCAAAGCAGCAAAAGAAACTGAAATAAAGTGATAAACCTACAAACTGAAATAGACTAATAAACTCCTGCGTTGGCTCAAACCTCTTGCTTAATTCAAACTCTTCGAAGTTAGTGCATGCTGCCCATTGATTTAGTTTAGTTAGAGTAGGACTCTTCAAATGTTGTTTTAGAAGCGTTATGCTTTTAGGTCTTCCATTATTCAATCTCATACATGTTTTAGAATTTTTGCTATCTATTTTCGTAATAGTTTAATGGCATTAGAGCTTAAATATTTCGTTATGATACCGAGGCTTCTTCAAAGTATGCTTGTCTAGCTACTAGAAGATTAACCTAATCGGATGAGCAATAGTAGTAGCAAAGCCGCCTTTTCAATTTCGGAAGCTATCATAATGATTCCATATGTTGCGAAGAAGAATAAGGGTCATCTACAGGCAAAAAATTCAATTTAATAATAAATAAACAACATTGTCCCAACTACAAAATCTGCTGTTTTTCTAACCATGAATTCGAACAGATGAATAACGTTAGCATCGTATAAGGACTTGACATCTATAATACTAGCAAGGGCAAGTCTACACGTTATAGCCCATATATTTCTTTCAAATACATAAATCTCCTTCCTCAATTATTTTGTAGACGATTGATTCCACTATTCCTATCTCAAATGAGCACGTGTACTGCTTCGCAAAAACCCACTGCTACCGGTCTCTTACTGCAAGTATGTAAACACAGGGAACCTATTAGTTGACAGTAACTAGCAGAATCCTTTAAGCAGCAAATGTTTGGGAAAAGAAATATAAGGTTTGGGGATGCATTTTAGTGGATTACATACTTCGGAAGTTGTATCAAAATGTTAGATTTTGCGTTCAAACAATTCATATCCAAATGCATTTTGTTGAATTAAACCAGCGTTTGGCTACCTAACTTTCCTAGGAAAGTCGTTCTCGAGGCTTTCTGGGAAAATCCTCAAGGCTTGCACATTTTCACAACTCTCTTGTGAAGATATTATCCCCTAGAGCAACTGCAAGTTATTTCTCAAAACAAGTCAAGGATGCCCCAAAGAAGTCGCAAACAAAATTAGCCAATGGAATTATGGCAAATTTTTACGAACAAGGCATGTAGTGACAAAGCGTATTGGCTCCTATAAGCTTCGCTTATAGCAGGGTCTGCTGGTAATTGAAACTCGCACGTACCAGAAGACAACTATTTGATGTATGAACCCAAAAAGCAATGAGGAACTTAGAGGTCAAGCTCCTTTTTTGATGACCTAGGATGTAACGGCCCAAAAATACTAATGACATGATTTACGGAAAACTGCAGCAGAAGACTTAATAATAGGGGGTGCTACCGCCGTTCTGATAAGGACAAGGCTCACTGAAACCATTTAATCTTGCAACTCATCTTCACAAACACAAAATCTATTAAACTGAAACACTTTAAGACCAAAATCCATAATAGTTTGACTTCAATACCATCAACTTAATCATACCATGAGCTAACTCGTACTCCATACTACACAAGTATATTGAATATAGACCCAACTTAACCCTGAGGTCGATTCCAACGTTCATGCTATGCTGAATCCACTGTGAGCATCTGATGACTTCCAAAAGGGCTTGCTAAAAGGAGAAACATGTGATACTTCACCACCTAAAATGGGAAACATAAAAACAATTTGAAAATGTGAGCAAAAACTCAATACATGCATTCCTGTATTGTAAAATGAGCGTAGAAATACTGTTGATGGGTACCTGCCTTTGCAATTCATTTAGTTCGCAATAACAATAAAAATAAAAGTAATATGAAACTGAATTACTCATTATTATCCGGATGTAAATCCCTTGCAATGATATGATCTATACATAGGTATACACCTGCCAATCCGATCAAGAGTTGGTCTGAAGCTGCGCGGGTAAATGATGGGCTGACTTCCTATAGATGATAACTGATGGGGTCACAAGTTATATGACAAATTACTATATAAACTGATTCATTGATAAACTCGTTAAGAGCTATAACTTGATAAACATATTCTGCTTTCTAAAGATACAGGCAATGGACGTACCTTGAGTCTTTAAAAATGTCATCGGATTGATAAATATGTTCTGACTTGATAACATTTATGTATAACGAGGAACGATAACTAGGCCTCGACTCTATTTCATAAATGTCATTGTAAGTATATGTGGTCAGTAAATGATCTTTACTCACATAATTGAGTAAGTAAAAGTATGTGTAATAGAAATTGAGTAATTAAATGGTATACATAAGTTGGATATTTCAATATAATTTCAAAACTGAATTGTGAAAGTAATTAACTTTAATATAAAGCAAATGAAAGTAAAATAAACAACAGTGAGATAATTAAGATTACAAAGGAAATGGCCTTGATGGTGACAAATGAGGAAGTGGTTGTGGCCTTTTCTGAGATAGGTAGTTGATACGGATTTAAGGCTCACTGATGTATAGCTTGGTTCAAGATAACAGCAAGTACACTAGATTGGCTTGATAAATACATTTGATGCATTCTGAATTGAGTAAGTAATAAAGGTTTGAGGTTAAGAGAGATATATCTTGGTTCAAAATAGCATAAACTGCAATAACTTGGTCTTGTAAATACGGTTTCTGAGCCATAACTCTCCCCGCTTCTCATATTTCATTCATAAAACCATTAGATATAGAATTCCACCCCAAATGAATCATTGAACTCAAAAGGAGCTATTAAGCTCACCAAGCTTGGTATTTTCTTTGTAAAATCCATAAATAATTCAAAGCTCATAAACAACCTCCTAAATTGTATAGTTGTCTTCTTCTTTCTCATTGACCAAGCTAAAAGCTCTATGAAAGTCCATGAATATTCATTTTCCCCTTAAATGACCTTACTTGGCCTAAAATACACAAAATGAGTGCATGATCAATCTCACTTGATCTTTATTATTGCTTTTTACACAATTACTCAAAATACTTCCAAAAATCACCAAATTCAAAATACTCAACCAAACTTAATGAAATATTATAGGAAATTCAAAAATAATGTGGACAATCTACAGTGTACTTTTCAGAATTTTCCTCCAAGTATTCGCTGCACAGAAATTGCAATAACAGCCTAATTTGCACTAAAGTAGGTCAGTTCACTTCAAAAATTCATAACTTTCACCCTAGATCTCAAATGGAGGCCTAAAATCCCAATATGAAAAGACTAAGAAGTCCCGAAAAATGTTCACTTACAACGCAAAACCTGATTCCCACAGTAGAGTTCCCAAAATAAGGCTAAAACACAAGTGTGTTAGTTTTGATCCATTCTACACAGTTTTGGTAAAACGATCATAACTTTTTCCACATGCCTCAGATTAAGGCAATTCAAAAGCCGTTTGAAAGCTAACACACTGAACTGTCTACCCACCAAAAATCATAATTTTTCAATAGGTTGATCATTACCAGTTCAATCCCGAATTCTATCCTATTTCCCTAAAATTTTTAGGCTTCACTGTTTTAGTTTTCTCCTCCTTTTTCACATAAATCCTCACTTGAAATCATTCCAAATCATCGAAAACATCCTCATAATCATCGATAAAACTAAAGATTATAAAATTAAATATAAATCAATCCATAAACACGGTTTTAACTTAAGCTTGCATGAACATGATTATCCCTAAACCCTAGTATGATTCAAGCTCAACTTCACCATGATCAACACCAAAATAACTCTTATTTCTTATCAAAATATCATGATCAATGCTCACAAACTTTAAAACAAGAATCAAAACTAAAATAAAGATCAAAACCAACGAGATCAAATTTCAAGATTACTCACTTTGATTGCAAATAAGTTGAGATGGAGATGAGGTTTAGTGGTTTTGATGATGGAGGATGGTAGCTAGAGGTACTAGGATGTTGGGGGGAGTCGAAAATCACTTGAACTGGCTGGAAAAGTGGCTGGAAACAACCCAAATAGTGCTACCCAGTTGCTGCTGCTGTGAGGGAGGTGAGCGAGGAGAGAGAAAGTGAGCTTTGGATTGAGTTGTGTGTGTTTTGACTAATCACCTCATTTGGCTGAAATTTTATCTAGTGAGGCCACCTTTTTAAGCTAACCATGGTTAAGTTTAACCATGATAACTAGTTAGATTAATAGGCAACTTGTTGGGGCTTCAAACTGACTGAAATAAGTTGGGTTCGGGAATAAAATGCTTCGTGACGATAATGTTTTTGCGTAACTCAAAATTAAATTTTTGTAATGTTATAAAAATAATAATAACAATAATAATAATAATAACAATAATAACAATAACAATAATAATAATGATAATAATAATAATTTCTTAAACCATAATTATGGAGGCCTACTATCGATTCACTCGATATTTAATTAATCAACAAAACTTGAATTAACAATCAATCAAACCTGAATTGTAAAATGGGACCCAAATGATACATTCTCCAACCATGATGATTAAATACGATAAATGAAAGTGGAAAATTTTAATGACATAAGGTAATTCGGTAAATCTATAAATTGAGTGCAGTTGAATTAATAAATATGATTTGGTTAAGCAAATAACCATGAGTGATTAAATCCATAAACATGATAAATTAAATGAATAAACATGATTAAATAAATAAATATGATTTAAATAAATAAATATGGGTTAGGGTCGAGTTATTACAGCCTTCCCCCCTTAAAGAGTTTCGTCCTCGAAACTTATGACACTTGCTAATTGTATGCAATGCTGCTTTAAAAACATATGGGCCATTCTGAAGAGGCATAATTTGCCCAATGTACTCCAACTAAGGGCGTCAACATATTGTACAACTGTTTAATCCCATACTTCAGTAGTAGATCCAGATACTTCTTATACAATAGCCGCAATGAACTCAATTATCATGATTTGAAATTAATATTCTCTTTGAAAGAAAAGAACCTTGTTACTAGTGAGGAGGTGCTTACTACTGGTTCATCACCTTGTCCACTAATGAAAACTGTTGTATACCTGATAAGTATTCTGATACTATTACGAGTAAAAAAACACGTCATATGTGTGTTTGGGTTCAACAGGCAAGTGCAATTAACAAGCTACAGGATTTAACCTTTCAATGAATCATAAGGCCCTATGTAACTAGTTCCTACTTGTCCTTGGATAGTCGGTCTCTTACGAGTTTGATTAGAAAAGCCTTTTGAAATAGTTCACAACCCATCTGAGACTTTGGTTATTTCTTTGTTTTACCAGCACAACTCTTTTATCGACCTTGTGTCACCTCAACATGTACTTGAATTTTCCTCTTAATGCTTGATTGGGTTAGCTTTGACCTTATACTCAATGTTTGCTCTGGCTCACTCCAATATAATTAGACAGTGCTTGATATTATGCCCTTATCAAAATGTCCTCATCCGATATTCCTAATGCATCACATGATCTCCCCTCATCAGACTACTCAAGGATCTGCTCCCGGTCGATAATGGGCAATGAAATGACCATGGTTAGGGATAAGAGTGATGAAATTCTTAGCCAAGCAAATCATTGTATAATGAACAATGAGACTAGAAAAGGCTAATAAAGGAGAGATTATCATGGGATGGTTAGCATAAAGACAACCATAAGTGTATCATGAATTCTGAAATATAAAGCCACAAGAGTTGTGGTTTATAAATATGGATTATAAGGGGTCCAATAAATAACCAGCCAAGAGAAAGATCATTCGGTTATAGTCGGGTTTAACTGATGAATTGGAAACAAGATGACAAGCAACGGAGCTTCAACTAGGTGACTTTATAGCCACAAGCGACAAGATAAGTGCAATAGATAGATGGGAAAAGCAATCTGCAATAAATAGATAGATAGATTGGATAAGCAAAGTGCAATAGACAGACAAATAGATTGGACAAGCAAAGTGTAATGGATAGATAAATGGATTGGACGAGCAAAGTGTCAATGGATAGATAAATAGATTGAGCAAGCTACAATAAGAAAATGCTTTTACTTATATGAAATCAATTCGAGTACAATGATAAGATTAAATAGAGAATGTAGAAGTTTATTTATCAGAATGTAAGATATATGTGTGGGAGTTGAAGTTCAAAATAAAGAGAGTAAGGGGATTATGACAATCACATTCACCCACACCAATGAGAGTTGAATTACATTATGAATTCAGAACAAGTTATACAAGCTTATCATTATGAATAAATGAGATGTAAGGTATATGTGTGAATTAGCGCTCAATGGAATGAACTACAACTCATGATCATGAAATAAAGATGGTGAAGGTCAAGAGCACTAGAATGTTAACAACCATACAAGATTGAACAAAACATGTATTGCACATTTAACAATGGGTTTGCAAAGATATGGAAGATCACGCTAATAGAAAATATCGGGTTGAAAAGCAAGGGAGATTAAACAACATTGGATAGTATCAAGTTTTAAAGATGAGACAAGCAAACAATTTTAAGAATTACTATAAAAGGGCATTCTTGCAAAAGACAAACTACGGTTGCAAGGCTTAGGTGTGATATCTGGATCTCAAATCATTCCTGGAAAAGACTTCTGTTGTTGACAGTTAATCCCGTAAATCATTTGTTCAAGGTATAGGGTACTTATTTTTGATAATGATCTTATGCAACTCTCTATACACAGTATACAACCATAAGGTTCTGTCTTCTTCATATAAGCCTGAGGTTCCCCATAGGGACACAATTGGTTAAATAAATCCTTTACAACTCATCCACTGAATCTTTAATTCTTTGAACTCTGTTGAGGGTCATATGATAGGGGTTTTGGAAATAAGTTGAACAAACAAGAGTTAGGTCGATATGCAAATCAATGCTTCTTGGGGAGAAACAGCCTTGATAGTCGTCGGATAAAACATCCTAAATTCACAAACTGTAATCATGGATATGTATATACCGAGTGTGGTTGGCGTATCACTAATATTCAATGCATTACTGACATGATAACTCACTTGCTTGCACAGTGTAATGAGGGTGGAAATAGGGTTTTTTCTTCTCTCAGTTCATAGAAACACACCTCTAGTCTTTCCACATTTCTCAAACTAGCCTTAAGATCTTTACACATCATCTTTCATAAATACACAATCAGTTCATCCCTATAACGGTAACAAGGTATGCCAATCAAATTGGATTGAATGTCCAATGAATATAGTTCCAGCAATACT
This sequence comes from Carnegiea gigantea, assembly GCA_029747015.1. NCBI lineage: Eukaryota > Viridiplantae > Streptophyta > Magnoliopsida > Caryophyllales > Cactaceae > Carnegiea > Carnegiea gigantea. Next base: position 1,256,839 of record JAKOGI010000067.1, read on the forward strand.
AATAGTGGCATATTTATACAAGATAACGCATTCAACTGCCTACTGGTCTCAGCAATTTTAAAAGACAGAGGGATGATCTAAAGTGTAAAGGGCTGCAACCACACCATGAACTCTTGCAAAGATATTTCTTTATTGGTTATGAAGGATAGGCATGTAAGCTGAATGAATGAAAGGACGAAGATTCGTAATGAAAGATAGGCATATAAATGCCCTGCATATACAAGACATGTAGTTTATTCATGATGGCCATGATAGTAAAGTAAATAAACGATGTTATGAAGTTGAGAGGGAGTATTAAGTAATGAATGTGCAGAAACATAACAGATTACTAAAGCGACTTTTGAAAAGTCATATGGTATCCGTATGTGAGTAAAATGACGAAGATAAGGGTCAACAGTATCAAAAGGAAAATTTTATTGATCTGGTGTTTGAAAGGATGATACGTCAAGATGAAGGAGTCAGTCTTATGATTGACTATAATGACATCCATCAATAACATATTTTGCATTAAATGGAAGTCTTGGGTAGGCATATAAACTTAAAAACTGCTGGCAGATGGAAATAGTACAAATCGTTGTTTATCAATAATAAGATAGGCTGTATTAGTGAAGAAAGAATTACCAAAATAACTTGAGTAACGACATGCCGTCATGGCCATGGAGTACTATGCCACCATGATGTTTCGGTGCTATAGAAACATGAACAATATAGATACATTTAATTGACAGAAAGGCATTCAATGACTAGGTCTGAAGCAACCAAAGGGTTTCCAAGCAATAAAAGAATACTGCCCAAATAGAAGCAAGGAGTTAAAGTAGGCGTTAGTAAAACTATGGACATAGTGATGGCTGAACTGGAAGTAGAATGGGTCAAATATGCTTAAGAAGAACTGCAAATCACACAGTAATGCATATCAAGGATCATCATAGGCTCCACTATGAAAACAGAGTATTAAATGATTATGATTGTCAGGGTTTGAATCACCTAGAAGAAAGGTTGCTCAGATGTGTTTTAAGAACTCCTCACAAACCACATATGAGAGATTTTTTTTTTTTTCATAAACACTCCATTACAAATCAAGAGAGTGTTAGTGACAAAGAAATGATGCCTCTGAACAATTCAAGATAACCAGGGAAAAAATAGATCAATGACAGGAAGTAATGGGAGCATTGATAAGGTAGGGTCCTAGTGTAAAGACCAGATAGGGACAGATAATTCCTATACGTAGCAGCTTAATCTTACTTGTACCACACATATAATGCTAAGGATCACACCTTAAGCTGCTAATTGTTATCACCATATATAAATACTCATTGTAGTATTCATCTCATACAGGTTCACCTCAAAGATATTACCCCCTCAGGCATTTCCTTATCTAGAGGTTTACATCTAACTTGACACTATATTAATCCTTTAAGAAGTTGCAAATGGTATCCCCACATTGGGTTTCAATCATATATTAATACACCTCAATAAGACTCTCAAATCCTAGGATAAAATGGACAGAGTTTCGCCTAAAAACTGACTAAAACCTAGGCTTAACGCCTTACAATAGATACCTGAAATGGAGAGAAACACTTCAATAGCTCAACGCCCACACGCCGGAGTTCATAACTCAACGGGTCACACACCCGGAATGCACGATTGCAAAAATTTAAACAAATAAGAGAAATAAAACATACAATACAAATGAGAGCATGCCTCACTAATAGGTGATCCAAATGGTTCCACACTCCACTTTGCTAATGCTTGAATCTCAGGATATTACCAAATGATTGAGTCACCCAAATGGAAATGGTTCCTCCATATATGCCTACAAATATGAACTTATAGTCAATAGCTCACTTAACTGATCCAACATAACTCATGTACACCTTGATAGCTAACTCATAAACACTTGATAGCTCATAGTGGCCCTTAAAACCTTAGCTCTGCTACCAAATCTGTAACGCCCCCAAAATGCTAATGACATGATTTACGAAAAACGGCAGCAGAAGACTTAATAATAAAGGGCGCTACCGCCGTCCTGATAAGGACAAGGCTCACTGAAACCATTTAATTTTGTAACTCATGTTCACAAATACAAAATCTATTAATCTAAAACACTTTAAGACCAAAATCCATAATAGTTCAACTTCACTACCATCAACTTAATCATACCATGAGCTAACTCGCACTCTATATTATACAAGTATATTGAATATGGACCCAACTTGACCTTGAGGTCGATTCCAACGTTCATGCTATGCTGAATCCACTGTGAGCATCTAATGACTTCCCCAAGGGCTTACTAAAAGGAGAAACATATGATACTTCATCACCTAAAATGGAAAACATGAAAATAATTCGAAAATGTGAACAAAAACTCAATACATGCACTCTTGTATTGTAAAATGAGTGTAGAAATACTGTTGATGGGTACCCATCTTTGCAATTTATTTAGTTCACAATAACAATAAAAATAAAAGCAATATGAAACGGAATTGCTCATTGTTATCTGGATGTGAACCCCTTGTAATGATATAATCTATACATAGGTGTACACCTGCCAATCCGATCAAGAGTTGGCCTAAAGCCGCGCGGGTAAATGATGGGCTGATGCCCCATAGATAATAACTGAGGCGGTCATAAGTTAAATGGCAAATCACTGTATAAACTGATTCATTAATAAACTCGTTAAGAGTTGTAACTTGATAAATATAATCTGCTTTCTGAAGATACAGGCAATGGACATACCTTGAGTCTTTAAAAATGTCGTCTGACTTGATAAATATGTTCCGACTTTATAACACTTATGTATAATGGGGAACGATAACTAGGCCTCGAGTCTATTTCATAAATGTCACTGTAAGTAGATGTAGTCAGTAAATGATCTTTACTCACATAATTGAGTAAATAAAAGTATGTGTAACAGAAATTGAGCAATTAAATGGTATACATAAGTTGGGTATTTCAATATAATTTCAAAACTGAATTGTGAAAGTAATTAACTTTGATATAAAATAAATAAAAGTAAAATAGATAGCAATGAGATAATTGAGATTACAGAGGAAAAGGCCTTAATGGTGACAAATAAGAGAGTGGTTGTGGCCTTTTCTGAGATAGGTTGCTGATACAGGTTTAAGGCTCACTGATGTATAGCTTGGTTCAAGATAATAGTAAATACACTGGATTGGCTTGATAAATACATTTGATACATTCTGAATTGAGTAAGTAATAAAGGTTTGAGGTCAAGAGAGATATATCTTGGTTCAAAATAGCATAAACTGCAATAACTTGGTCTGATAAATATGGTTTCTGAGTCACAACTCTCCCCACTTCTCATATTTCATTCATAAATCCATTAGATATAGAATTCCACCCCAAATGAATCATTGAACTCAATAGAAGTTATTAAGCTCACTAAACTTGGTATTTTCTTTGTAAAATCCATAAATAATTCAAAGCTCATAAATAAGCTCCTAAATTGTATACTTGTCTTCTTCTTTCTCATTAATCAAGCTAAAAGCTCCATGAAAGTCTATGAATATTCATTTCCTCCTTAAATGACCTTACTTGGCCCAAAATACATAAAATGAATGCATGATCAATCTCACTTAATCTTTCTTATTGCTCTTTACACAATTACTCAAAATGCTTCTAAAAATCATCAAACTCAAAATACTCAACCAAAATTCATGAAATCTTATAGGAAATTCGAAAATAATATGAAAAATCTATAGTAAAATTTTTAGAATTTTCTTCAAAGTATACGCTGAACAGAAATTGCAATAACAGCCTAATTTGCACCAAAGCAGGTCAGTTTACTTCAAAACTTCATAACTTTCACCCTAGACCTCGAATGAAGACCTAAAACCCTAATATGAAAAGATTACGAAGTCTTGAAAAACATTCATTTGCAACACAAAACATGATTCCCACAATAGGATTCCCAAAAGGGGGCTAAAACACAAGTGTGGTAGTTTCGGTCCCATTCTGCACAGTTTTGGTAAAACGACCATAACGTTTTCCACAGACCTCAGATTAAGGCGATTCAAAATCCATTTGAAAGCTAACACACTGAACTATCTATCCACCAAAAATCATAATTTTTCCATGGGCTGATTATTACTAGTTTAATCCCCAAGTCTGCCCTATTTTTCTGAAATTCCAGCCTTCACTGTTTTAGTTTTCTCTTCCTTTTTCATATAAATCCTCACTTGCAATCATTCCAAATCACCAAAACATCATCATAATCATAAATATAACTAAAGATTACAAAATCAAATACAAATCAATCCATAAACTTGGTTTGAACTTAAGCTTGCTTGAACATGATCATTCCTAAACCCTAGCATGAATCAAGCTCAACTTCACCATGATCAACACCAAAATAACTCTTATTTCTTATCAAAACATCATGATCAATGATCACAGTATCAAAACAAGAATCAAAACTAAAATAAAAATAAAAATCAACAAGATCAAGTTTCAAGATTATTCACTTTGATTGCAAATAAGTAGAGATGGAGATGAGGTTTAATGGTTTTGATGATGGAGGATGGTAGCTAGAGGTACTAGGATGCTGGGAGGAGTTGGAAAACACTTGAGCTGGCCAGAAAAGTGGTCGGAAATAGCCCAAATAGTGCTGCCCAGTTGTTGTTGCCGTGAGGGAGGTGAGAGAGGAGAGAGAAAGTGAGCTTGGTCTGAGTTGTGTGTGTTTGGCCTAATCAACTCACTTTGGCTGAAATTTTATCTAGTAAAGCCACCTTTTTAAGCTAACCATAGTTAAGTTTAACCATGGTAATTAGTTAGATTAATAGGCAACTTGTTGGGGCTTCAAACCGGCTGAAATAAGTTAGGTTCGGGAATAAAACGCTTCATAACGATAACGATCCTGCGTAACTCAAAATTAAATTTCTGCAAGGTTATAATAATAATAATAATAATAATAATAATAATAATAATAACAACAACAACAACAACAACAATAACAACAACAATAATAATAATAATCATGATGATACTAATAATAATTTCTTAAACCATAATTATCGAGGCCTACTATCGATTCACCCGATATTTAATTAATCAACAAAACTTGAATTAACAATCAATGAAACTTGAATTGCAAATTGGGACCCAAATGAAATATCCTCAAACCAGGATGATTAAATACGATAAATGAAGGTAGAACATTTGAATGACATAAGGTAATTCGGTAAATATATAAATTGAGTGCAATTGAATTAATAAACATGATTTGGTTAAGCAAATAACCATGAGTGATTAAATCCATAAACATGATAAATTAAATGAATAAACATGATTAAATAAATAAATATAATTTAAATAAATAAATATGAGTTAGGGTCGGATTATTACATGGAAAAATTCAGGTCACATTATCAAAATCATGGGCAAACATACGAAATTAAAATTATCAACAATTTAACATTCACTAAATTTTAACGTTTCATAAGGCACACGTATGAACAGGATTACAAAAGTTAAGGGAAATAAGACATAGAGTTTCCAAGCAATAACAAAAGCATATAAGGGAGAAAAAATTGAGAAATTGGGTACCTAGAGGTCCACAATGATAAGTTGGAAAAACGGCGAGTACAAACAGCATCTACCTCATCAAAAATAATGTTCTTATAAGCTTGGCTGAGCTTAACCTCATCCTTCATTAATTGTGTCCCATCTGGTCTCTTGGGGACTAAGAGCAAATGGTCACTCGATACCTACTTCAAACAATAAGCATGCCAGATGTCCTTGCAGCAAGTAGTTCACAACTAGAGCCACTATTATTAACAGGTGTAGCATCAAGGATCTTACAATTGAAACCTGCTGAATGATTATATCTCCTTATATTGCTCGAGGTATCAATTACATTCACTTGTCTAACAACTTTGTCAAAACCAAAGTTGATGTTGCTCCAAGGAGGTGGAATTAGAACTTTCAAGGATCTTATATCAAGAGTGCAACATTCCTATTTTCTCAACTTCTACAACTTCCCCTTTCATAAAGTAAGAATTAGCACTGCAATCAAGAAAATCTAATGGGGAATAAGGAAATCCTACCTGCAATGGACATATATAAAATTGAGAAAACAAGGATGGTAAGAAAAATTATTGAGAGTTGTAATGCTTTGGGGGTATGCATACGTCACAAGCTATCTAGTGCTTCTCTCTCAAACCAACAGCATGAGCTCCACTAGAGACTAGTGGAATCTAGAAAGCCTTTACCCAATTTAAGGGGAGAATAATTGACCATCTGCATCATGTTAGAAAGATATTCTTAGATACAACTTTAGCAATAGGAGGGATTTTTCTTCTTTTTTGTGTTGGGAAAGAGGGGACCTAATGGCATTTTTTTTGCCTACAATGATGAAGGTGCAAAGCCTACTCATTACCAAGGTGAAAATCTGTCGACCAAACTTACTTTTGAAGCAAAATGAAATAGACACATTGGAATTTTAGTGACAGGACTAAAACGACAAAATTTAAAACCATACTAAAGGCACTTTTCCATGATCAATTATAGTAATATAATTTGATAGGATCCTTGGATGAAGCTCTGACATCACAACTAAGTTACACTAACGAGCATTTCCAAAGCCTACTAACAAATTATACAGCCTGATGTTGAAATAAAACTTGATTGTGCGCTTCCCTCTCCCCGCTTAAAAAAGAGGAAATAAAAGTAGAAACACAAGTTTTGTACGATACATTAAATGCAACACAAATGGATTGTTGCTTAGACGGAAAATTAAGAGTAATGAGAAATGCAAATAATCCGTATATATAAATTGCAACAACTCAAGCAACAGAAGCTAGCCATCACATAAAAGGTGCAAAGGGATAGAGAAATGTACCCAGTCAAGAGGCCTGTGTGATTATTGTCTCTCAATAGCATAATGAGGCATGATCTATAAAACTTAGTCTCAGTTGACATGGGTTTTGCTAATGTTGCCTCCTTTATGCAAAAGAAATCCAAAGACTTTTTGTTTTTCAAGATAGAGAACATTCTCCTCTACAAGTAGATGGACCACTTCATTCACAACGTCCCACAAGTCCTTGCACTTGGGTAAAGAGGAATTAGTTTCATATGTTGACTGCAACATAGAGGGTTCCTCTTCCTTCATATGCAGGTTCTGTATGGAGTGATCATTCCTTTTGTCTTTAGACAAGCCATATAAATTACTAGACAAAGGGGCTTTAGGAACAGGTGCGGACCTCTTTACAAGTAAGGAACATGGATCAACAACAGTAAGTAACATAACTTTGCTCGCAGAAAGGTGCTCTGCATTCTTGAGGGTATTCTGCTTAGTCCTACACCCATTATTATCATCTGGTTCATATAGTTGATTTCGATGACCTCAATGATCGATGACAAGAATGGAATCCAGAACTATGAGAATTAGTTACTGATCCTGCTTTGATAAGAGCCATCGATTTTTACAACATTTACCATCAAAGTTGGGGATTAATTGACCGAGGAATGACACTAATGCATTGTGAAAATACTACTTTTGCTTATCACAATGAGTTTAACAAATATATGAAGGTAGAGGGAGCAACTTCAGAAGATGTCTTTGATTATCTTTTTGATGTTAGAGCTAGAAAATTCTTATCAGAAAAAGGAAAGAAATATCTTCTTGAATTATTTGAAAAGTAGGATACAGAGCATCTTCAATATGATGAAGATTTTGACGATCATTTAGATAATAATGGTCTGGAAGATATTATTAGAGATGAAGGCATACAGAATCTCAATAATGATGACTAGTCTTATCATCATTAAAAGGCTCTGAAAAGTGGTTGCTCTATTATTGTACTATTTTGACAAGTGTTAGGTCTGTAAAATAAGACAGTTTACTGTATCCATGCGTATATAACTGTAGACATGTGAAAAAGTAGTGTGCACTATAGCCATTAGGGCATCCTATGTATTCCCATCCCCTTTATAAAAGAAGAGGTAGGGTACTGAGAAAGGACACGATTATTTGAGCATACTTAAGTAAAAGAGAAGTCGGGATTCTCCATTTCTCTATGAGCAAGCATCTCTGATAATCTTAGTAGTTTAAGTCCCTCTTAAATCTTTCCATTGTAATATTTTCATTTTCAAGCTTTCAATAAGAGAAGCTTCCTAGTAGGGAACGTTATTCAATTGAACCTTATGTCTTGAATATTATAATTTCTTAATTAAGGTTCCACTATCCTTTAAAATATAAAGAACTTGATTAGTGACTACGGTCCAAGGCAGGAAATGAAATAGATCTATGCTATGCCTGATCTAAGGAATGTGTGGTTAAGATTAGCAATCTTTATAAACTGAAAGCTAGAGGAATGCCATGGTCCAACGCCAGTTAAGTTCATATAATAGTCGAAACTTTATAATTAAGTTTTAATTGTTTTGCTAAGCATAGTGGACCTATAATCACAAAAAGTATAATATCAAATATATAAGTAGTAGATTGTGACAACTAGTACTATGAAAGTCATTATAAGAAGTTTAATAATTCAAAACAAGTATATTTCCTCGAAAATAAAGAACCCTAAAAATAACTTATTTGTATATTTTACCTAGTTCTGAAGGTCTTTCTGCAATTTCTAAGAGTTTTCTCCAGAAGTGAAAAATAAAAGAACATGGAAGGTATTAAAAAATTTAAACAGGTTTTCAGAAGGTAGCAAAAAATCCGAATGTCATAGCTCTGTATACTAAAAAATTAAGCCAAAAAAGTGAGACTCGGAAAAATCAATGACACCTATGTCAACTCACTAAAAGATCAATAACCCTCAATTATCAACAAATAAAGTAGTCCAAAAATTTGTGAAAATAATAATTTCATATTGTGAGATATATAAAAGTGAATAACTTAGTTATTTTCTTGGTAAGAAGTTGTAAAAGTTATATTTTATGACATGCTAGAAATTATTTTTGAACCCAAAATAAGATACTTTTGCATTAACTGTTTTTTTTATGTCCTCAAAAGTTTTAAGCAATTTATATAGTATCAATGACAACTTCAATGAAGTTTTGATAATACTAACAGGTGCATTTATAATCATTAAAAGATACAAAAACTTTAACACCTACATAATTTCATAAAAATAAAGATCGTAAAACCTTAAAAGTATCATATTTTTGGGGGTCAGTACGTAATCTTTACAACCTATTATCAAGAAAAAGGCTAAATTATTTATTATGTGTACCTTAGGGTACTAAATTATTACTTTCAAAAACTTTTAGACTATTTTATTCAATGACTATCTCCCAAGACACTAAAGTGTCAATTATTTATTTTTATTTGTCCCTCTTTTAGTTTTGCAGTGAATCTAGCTACCTAAGGGTAGAATTGTTACAATATAGTAACAATGACATTCAAAGTAAGTCTCGCTTTAATGGGGTTAAGAAAAATCAAATATAGGCTATCTTATTCTACTGGCATTCCTGCCTATAAAATCGTTAACATATGGACAGTGATACATTTTTTTTGGAGACCATAGTTACAAATTGGAAAAAAAAATTTTAAAATATAGGTCACGTTTAGTGAAGAACTTTTTGGATTAAAAAAGAGTTTTTGGGGTTATTAGCTCTTTGACTCTAGTCAAAAAACTCTTTAGATTGTTTGATTGATTAGTTTTTTAGATTAGCTTTTTATACACAAACAACTCTTTTGCAAAAAAGTATTGGGGATCACTATTTCAAAGAGCTTTTTTATATTTATCATTAAAATGACCATAGTAATATCTATAATTGGGACAAATTTACATCAAATGTCATTCATAAGTGCCATTCCTGAAAGTTGGATGCATATACTTAAAGTTTTTCTTTTTTTTTTTCTCTTTTGGGATAAGAGTAGTGGATGGTCATGATCTATAAGTTAATCCCTTTAACTTTTTTCTTAATTTAACAAATAATTTATGTCAATAAAATATCTTATATAAATGTTTTTTTAGGTCACATAAAGATCAATTGCTTTTTAAAAAAACACTTAACATTAAAAAATATTTGGATAATAAATACTAAAATTGGAAAAATGTATAAATGCAACTTTGTATCACTCAATTCTTAATTCATAATTCATATCAAAAAGAACAATAAATATCTAGTAAAAAGTTATTTTGTAAGAAAGATAATGAAATTGAGTCATGAGAATAAGTGAAATTTTATCAATTAGTTTTGATAGAAACAACCAGCCTCATTGGCCAAAATGGAGACAGTAGGAAGCACCCCACACTCATAGTTGAACCACAACCCCTCCATGGGATCACCTTCCTCCTTCTTCCAATTTCAAATTTGCTGGTGATGGTTTTCTCTTCCACCAGAACCATAGTAATTGCTACCGGAACATCCACCATAATGTTGTTGGTGGCAATCAATTTCATCCCGTCAAAGTTTGACTAGATGAAATCATTCGACGACTGCGGCTACGTTTAGTCAAAGCATTAATTCACCATGAAGAGGAAGCTTGGCATTGACTTTGCATGACTTGGTCCTTTCCTTTACATTTCAGGGATTTAGTGTATTACTTTGCTCTAATCTCAAGTGATGTCATTCCAACTGCTGGCTCACTACCATTGGCACCCTTATTTCTATTGAAATTAGGTAACCTGCTAAAAGTTTACAACTTTTCAAACTAACACTTTGTTTGGAGATTTTATTTGTACTAAGTCTTTGTGTTTTTGAAGAAGTGAATTCATCCTTGTTCCATGAGATGTGGTCACGGTTGTTAGTCCACCTTCTTGATAGATCATGATGATGGGGGCAATTACACTAAGCTTTCCGTGGACACAATTACAAGAATTGTGACGGAAGAGGAGGTAAAATGTCTTTGTTGTTATTAGGTCATGTCTGTCACTTGGTACGCTTTGAAAATTTTCATATTTGTGTTGTCTTTAGAACAAACCTAGAGTCATTTCTCACCTTGTAATTTCTTGCGCACTATAAGATGATGATTGCCACGACTCATGAATTTGGTTCGTCTAATGTTGCTCGGGTGCAGAAGTATGGTGTTGATTTGCAAGTGTGTTTTATTTATCTCATAATTTTTTCCCAATCTTTATTTATTTATTACTTTTTTTAGGGTGGGAAGGTTGGATTCTACCAGTTCTAAGCTATATATTTGCACCCCTAGATCCCTCCTCCATGTGACTAAACTGCATGGGAGTGCTGGTAGTAGTTGTTAATAGAAGAATAGAAAATCATTTAGCATAGCATGACCCTTATAGTTGTGTGTTAGAAATGTAATTTCTTACATTCGTTACTATGTATATTTTATCTCATTTAACACAGGTATTTGCAAATGGAGTTCATTTTGAAATTTTGTCCTGCCCTAATGATTAAAATCATTAAATTGTCAAATGTAATATTTTATGTAGTGTTCTCAAATGTAATAGTTTATGTAGTGTTCTCTTATTCACTGTTGGCACTATAGATGCACCGTAAGTTTGAATAGCATGAAAAAGTTGTTGAGATCGTTCTCATCAATGACAACAGGAATGATCAATAGTAAGGTATGCAAGCATCAATGCAATAATATATGTATATACACTTTTGTTTTTAAAAAAAATCAACTTCTTGCAAACTGAAGTTATGAGAAGAAAGCAAATGAAGAACTCAGGTTCAAGGGGGTCTTAGATTTTTATCTTGTGCTTTGGCGCTCTTGCACTGAGTTCTTAAACACTTTTATGTTTTTGATCTTGATTAAGAACACGCTTACAACATTATTGCTAATTTATGGAGGTTATATTCTATGCATTTCTTATCATAACGAGATTTTTTTTAACCTTTTCTTTAATGTTGTTCATTGTAGAATTCACTTTGTGCTTATCAAGTGCGAATGCTTTTCTAAACTTTGAAAAAGAAAAGGGATGCAATGTGATACCAATTCCCATTACTAATGTAATGCACCACAATGCACATGTTTACTATTTGTATTCTCCTTAATAAATCCCTTAATTAGGACTAATAAACTCGATGATAAGGGCGTCACTGCCGTCCAAAAGGACAAGGCATGAAGCAGGGGTACTAGAAATAATGTAGTTACGCATAGCTTCAGCCAAACACATTCACACATGATCAAACCATATACAATCAACTGTTAACCAACATAAGGTTTATACACCCTAGTAAGGCAGTTCACCATAAAAATTACACCTCCATCTGCTGAAGATTTCAAAATATAGCTCTAAAAATATACATATACTATGTCACTGTTAATCTATCCAGATTCCCTTGCTCAACTTATTTTCTCTAGCTGGTTTGCTAGCATTCGGCAATTCACTAAGCGTTTGCCTAGAAAAAACATGACAAATGTTTCAAACTATGAATTGAAGCTCAGTACGTGCATTCTTACATTGTTAAATGATCTCTGCATAAATTGGTTGGGTGCTCACTTTGAAATTCATTTTAAGTTAAAACAGTAGATGAGATTAATGTAAAACTGCATTGCTCGTTATTATTTGATAGTGAACACCTCAATACTATTACAATCAATGGATAAATGTACACTTGCCAAGCCAATCAGGGGACTTGGCCTGAGGCAACGCGGGTAACTGAAGGGCAAATGCCCTATAGATGTTAACTGGCAGGGTCGCTAATTAAATGATAAATCACTTTGTAAATTAATTCATAGATGTAGTTACCAAAATATGATAACTTTCATAAATACACTCTGATTTCTAAAGATATAGGAAATGGATGTACCTGAAATCTTTAAAATGCAATCTCACTTGATAATACTTATGTATAATGGGAAACGATAGACTAGGTCTCGTTTCTGCTGAAGAAATATAATTATAGGTAAAGACAGTTAGTAAATAACTTTTACTCCCATAATTTGTATCTTTAATGGAGGTGTCCACTATTCAAACAATTCGATATAAGATAAATTACACCAAAATGATTTGAAAAATAAATAACTTAAGGTCATTGAACTTGAAGTAAAACAAATTGGTGCAAAATAGACCAAAATGAAATAATTGAGTTGATAATGAAAAGACCTTAATGGATATAAATAGAATGTGAGTTTTTGATATTTCTATAATGGAAAATAAAAGGTTAACTACCCAGAGGGTTGTTATGAGGTTCAGCAAAGCTCATATAACCCTAGCTTGGCCTGATACACACCGATCTTGATTCATTACTCTCCAACTTCTCAAATTTCATTCTCATGCTCATTTAACTTGATTTTCCAAGCCAAGTAAACTTCTATACACAATCAAAGTTGTTGAACTCACTAAACTTTGTATTTCTTTGCAATATCCATAATTGTTTAGAAACTCCACATAATTTCTCTGAACCTAATGATTTCTATCTTCCCTTATATTACCATTTCAACGTCTATGTTAGAAAATTCATATCTTTCACCCTGACCTCAAATTGAGCTATAAAACCCTAATATACAATGCTTAACAAGTTCCACAAGACTTTTAAATCCAATTACTACTACACGGCCTCTAAAATTGAACTTAAACAAAACCATGTACAACTCCGGTTTATTCTACGCAGTCTCCGTAAATCATAATGTTTTCCACAAACTCGAAATGAAGTGATTTCAATGGCATTTGAAAGATAACGCATTGATCTATATATCCACCAAAAATCATAATTTTTCAATAGATCGAACATTACCAGTTTATTTGTAAAAGGACCCCTGTTTTGGGTCTGCTCACTGCTCTAAATGCCCCTTTTTCTTTACATAACACTCAAAATGCTCCCAGAAACTCACTTATTTGCATTAATAATTCAAACAAGCTCTTTTAGCTACTCATAGGATTTTCCATAATCCACTAATTTTGACAAAACTCACATGACATCATTCTTTTAAGTCAATAACACATCCATCCTCCAAATTTCACCTGATTCGATCCAAATAACATACCTGATTCTAAAAATCAAATTAAATCATTCATGAACATAAAATCCTAAACCACGCTCAATTGAAATTCACATCAAAAACCATCTTACCCCACCATACTTACACTTTATGCTAAATATTGAAAGATTAGAACACCACCCAAAATTCGTGAACCTTATACATAAAGCTTGCATGATCATGCATGGATTCAACTTCACACATGACTTACACACTTCCATAATCAACCAAACTCAATAAAACATCAAATTAACACTTATTTTTATCAAGATAACATGATTCATAAACAAATCCATCATAAACACCCAAAATTAAATAAGATCAGAATTAGGATTTACCTCACTTAAACTTGAACATAAGGTGTTGTAGGTAGTGTTTGGTGCTGGTAAGAGTTGGGGTAATGGCTAGGGGTGTTGGAGGTGGGAGCTATTAGCCGGAGGTGGCTGGAAGTGGCGGCCATAAGCTGAAAACAACAGCAGGACAACTATGGGGGAGAGGAAGAAAAGAGAAAAGGAAGAGGAAAATGTAGGGCTTTGCTTGCTTGCCAATTTTCTTTGGAGTTATCTTATTAACTTTGTTGATATTTAATCTCTAAAAAGGGCTTTTTTCTAATCATAATTAGGTATAAATAATGATAACCAGCTAAACTCAATCATATCAACTTGTTGGGCCTCAAATTAGGCCCAAACAAATTGGGTTCGAAAGTAAAACATTCCATTGCGATAAAATTTTTGTGTAGCTCAAAATTAAAATTTGGTGATGTTGTAAAAAATAATTTAATCTCTTAAACTATATTTATCAGGGCCTACTATCAATTCACCCGAAATGTTACAATAACAAAAACCTCCAATTGCAAAGTGAGGGCCCAAATAAATTTTTGCCAATTGGGGTGATTAAATGTAATAAATGCAAGGAAATTTATAACGTGGCTTAATTAAATAAATAAACATAATTTAGAGTCGGGCTATTACAATTAAACTAGTATTACTTTTTATATTTGGCAGAATACTGTTTTATGAAGTATGAATCAGTGGAAGATGCTGATAGGGCTATAGTAGCTTTATACAATCAACACACTTTACTTAGAGTACATTAGAATTTTATAGGTTAAATTGTACTTGTTCCCTTGTTGTGTGCTAGGAAGTCTCATTCTGCATTGCCTCTTATTTACCGGCAATGGCCCCCTTAAGAGTGAAGTATGCTAATGAAGAAAGGGAATGTCTCGATATTTTTTTCTCCGTTAAATTTGCTTCAGAACTGCCTCTTTGCATTTACTTAGTGCATCAAAGATTTCTCCCAGTGTGCCTAGCACCATATCTTATCATATATACCTTTTTAGGTATATTTGAATCTCACTTAAGTTGCTCCCTACTATGTTCTGTGGCCATTCAAGGCATTCGCTTAGTGGAGTTTGGGGAAAGTTGACTCCAGATGGTAGAATATGTTCAAACTCTTATTCCCCTTGCTCTTTTTTTTTTTTTGTGGGTGTTGTTGATGTGGTGGAATTTATAAGGGATAAACAATTTGGGACACTTTTTAACAAGAAGGGAAAGTACTAGCGTGTAACACTAATTGGAATTTGGGCATATGCTTGCTGTTGGGGTTGTCAATCATCATGTCATCTTGAACTTAAGGGGCAAATATAGGATTGTTATTCATTTACTTTTTCTTTTTTGGGTTTCTCTTAGGAGTTAAATAGTCGTGGTGGCATGAGACTATAGGATCTTAGAGATTTAGGTTGAGCTGGTTGAAAAATGAGTGCTTAGAATGTACATTCATGGAAGGGAAAGCATGGGTAGTAGCCTAATAGGAAATGCTACCATTGGCAACGTGATACCAAAGATGGAGAAGTTTAAATGCTTAAGCTCAATCATACAAGTTAAAAGGGGATATAAACAAGGATTTAGTTAACTATTTAAGGGTAGGATACTAGGACCAAAAAAAGTAGGGGAAAGCATATGGAGGCTTGTCTAATCCGAAATTCCTTGTAGGATTAAAAAGGAGTACACCAGACATTTTATATAGCAAGGAGTGTTGGCCTGTGAAAAAGACTTGAGTCCAATGGATGTTAGTTCTCACATGTAATAGCCTGACCCTAAATCATGTTTATTTATTTAATTAAGTCATGCTATTAATTTTCTCATATTTATTTATCGAATTTAATCATTCCAGTTGGAAAAAAATTTATTTGGGCACCACTTTGCAATTCGGGTTTTAGTTATCGTAAAATTTCGATTGAATCGATAGTAGGCCCTGATAAATATGGTTTAAGAGGTTAAATTATTTTTCTTAACTTCACAAATATTTAATTTTCAGCTATGCAAAAATTTTATCATAACATACTGTTTTATTTTCAAGCCCAATTCATTTGTACCCAATTTTAGGCCCAACAAGTTAATGCACTTGATTTAGCTAATTATTGTTATTTATGCCTAATTATAATTAGCGAAAAGCTACTATTGGTGGGTAAATATTAGCTAAGTTATTGAGATAAGTTCAAAAAAATTCAAATAAGTGTAGCCATACCTTTTTCTCCTTCCTTTTCTCCTTTCTCCCTCCCCCACCCCGATTACTGCTGCTACTATTGTGGCTAAATTCTGGTGGTTGCCGCCACCTTTTGCCACTATCCAGAACCACTTCTGGCCACTAGCGCCCACCCCTACCCCAACACCAACACCAACACCACCATCCACCAACCCCAACTCCTACCAACACCAAACACCGCCTCCATCTTCTTATATTCAAGCTTGAAGTGAGGTAAAATCCTATCCTAATCTTGTTTAGTTTTGAATTTTTACGTTGGACTTAATTATGGACCATATTATCTTGATATAAACAAGAATCAGTTTGATTTTTTATTGAGTTGGTTAAGTACGAAACATGTAAGAATTGGAGTTGTACTTGATCATAAAAGTTTGATGTTGAAAATGATGAACTTTGTGTTCTTTGATTTAATGTCGTTATCTTTGGTATGAAAAATTGATTTAACATTGTTGGTGATCTTGCTAAATCCATTATGGTGATTTGGATGAAAATTTGAATGTGGCATAACCTAGGGTTTCATGATTATGCATGATTTAATTTAGTTTTTGAATCAAGTATGTTATTTGGGTTGAATTAGGTGAAATTGGGAGGTTGGATGTGTTATTGATTTAAAAGAATGATGTTATGTGAGTTTTTTCAAAACTAGTGGATTATAGAAAACCCTATAAGTAACCAAAAGTGGTTGTTTGGTTTATTTATGCAAGTAAATAAGTTTATGGAAGCATTTTGAGTGATTATGTGGAGGGGGAAAAACGGCATATAGGGCTGGAAACAGATCCAAAAATTGGGGCATTTTGGAAATGAATTGGTATTTATTGGCAAGTTAAGAGATTATCATTTGTGGTGGATAGGTAGGTCAATGCGTTATCTTTCAAATGTTTCTTGATCAACTTCATTCCAAGTTTTGTGGAAAAAGTTATGGACGATTATGAAGACTACGCATCATAAACTGGAGTTGCGCTCAGTTTTGGTTAAGCTCAATTTTAGAAGCCATGTTGGTAGTCGTGTTTTGCACTGTGAATAAAAGTATTATAGGACTTCCCAAGCTTTTCATATGAGGGTTTTATGCCTTAATTTGAGGTCGAGGATGAAAGATGCGAATTTTTTAATGTGTACCTTGAAGCAGTAATAAAATATCGTGAGACTGAGAACTAGAATTTTGGGAGCTTAATCTAAAGTTCCTAAATAATTATGCTTGTTGCAAAGAAAATACAGAGTTTAGTGAGCCTAACAACTTTGATTGTGATTTAAAACTCAACTAGGTTGGAAAACAGAGTAAAATGGGCATGTGAATGAAATTGGAGAAGTGGGGAGAGTAATAACTCATGAACAGTGCTTGTTAGGCCAAGTCGGTGTGATCAAAGTAATTCCGAACCCAATTACACCCCCTTTTCGCCTTCAACCCTTGTTATTTATATCAGAAATATCAAAAATCTATATTCCATTTATAGCCATTAAAATCTTTTACATTATAACCTCAATTATTTTATTTTGATCTATTTTGCTCCAATTTATTTTATCTCAAGTTAAATTACCGTAATACATTTAGTTTTTGAATCCTCTTAGTGTGATCTATCTTATTTTGAAATGTTGAATTGTGGATGCGATTTAGTTAATCAGTTTCTACTAAAGTTACAAATTGTGAAAGTGAGATTTGTTTACTAACTACATTTACCTACCATTACATTTCGTAAGCAGAATCAGGGCCTAGTCTATCGTTCCTTAGTGTGCATAAATATTATCAAGTGAGATTGCATTTTAAACACCCTAGGTACATCCATTGCATGTATCTTTGGAAACCAGAATGCATTTATCAATGTTGTAGTGTCTTGGTAAGTATATCAATGAATTAGTTTACTTAAGGATTTATCACTTAATCAGTGACCCATCAGTTATCATTATAGGGCACTCATCCTTCTGTTACTCGCGTGGCCTGAAGCCAGGTCTTCCGATTGACTTAGCAGGTGTACACTTATCTATACCTCATAACGATCACAAGGGATTCACTACTAGACCTGGCAAAACTGACCCGAGACCCGAGACCCGAAACCCGAACCGAACGACCCGGACCCATACCCGACCTGACACCCGAAATATGCTCACCTGAAAGTGGATCCGAAACCCGAATTAACCCGAACTGAACCATATCCAACCCGAAATTTTTCACAAAGTTGCTTGTTTTGGCATGACGAGCGTATTTGACCAAAAATTGGTTGACCTGAAATGTCATTTAACTCGAACATGACTCAACCCAAACTTGACTCGACCCATACCCGAACCGAATGACCCATTTGCCAGGCCTATTCAATACCAGATAATAATTGGCAATATAGTTTTACATTCTTCTCATTCATTGTTTTAAATTAAAATGAATTATAAAGCGAGCGCCCGACCAATTTCTCAGTGATCATTTTACAACACAAGAATACATGTACTGAGCTTCAGCTCACATCTTGAAATGTTTTTCATGTTTTGTTTTAGGTAAGTGCTTAGTAAACCGCCCTCGTGCTAGCCAACCAACTAAAGAAAGTAAGTAAGCAAGGAAATATGAATGGATTAGTAATGACGTTGGTTCAAGAATATTTTGGGAATTGATTTTGAGATCTTCAATTGATAAAGCTGTAAACTTTATAGACAATTGATCTATTGTGATGTGTAAGCCTTATGGTGGTTAGCAACTATTTGTATATGATTTGATAATGTCTAAATGTGTATGATTGTGATCTATGCTTATCTATATCGTATCTAGTGCACATGCTTCAAGCCTTCTCCTTTTGGACGGCGGTAACACCCCAACCATCGGATTTATCAATTTTAATTAAGGGTTTAATAAAAGAGTATACAATCAATGAGACATGCACGTCAGAGGTGTTGCATCACAGATGAGGATGATTTGGCATATGTATTGATCATATACGATAAGAAATTATGAACTGATTAGAGAAAAGGTAAGAATGACCCCAGTAGAAGATCAAATAACGGAAGCAAGACTTTACTGGTTTGAGCACATTAAGAGCGGCGTATACATGCATTTGTGTGTAAGCATGAGAGAATTGGCATTCTATAATGTAGAAGAGGTAGAGCCGTAGGGGGAGACATTAGGGTAGGATTTTACTTTAGTTTGTTGACTTTTTACGCTTGTTTTGAGTTTTTGGTTTTAATCACTTAGCAAACACTAATTTTTTTTTTTTTGGGGAAGATTTTACTTTAGTTCGCTCATACTTTGCCCTTGTTTTTGAGTTTTAATTACTTAACAAACACTTTTTTTTTTTTGACTTGCAAATTGGTCGATGGTATTAATTTTGCTTGTTTTCTGCTTACTATCATTTCCAGTATTTACCCCATTCTTGCTTTATCAAATGAAATTTGCTATTATTATCCATAGCACTTTTTAGTTCTTTAAAAATTTTTAGAGGTTTTAATATATCAACATGTCTTGTTCAAACATTTTTGTGGGAATCAAACTCTTTACTTGTAAGACAAGGCTACCTACATATGAATCTCCCTAGACCCCATAAAAATAGGACCTATTTCAGTTGTTGTTGTTTCTTGTGTTAGCCTCTTGTATGTAGGGTCCATCCTCTTCTTCTGATACACTTGGATCTACCTGGAAGTTTGTAAAACAGCCACAAAATTAAAACTTCTAAGAGATTTGAAATTTGCTGATAAAGACCTAAAGTCTATAGTAAGTGCAAAATTTTTAGTAATTCGCTGAAATTTATGGCCAAGCCTTTAGAGTTTTAGTATATCTCCGAAATTTTTAGTGATTCTCAGAGATTTGTTCTGAAAATTTTCATAGGTCTACTTAGAAATCGTACAGTGAAATGAACTTAGCCACTCTCTGAATTTATATGAAATAATTCACTTCTTTCTATACAACACCTAAAATGTACATAATTCACTATTTGCGCTCTCATCAAATAACATCATCAATTAGTAATGATATCCCAAATGATTGGGGTGTTATCATCGTTCAAAAAAGATAAGGCTTGACTTAAAAATCATTAAACATAACCAAGCTAAACATCGTTACCACCACACGACATTTATAAAGGCAAACATCAATCCAACATCAACAGTAACTAATGATCTCATAGTTTACATCAAAATATAGTAACTTTTAGCAAAGTATATAGTTCTAACATCAAAAAAATCTCACAATACAGTGCTCAAAATATTGCATGACTAAAACAACACTATTCCTTTTAGACATTCCCGTTCACTTATCTTCTCCAGTCGGCCTATGAGCCAGAGGGCGATTCACTGAGCATTTTTCTAAAGCAAAACATGGAAATATTCGAGCTGTGAGCCGAAGCTCAGTGCATGCATTTCTATATTGTTAACTGCACACTGAGAAACTGGTTGGGCTGCATTGTAATTCATTTTAATTTAAAACAGGGAATGAGATGAACATAAAACTGCATTGTTAATTATTATCGGATAGTGAACCCCAGTAACTGTAACGATCTAAAGATAGGCTTACACCTGGCAAGCTAATCAGGGGACCTGGCCTGAAGTCACGCGGGTAACTGAAGGACAATGCTCCGTAACTAATAACTGATGGGGTCACTAATTATGTGATAAACCACTGATTCAAATGATTCATTGATGTACTTATCAAAACATTACAATTTTGATAAATACGTGCTGATTTCTAAAGATACAGATAATGAATGTATCTGGGACTTTTAATGAAATGTCACTGGGTATGATTATGCACAAAAGGGAAGGAAATGATAGTTTAGGCCCTGATTCTATACAAAATATCGTTATAGGAACATATAGTTAGTAAATGTATTTATTTTTATAGTTAGCACTTTAGTAAAAGAAAAGTAAGGGCCTAATAGGGGCTAAAGTTAATGACTCATAACCTAATCTCCTGATCTCCATTTGAGACATAATTCCCCCTTATAGAAAGCTTAAGATGTCTCAAAAGACTTTCATTTAGAACACAAAATATGATTCCAATAGTAGGGTTCCCAAAAATGGGGCTAGAACACAAGTGTGCTAGTTTTAGTCTAACTTGCACAGTTCTGATAAAACGGCTATAACCTTTTCCACAGACCTCATATTAAGGTGCGTCAAAAGCCATTTGAAGGCTAATTCACTGATCTATCTACCCACCAAAAAGCATAATTTTTGGTTCGGTCGTTCATTACTAGTTTATTGACAAAACTTGCCCTGTTTTCTATCATTTTCTAGCCCTCACTGTCATTGCTTTCTCCTCTCCTTTCGCACAAATCGTCGCCTAAAATCACTCCTTAAAATCATGTGACAAAGTTTTGGTCCTTCCCATCACCATACAAAACCACCGTACTCAATTTCACTTCATAATCATATACGTCAAAGATTCATTTCTCAACAAATATACACAAATAACGTGCTTGCTATTAAAGGAAAGCTAAACCTTGCATAACCATTAAAACCCTAAATTTTGGCCAACTTACTTCCTCTTCATCTCATCAAAGATCACCAAAAATACCTTCATAAACATTATTAGAGATTAAAACCACTAAATCAAATACAAATAATCCAAGAAAAATATACTTCCGATCTTAAGCTCGCATGATCATGAGTAACCCTAAACCCTAGCATGATCCAAATTCAATCAATAATTAAAAATATCAAAATAATTCTTGTTCCCATCCAAAGAACATGATCAAAACTCAAATCAACATAAACAAGAATAGAAATCAAAAATCAAAAGAAACAAGCTTCAGGTTGGTCACTTTGAGCTTTAAGAAAGTAGAGATGGAAGTGATGTTTGATGGTTTAGAGGATTGGGGATGGTGGCTAATGGTACTAGGGTGCCGGGGGGAGTTGGAGGTGGCCAAGGCTGGCCGAAAACTGGCCGAAAAACCACCAGAACAGTGGCTGCAGCCAGGGGGAAACTGTGGGGTAGGGAGACAAAGGAGAGAAAAGATGTGGTTTGGATTTGGGTTGTATTTTTTTGACTAATTTAACAAATTTGGCTGAGTTTATCTTCAAAAAAATGATTTTTAGCTAACCATTCATAGGATTAATCATGGTAATTAGTTAGGTTAACTAGACAAGCTTATTGCACTTCAAATTGGGCTAAATTAAGTTGGGTTCGGGAACAAAACACTTCGTAATGATAATATTTTTGCGTAACTCGAAATTAAATTTTTGTAATGTTACAGAAAACAAAATAAATTACTTAGATTAAACTTGTTGGAGCCTAGTATTAATTTCTCCAAAGTTTTAGTTAATAATTAAATAAATAAATAAAATCTAAATTGCCAAGTGAGGGTCCAAATAAATTTTTCCTACTGGGATGATTAAATGCAATAATTAAATATGAGAAAATCATTAACATGAGGTAATTAAATAAATAAATAAATATAATTTAGGGTTAGGCTATTATAGCCTTCCCCCCTTAACGAGTTTCGTCCTCGAAACTTACTTAACGAGTTTCGTCCTCGAAACTTATGAACTTTATTATATCATGCAAAATTACCTCAAATAAATGTGGGTACTTGTTTTTCATTTCCTCTTCAGTCTCCCAAGTGGCGTCTTGGAAGGTGTGGTTTGTCCAAAGCAACTTGGCTAGTGGTATCTGCTTATTACACAATTGCTTAATCCAGCGATCTAGTATTTAGACTGGGCACTTCTCATATGCTAGATCTTCAGTGATGTCAAAATGTTCAAATACAATAGTGTGGTCTGGATCTGGAATATACTTCTTGAGCTAAGAGATGTGAAACACGTTATGCATGTGTTCTAGTTCTACCGGCAGATCCAGCCAATATGTTATGGGATTTAACTTTTCAATGATTTCATAAGATCCAATATATCGTGGACTCAATTTGCCTCATACTCCAAACCTCTTGATACCTCTGGTTAGCGAAACTTTCAGAAAAACTTTATCGCATACTTGAAACTCCAAAGGCCTTTTTCTTTTGTCCGCATAACTCTTTTACCGGCTCTAGGCAACCCTAATATGCTCTTGAATTTTTGTTATTGTTTCAATGGTTTCCTAGATCATTTCGGGACCTATGATCAATGTCTCATCCAAATCACTCCAGTACAGCAGGGTTCTACATTTTCTCCCATATAAAGCCTCAAACGAGGCCATTTTAATAGTGGTCTAGTAGCTATTGTTATAAGAAAACTCCACCAGTGGTAAATCATCTTCTCACTTTCCTTGGAACTCCAATACACATGCTCTCAACATGTCCTCTAGAATTTGATTCACTTTTTCAGTTTACCCATCTGTCTCAGGGTGGTAAGAGCTATTAAAGTTCAATTTAGGCCCAAAGGTTTTTTGAAGTGCTTGCCACAAACGGACTTGGAATCTTTGATCCCTGTCTGATACTATGTCTAAGGGAATCCTGTGCAGGTTAACTATAGCTTTAACATATAGGTGGACTAGTTTTTTAACTCCCCAAGTATCCCTAATTAGCAGAAAATGGGCCGACTTGGTGAGTCAATCAACTATAACTCATATAGCATTCTTTTTCGAGGAAGAAAGCGGTAAACCCATAATGAAGTCCATTGAGATTGAATCCCACTTCCAGGTGGGAATTTCTAGGGGTCGCAATTCACCAATGGGACACTGATACTCTGCTTTAACCTTCTGGCAAATTAGATACTTGCCTACATATTTTGCAACCTCCTTCTTCATATTATTCCACCAGAAGTATTGCCTTAAGTCTCTGTACATCTTTGTGCCTCCTGGATGCACTGAGTAGTGAGTATTGTGAGCCTCCTCTAGGATCTGTTTTCTCAATTCCTCATTTTTAGGTAAGCATAAGCGATTTTGGAATTGCAGGGTCCCATCCCCATGTATTACAAACCCAAGAGACTTCCCTTTCTCTAGATTTTACTTCATTCTTTAGAGTTCAGAATCACTTTCCTGGTTCACTAGAATTTCCTCCACTATAGAAGGTTATAAGGTAAGTGCTGATAATTGAACATTTGCTTGCCTATGGGACACTAGTTGAATTCCCAAGTTCTCAAGCTGTCTCAAGGGACTTAACTAAGTAATCATCATACTACTCCGGGCATCTGCTACAACTTTTGCTTTTCTTGGATGACATTGAATATGCAAATCATAGTCTTAAAGCAACTCAAGCCAATGCCGCTGCCTCAAATTAAGCTTCTTCTGGGTGAACATATACTTCAGACTTTGATGGTCAGTATAGATCATGCATGGTACCCCATATAAGAAGTGTCTCCAAATTTTCAATGCAAAGAACACGGCTACTAACTCCAGGTCATGGGTAAGGTAATTTTTCTCATAAGGCTTGAGTTATCGAGAGGCATAAGCTAGTACTTTGTCTTCCTGCATGAGAACACACCCTAATCCATTCTTTGAAGCATCACCATAGATGGTATACTCCTGTCCTTCCCCTAGCAACGTTAGGATTTGGGTGGTAGTTAATCGGTGTTTTAACTCCTGAAAGGCTCTTTCATACTTCTCTGTCCATTCAAATTTATTCGCTTTCTTAAGCAAATTAGTCAGGGGTGAAGCTATTTTCAAAAAGTCCTTAACGAACCTTTGACAATAGCCTGCTAAACCCAGGAAGCTTCTAATCTCAGTGATAATGGTAGGCCTTGACCATTTCATGATTGCCTTCACCTTCTGTGGGTCAACTTTAATTCCTTCTTTTGTAACCACATGCCCCAAGAATACCACTTCTTCCATACAAAATTCACACTTCTTTAGTTTTCCATAAAGTTGATGCCCCCTCAGGATTTGTAGCACCATCCTCAAATGATCAGCATGTTCCTTCCTATCTTTAGAATAGATAAGGATGTCATCTATAAACACCACTACAAACTTGTCTAGATAGGGTCTGAAGATCATGTTCATAAGATCCATAAAAGCTGCGGGGACATTGGTGAGGCCAAACGGCACCACTGTAAACTCATAGTAACCATACCTGGTCCTAAACATAGTCTTGGGGATGTCTTCAGGTTTAATTATAAGTTGATGGTACCCTGACCTCAAATCAATCTTAGAAAAAAACTCCTGCTCCTTGCAGTTGGTTAAGCAAGTCATCTATTCGTGGCAAAGGGTACTTGTTTTTGATGGTGATCTTGTTCAACTCCCTGTAATCAATACATAGCTTTAAGGTTCTATCCTTTTTGTTTACGAACAGCACTGGGGCACCCCATGGTGATACACTTGATCTAATAAATGCTTTTTATAACAGCTCATCTAACTGAATCTTTAGCTCCTTAAGCTCTGTTAGGGTTATACGATATAGGGTTTTGGAGATAGGTTGGGCACCAGGGGCAAATTCAATTCCGAAATCAATTTCCCTCTGTGGGGATAATCTTAGTAACTCTTTAGGAAAAACATCTTTAAATTCACAAACTACTAGAATATTTTCTGCTTTCTTTTCTTTTGTTTGGGTGTCAATAGCATAACACCAATATCCAATACACTCCTGACATAACAGCTTACTTGCTTTCATAATAGAAATCAAGGGACAAAATTTTACCTCTCTCTGCCGATAAAAACATACTTCTCTCCCTTTTACATCCTTTAAAATAATCTTAAGATCTTCATAGTCAATCTTAGCTCCATAAGTGTGCAACTAATTCATTCCTAAAATGATTTCAAAATCAGACAAACCAAATTGAATCAAATCCACAGGGAAGGTCATTCCACAAATAGAAATGGGAACAAGTTTATAGAAGATGGGACACTCAATCACATAACCATTGGGTAGCTTGATCCTGTAATTGGTTTCCATCCTCTTACCCTCCAAGTTTAATTGTATAGTAGATCGGGTAGATATAAATGAATGAGCAGCACTTGAATCAAATAATATATAAAATGACTTCGAATTTAAAGGAGAGTTCCAGTGACTACCCTACCAGAGGTGACAGCTTCCTTCTTGCTCATTACATATGCCCGTCCTACCGATACAGGCCTTGGTGGTGGGTCCCCTTGGCGAGGTGGGGCCAAGGGTTTTGCTACACCCTTATCACCGCTTTCAGTTTTTGTGTGCAGGCAGCAATGAGTTGATCAGGGCTCCCACACCACATACACTTATTGGTTCCTACTCGGTATTCAAGGGTGGTGTGATTTGTTCTTCCACATTTCCCACAGGGCTCTGCTGAGTCTGCAGGATGGCTCTTGGGAGGAGTGAGAAAAGGTTTCTTCTGGTTCACACTCTCAGTTGCAGTTCCTCACTCAAACCCTTTTCTCTTTTAGTTGATTGGGTTCAGGGCCTCAACTCTGTCTTCACTCGCTTCACGTTAGCGGCTTGCTCATATAGCTCTTGGTAAGTCAAGATTGGTTACTCAGTTAACTGATTTCAAATGTAAAATGCCAAAAAACCCTCTTTAAACATTCTCATCTTTAACCTTTCAGATAACATAAATTCAATGACAAACCTAGATAATTCTATGAATTTACTGGCATACTACATCATAGCCGTGTTACCACTCATCTTTAGCTCCATAAACCCTTTCTCCTTTTGTCTTTGGACCACAACTGGATAAAATTTTGCCTTCAACTCACCCAGGAATTTACTCCAGGTGAATTCAAGCACTATGAGCTTATCCTTAACAGTGTTCCACCTAATATCAGCTTCACCAGTCAAATAATACATTACAATGTTTACTTTTTTTTTCCCCCGTTCTTGCACCTCTGCCACTGTAAAGATTTTATCCATTCCCCTTACCCATTCCTCCAATACTACTAGATCTTAATTTCTATCATACACTTTAGGGTTGCACCCTATCTGCTAATTTATCATCTTTAGGAGGGGGTTTAATAGGTAATTAGGGAATCTGCCTCTTCAGTTTAGCTACTAAGGTCGGCTAGTAGTTCAGGTCCCCAATTTTGTTAGCAAACTTAGGGGGAATTGGTAGCATTTGGGGAAAATTTGGTGGCATATGATGTGAGGCTTGTTCACTCAATCCCTAGCCATGATCCGAGTTATCCTCTATATGAATCTCCATATTGTTTTGTACTAACTCAGACATTCTGATCATACATTAAATAAAATAATTCAATCACTGGAATACCTGAACATATAAGATAAGCATGCCCAACAAACACATTTAATATGGCTCAAATATTATTTAAAATAGAACCCAAAGTGATGTAATTCCCTCAAGGAATACAAATTTAGAG
Organism: Carnegiea gigantea; assembly: GCA_029747015.1. NCBI lineage: Eukaryota > Viridiplantae > Streptophyta > Magnoliopsida > Caryophyllales > Cactaceae > Carnegiea > Carnegiea gigantea. The sequence continues at coordinate 1,284,366 of JAKOGI010000067.1, forward strand.
GTCCAAAGCAGTCAAGGGAATCCAAATCAGTCATTGGAACCAAATAGATTTTTGCGAGTTTAAGAGGAGGTAGTTATGGAATTAATCCCAGCAACATACTCGAATATTGAGAGCTTAATTACTTAGGTCTCTTTAAGGTTTAAGTCAAATAATTTACCATAGATTTGAAGTTCAAGACGTTAGCTTTCCAGAAAAACAAGTTTCAGCTCATTTGGACTTTATTTGATACTTCAAATCAGCTCTTAAACTTAAACTGTCTAGGCTCCAGTTTTGGGATAGTTTTTACTCAGTCTTGTTTTTATTATTTTCTGGACCAAACGACATCCAAATATTATAATTCATTTTGTTAGTTCATTTAGGATGTCTAGGTTACTTGTTACGTTAAGCACAAAGGCAGAAGAGCATGTTAAAGGGGCCAACTCAGTTATTTTATCAAAGCTACCCAGCAGGCTTTTGAATCTGCACAGTTTGAAAGATCTGGTTGATTAAGGTACTTAATGATGTCCAAATCATGGTTTCCAAAAAGGGGGATTTCTAGACATCTTGAGGTTTCCCCCCATTGAAGAAAACCAAAGATTAGTCATCAAAATGCAGTGGCCCAATGGGATGGAACTTCGGCCAGTATGTGCCACCTAGCAGCCCAGTTGCTTAGCCTAGGAGTTTTCCCTCTTAGGTGGGTTTTCTCCTTCAAGGTGTGTGTGTGCTAGGCTAGTAGCTTGAGCTTAGTCACTAGGTGACTCATGAAAGCAGCAAGTGCCATATGAAAGAGAAAGATTCACCCATTTTGCAAGCTTTCATTTGTCCACTTTAGCACGAGGTGTCAAGCATTCATTCCTCTCCTACTTTTGAGATGGCAGCCATGTGTTCTTTCCCTCCAAGGGAGGAAACATGACTCATGCAGCCTAGGATCATCAAGGACTAGCTTAAGTTAATTACTTTTAAGCCATTGTATTCATTTGTACTTGTTTTAGCTCAGTTAAGTGCTAAACTGTGTAACAGGATATGTAAGCATACTTAGGAAGTTTCCTAACCATTAAGTAATCTCCTAATGATTACGTAACGAGTAAGGAAAGCCTTAGGACATTTTTAAAAGGCCTTGAAGCCTTATTTTGTAAGCATGACTTTATAAATTTTAAAGAAAAGCTTAAGTGAAAACTCTCTTGCAAGGGTGGATTCTCTTGTGTTAAATTCCTAAGTGTTGTATGTCTAAGTTGGCTCCTTGGAGTGGTGATCTCTTATGTCCAAATCAAACTTCTTAGTGGTGCTTTTACTGTATCTAAGGAGCCTAGTTTGGATGAACCCTTGAGGAGTTTGGTGGTGGTGATATCTGTATCCATCAATCCCCTTAAATCTAGCTCTTAACTCTCCAGGTGCGGATTCATTCGGGTGAGTTAAGTTCATATCTTTCACTTTATCTTCAAATTCACTTGTTTTCTTTATAAAGTGAGTTTAAGTTTGCCCCTTGATCGTAATCTTTCATGGTTTAACTTACACTCTTGAATTGAGTTTAAGCTTAACCCTTGAGTGATACATCAACTTGGTATCAGAGCAAGTTTCATCCTTATGCCTGAAGCCCACGCATCCATACGCCAAAAAAAACACCCAAAAAAAAAAAACCAAATACAAAAAAAACCAAATACAAAAATCAGCCCACAAAGAACCCTATAACTCCTCCATCATGCCATCATCAATGAGCTTGGAGAAAGACCTAGCTTTGATTAATACTGGATATGCTTGCTTTAAAATTCTAAAATTTCATGGCCAAGAGGAAGAGTTCACAGGTTGGTTATCTAAGGTGGAACGAGTTTTTGCTTGTTGTATCCTTAATGACCAAGAGAAGTTCAAAGTGGTTATTTCAAGATTGAGAGGTTATGCACTTCAATGGTGGTAGAATTACAAGATTAAGAGAAGCAAGAAAGGAAAAGAGAAGGTGAGAACTTGGAGGAAGATGAGACGTAAGCTGATGGGTGCCTTTAGCCCACCCTCTTGCATACTCAAGCATGTTTCCCTACTTCCGCCCCCACTCCGAGACCAACCTTTTAACAAGGGGAGTTCCATTTCCTTTCCTAAACCTGTGGTTCCTTCTCCTTCCATGCCACAAAGAATCCAAACTCCACAACAGAGTCTACCCCCATAAAACAGACCCTACCCCAGTCATTTTGGTAGAAGTAGATGCCTTAAATGCCAAGGACTTGGACACACAACCGCGGACTACCCAAGCAAAAATGTTATCACCTTAGCTGAATGGGAAGCCGTGAAGGAGTGTGAGGTTGAGGAAAAGAAAGAAGAAGATGTGGTAGTTAATCAAGAGGAAACTCAAGGAGAAGTTGAGGTGAAAGTTAATAAGGGAGAAATGATTCTTTTGGGGAACGTTTCAAGTGGTTTTCAAGGTGATAAGGATGAAAAAAGCACGAACATCAAGGTATGTTCATTGATCATAAATGGAGAAAAAGAGAACACCTTAACACCTTTACCCCTCTCTAAACTCTATGAAAGAAAACCATCAAAGCACTATAAGCATTCGAACCCTTTCCTTACTCATAGTGAACCATTGCTTACTGTTTGAGGTGAGTTCGAAGGTCCCTCTCCAAACCATCTATTAGGCACCCCACTCCATAAACATTTTCACCGTCTTTCTCTAAATGAACCACAATATTTTAGGGTGTTTTCCAAGATTGATTTAAGGAAAACAGATTTCAAGGCCAAAAAGGGCTTATTTGGGTGGTTAATTATTTTTCACCCAGAATCCAATCCATCCCCGCTTACCCATTGGATTTGAGGGCAAATCCTTCTCAATAAAGGAAGGATGATGTAATTCACTTAAGGAACACTAATTTGGAGGTTCAAACCAGTCAAGGGAATGCAAATTAGGCATTGAAACCAAATCGATTTTTACAAGTTCAAGAGGAGGTATTTGTTAAATTAATCCCAGCAGCATACTTGGTTTTTGAGAGCTTAATTACTTAGGCCTCTTTAAGGTTTAAGTCAAATAATTTATCATGGATTTGAAGTTCAAGAAGTTAACTTTCCAGAAAAACAAGTTTCAGCTCACTTGGACTTTATTTGATGCTTCAAATCAGCTCTTGAACTCAAACTGTCCAGGCTGCAGTTTTGGGATAGTTTTTACGTGGTTTTGTTTTTATTATTTTCTCAACCAAACGACATACAAATATTGTAATTCATTTTGTTAGTTCATTTAGGATGTCTAGGTTATTTGTTATGTTAAGAACAAAGGCAGAAGAGCACGTTAAAGGGGCCAACTCAGCCATTTTGTCAAAGCTACCCAGCAGGCATCTAAATCTGCACGGTTTGAAAGATCTGGCTGATTAAGGTACTTAATGATGTCTAAATCATGATTTTCAAAAAGGGGGGTTTCGAGACATCTTGAGATTTCCCCCAATTGATGAAAACCATAGATTAGTCATCAAAATGTAGTGGCCCAATAGGATGGAACTTCGACCAGTATGTGCCACCTAGCAGCCCGGTTGCTTAGCCTAGGCGTTTTCCCTCTTAGGTGGGTTTTCTCCTTCAGGGTGTGTGTGGGCTAAGCTGGTAGCTTGAGCTTAGTCACTAGGTGATCATGAAAGCAGTAAGTGCCATGTGGAAGAGGAAGATTCACCCATTTTGCAAGCTTTTATTCGTCCACTTTAGCATGAGGTGTCAAGCATGCATTCCTCTCCTACTTTTGAGATGGCAGCCATGTCTTCTTTCTTTCCAAGGGAGGAAACATGACTAATGTTGCCTAGGATCATCAAGGACTAGCTTAAGTTAATTAGTTTTAAGCCATTGTATTCATTTATACTTGTTTTAGCTCAGTTAAGTGCTAAACCGTGTAATAGGATATGTAAGCATACTTAGGAAGTTTCCTAACCATTAAGTAATCTCCTAATGATTACTAATGAGTAAGGAAAGCCTTAGGAGGTTTTTAAAAGGCCTTAAAGCCTCATTTTGTAAGCATGACTTGATAAATTTTAAAGAAAAGCTTGAGTGAAAACTCTCTTGTAAGGGTGGATTCTATTGCGTTAAATTCCTAAGTGCTGTATCTCTAAGTTGGTTCCCTAGAGTGGTGATCTCTTAGGTCTAAATCAAACTTCTTAGTGGTGCTTTTATTGTATCTAAGGAGCCTAGTTTAGATGAACCCTTGAGGAGTTTGGTGGTGGTGATAACTGTATCCATCAATCCCCTTAAGTCTAGCTCTTGACTCTCCAGGTGTGGATTCATTTGGGTGAGTTAAGTTCATATCTTTCACTTTATCTTCAGATTCACTTGTTTTCTTTCTAAAGTGAATTTGAGTTTATCCCTTGATCGTAATCTTTAATGGTTTAACTTACACTCTTGAATTGAGTTTAAGCTTAACCCTTGAGAGATACATCACAAAGCTTCTTTATATCTTTTCATAAGTGCTTGTTTATATACATAGCTGCTTGTTTATGTACATGATCAACAAAACATACCACATTTAACTGACTAAGCAAAGCTAGCTCTCTGACTCCTACCCCAACCCCAAACATTAACTAGTCCCCAGTCACTAGATCCGTCACATGTTTAAAAAGAGAAACGGACCATGTCATCATGGTCGGAAGGATTTGACTAACTGTATACAATGTCATGTGCTACACAAAATGCCGCTATCCAATCCAACCATGCTACATACATGCAAGGCTCAAAAGGTGACCCACTCAAATCCACACCTGAAACAACCTAACGATCCCTAGACAGATTGTAATCTGGGTCGGACTCATCCTTCAGTTCCTCACCTGAATCGAAGCTACTGTCTCTCGTCAATCTCCTGATCAACCTGCTGCTCTCTCACTGCATCATCGACCTCCTAATCCATCTGCTGCTCCTCTACTATCTCATCAATCTCTTGATCCTCCTCTGGATCATCCTCGTCCTCAAACCCTCCATGGGCTTATCATCAGAACTGAGCACCATGGTCTTCGGTGCATCGGAGAGATCCACCATCACATGAGCCTCCTCAGGACTGTCAGGCATCAAAGGGGTACCCAGTGTGAACAGCGAGGGTGGTCCCTGTACTGGTGCAGGTGGTGCAGGCAGGGGATGTGCCTGGTGTAAATGAAAGACGTGCTGAAGAGTCTCCGTGATAATCCCCCTCTGCTCGAACTCCTTACGTAACATTAACTCTAAGGTGATAGTCGCCCAAGCTCCTTGGACTTAAAACCTAGGTCTGTCCCAACCTAGGTTCCCCTTCATCATGAAATGATGATAACGGAGCCTGAACTCTACTCGCAGATCAACTATGGATAAGGACCATAACAATCTGTTTGCACGGACTGTGATGTTGTGAAACTCGGAGAAAGGGTCTTGCGCATGAGCTATCATGCTAGCATGCAACAGTGAAATATGAGCGGCCATTGATGTACCAGGCATCATGTTGGCTGCGTAGGGATTCATCTAGCAAGGAAAATACAAATTAGGGGCATATAGAAGATAAGTAATATGCATTTCTAATATCATAAGTCTATTACTAATATCACAAGTCTCTAATAGTACATGATGTTCCTTACTAGTAACCCCTCTCACCCTCCTATATCTAAGCTCCATACTCTGTATCCATCAGGAAAATCAAAACCTGGCTCTGATACCAAATATGTAACACCCCAAATGTACTTAATTCACTGTTCGCGTTCTTATCAAATAACATCATCAATTAGGAGTGATATCCCAAATGATTGGGGCATTATCGCCGTCCAAAAAGGATAAAGTTTGACTTAAAAATAGTTAAGAATAACCAGGCTAAACATCCATGCCACCATACGACATTTGTAAAGGCAAACCATCAATCCAATATCAATAATAACTAACCATCTAATAGTTTACATCAAAATATAGTAATGATCTCATAACCAAGCTGAAAAATAAAAGTGCCGCAAGTATACAACTGACGTCGTAGTACTTAAGGGTCATCTCCTAAGGGACGAGGATGAGATTAAGGTCACTAGTATGAAGTTAAACTAATCTAGCATCATTCTAAACTAATCAAAACAGTAAACAACTGAAATTACAGATTATAAATGGGTCGAATTCTAAATAATCCTAATTATTCACAAACTCTCATGTCCGTTAAACTAGATAAAATAGCAAAAGCAAGCTCAACCACATTGAAGTAAGTAATCTAATACTAAATATAATTAAGACAAACATAGTTGAATTCAAATAATAATCCATAGTCGAACTAAATGAAAATCAAAACTCACACAACCAACATGACCCAGAGACTTCTAATTAGAGCTGAAATAGTATAAACTTCAACTAACCCACATAAGAATCATAATCTGGCACTAGGAATTAGCAAAATCTTAATCAAACATATAAAATAAAATTCAGAACAGGCAGGAGTAGGTTGAAGTGAAGCAGAGAGCAGCAGGGGAAGGGGGCAATAGAATCGAAACAGAGCTAATTTGGCTTTTCTCTAAACTAAATCCAAACTTGAAAAGCTCATAACTAAAACTCAATAACACCCAGATGCAAATTTAATCAGCATCAATCAGTCAAAGAAATTAGGCAGAACAAGTTAACCTACACGAAGAACAGAAGAATAGGACGCAAATAATAAAGAACAAAAGAGGGGAGAAGATTTGAATTTACCATGGGACAACCAGAACATAGCTCCAAAACTGATTAACCATGGCGGATTTGCCATTACTGACGCTCCAACAGATCGAAACAAGGGAGGAAGAAAATCGAATGAAATTAACTAACCCACAGCCACGATCATTACACTTGCAAGCTTAATTCGTGAACATCAACCAGAGATTAACAAAACCAGAATTAATTACAAGAAATTCGAGACCCAGAACCTAACTAATATCAAACCCTAACCCTTAAAATCAAAAAAATTGCATCTGAATTATGAGAGAAAACTTCAAAAATTAAACTAATTAAACCCTAAAAACATTCTAACCTCTTCTTCTGGAGTCGGCTTCTTCATTATGTACCCAAGCTCTTCCAATCTTCACCGTTCATCTTGAGACGCGTGGGTAGAGGGGATGGTGCAACTTGGTGTGCTATGCTGGCGTCCTTATCGTAAAACCCAGTGATGGGTGAGGATGATGGATGAGCTAGCACTCGGTGGCTGTGCGCAGTCTAGTTGTTCGAAGAGAGAGAAAGGGGAAGGTGAGGAAGATGATGGAGATGCGAGATGATGAGGATGAAGGGGGAGGGGATCGGGTTTTGGTTTTCTAGGAACCGAAAGAAAAGAGAGAGAGGAGAGAGAAGATTAATGAGATAAGTGAGGGGGGTAATCTCTTCGCATGAGCTGTACATGGGCCGGGTAGATTTAGGTTTTCTTTTTTTCCTTTCTTTTCTTGGGCTAAACAAGATGTCAGGCCTAGCAATTTAGATCGGGTTTGAGTAAACTGGCCTACCGCTTTATTTCCGCCATTTTTTTATCTTTTTCTCGCGTTTTTGCCATAACTATTCAAAACCTATAAAACAAAATAAAATCAAATAAAAACCTGAAAATAACGATTATAACGAGCATAAATCGGGTATAAAAGTATTATAAAAATTATGTTTTTTTGGCACGAACAAATACCCCCACACAAGATTTTGCTCGTCCCTGAGTAAAACAAACTAATCTACCCAAAATAAAATTAAAAAAATAAGGAAAAAAAAAATCCTAACTCACTGTTGCAAGAATTACGGTTGCATTTAGCGTATGCAACAAGCCCTTTAAACCCCTTGGTCTCCCAAGTGGACGAGTGAGGTCTCGTGAAGGTTTCCAAGTGAACTACCCATAAAAATTATTTCAAAAATAAAAGAAATCTTTTCGGATTTTTTCCTCAAAGCTAATATGTACAGAATTAGGGGAAGATATGCGCACATTCTAATCAACTAAATTACCTATGTAACCAAGTTATTAACCTGCATATGCACAGAATGTACTTCAAAGCCCTGTACCCTATAAATGACATCAGAGCACTAATTTTTTCACCCCATTAAACATCATGATTCTGAATCCATCCCGATGCTCGTGTGCAAGTGTATCATCATCCCAAGGCTTAGATTTATTAGAATTAGACTCAATCCCACTTGATTGACACAACTATGTTATTAGCATACTAACATTAGAAGCAAGCTTTCCCAGTAGCAATATTACTTCAAAGGGTAACACCCAGTAGCATGTGCCTCAAAGGGTAACACCCAGTAGCGCATGCTTCAAAGGGATACTTGTCATTCTAAATTTTATTCCATCTCTTCTTCTTTTCTTCTTCTTTATTCATAATACACTTTTATCGTATCATTTTTTTTCCTCATTTTTCATCAGAGTAATCGTGTCACAAGCAAGTGGGAGAATCCTAACCCGGAAGCCTAAAACCTGAAAATAATAATGAAGGAATAAACAAGGATTAGATTCCACAATCTATACTAAACATTAGGGTTAGAACTAGGGCTTAGAATGTCACACTGAGGTTGGAGACTTATCATGTAAGTCCTACTTATATACAAGCTAATAATCAAAGTACAGGGAATTCAAGCTAATCATACATAGTACAAACGTTCCCCAAAACAAAATCAAAAATCTTTTTGGATTTTTCAAAGTTTTCAAAGAAAAGTATGTACACATGGGTACCCCACCCCCACACCAAAACTTCGCAATGTCCTCATTAGGAGTGGAACAGACACATAAAGACAAAAAGAAAAATCTAAAAAAATAAACATATGCTCGAAAACAAGACTCAAAAACAAAACAACCAATCAAAGGAAAACGACCAACTATACAAAAAGAAATTGCAATAAAACAAAGAAAAAAGAAAATAGAGAAAGAAGGAGAGAGAAGAGAAGAAGTTTCTAGCAAACCAGGTCGGGTGCAAAGTACACCTACGCTATTTCAGATCACAATCACTAATCATGGCTAGGTTCATGAAGTATCAGACACTCCACATCTTCTTGGCCTGGCAGCTCTAAAAATGGTTTCAAACACTGGCCATTCACTTTGAAGGTGGCACCACTCTGAGGATCCGGAATTTCAACTGCATCATAGGGAAAAATATATGAGATAAAATAAGGACCCGTCCATCGGGACCTCAATTTTCCTGAAAATAGATAGAATCTAGAGTTATACAAGAATACTTTCATTCCCGAGGCAAACTCTTTCTTAAAAATAAGTCGATCATAAAAGAACTTTGCCCTCTCTTTATACGATCGAGCACTCTCATAAGCCTCAGCTCTAATCTCATCAAGCTCACTCAGTTGCAGCCGTCTCTCCTCACCTGCCTCAGTCAAGTCATAATTAAGCTTCTTAATAGCCCACCAAGTTTTATGCTCTATCTATATAGGTAAATGACAAGGTTTACCATAAGCTACCCTATAAGGTGACATACCTAAGGGAGTTTTGAAACCCGTCCTACATGCCAAAAGAGCATCCACTAGATTATCAGCCCAGTCTTTCCTATTCCTACTCACTATTTTTTCTAAGATCTGCTTAATCTACTGATTGGACACTTCAACCTGGCCACTGGTTTGGGGATAGTAGCGAGTAGCAAGCCTATGGACTATGAAATACCTCTTCAGTAAGGCATTAAAAGATCTATGATTAAAATGGGTGCCCTGATCACTAATGATAGCACGGGGCATACCAAATCGAGCAAAGATGTTTTCCCTAAGGAATTTCACAACAGGTTTAGCTTCATTGGTCCTAAAAGGGATGGCCTCAACCTATTTAGAAACATAGTCCATAGCTAACAAAATGTACTTATCCCCAAAGGAAGATGAAAATGGTCCCATAAAATTAATACCCCACACATTAAAAATCTCTACAATAATGATGGGGTTCAATGGCATCATATTTTTCTTGCTTATCCTACCCAACTACTGGCATCTAGGGCAACTCTTGCAGTACTCAAATGCATCTTTAAACAAAGTAGGCCAGTAAAATCTACATTGAAGAACCTTGGCTGCTATCTTCCTACCACTAAAATGCCCCCCACATGCCTGGTTATGACAAAAAGAAAGGACACTTCTCACCTCAAGGTCGGGAATGCACCTTTTCTTGGTCAGAATAGTACTTAAACAGATAAGGGTTATCCTAAACAAAGAACTTCACAAGGTGGAAGAATCTATCTTTGTCATTCTTAGTCCAACCCTCAGGGATCCTACCAATAACTAAGTAGTTCATAATATCAACATGCCAAGGATCAGGGTGAACAGCATACAATTGCTCATCAGGGAAGCACTCAGGAATACTGGACTCACTCTCTCTATCATAGATGATCCTAGACAGATGGTCAGCTACAAGGTTTTCAGAACCTTTCTTATCTTTGATTTCACAGTCAAATTCTTGCAAGAGCAAAATTCGTCTCACAAGTGTAGGCTTAACATCCTTCTTAGAAAGAAGGTGCCTAAGGGCAGAGTGGTCAGTATAGACAATCATATGTGACCGACTTTTCAAACCTAAAGACCACAGCCAAAAATTCTTTCTCAGTGACAGTGTAATTCAGCTAGCATCATTCAACGTGTGACTAGCATAGTAAATAACATAAGATTTCTTTTCAATACGCTATCCTAACACAACCCCAATAGCATAATCAGATACGTCGCATATAAATTCAAATGGTTCTCCCCAAATAGGAGGATGAAGAATAGGAGCAGAGGTTAAGGCCTCCTTAAGCTTAGAAAATGCCTCATAACACTCTTTAAAAAAATGAAATGGCACATCCTTAGTTAACAGATTGGATAAACGCTTTGCAATTTTACTAAAATCCTTAATGAAACGATGATAAAATCCAGCATGTCCAAGAAAAGACCACACCTCTTTCACATAAGTGGGAGGGCGAAGATTAATAATCATGTCAATCTTAACTTTGTCTACCTCAATTCCATCTCAAGAAATAATATGCCCTAAGACTATACCTTTTTTAACCATGAACTGACATTTCTCCCAGTTCAAAGTCAAAATTTTCTCCCTACACTTTTCCAACACCCTTCTCAGATTAAACAAGCAATCATCAAAAGAAGATCTAAATACAAAAAAGCCATCCATGAAAATTTCCATACATTGCTCAACTAAATATGAGAAAATAGAAATCATACATCTTTGAAAGGTAGCAAGGGCATTACATAGTCCAACCGACATTCTTCTAAAAGCATATGTTCCAAATGGACAAGTGAAAGTAGTCTTCTCCTGGTCCTCAGGAGCAATAGAGATCTGGGTATAACTGGAATATCCATCTAAAAAGCAATAGAAGGAATGTCTAGCTAACCTCTCTAGCATTTGATCCAAGAAGGGAAGGGAAAAATGGTCTTTTCTAGCGGCGGCATTCAATTTTCTATAGTCTATCCACACATGCCACCCAGATTGAACTCGAGTGGGGATTAACTCGTTCTTATCATTCTTAATCACAGTAATACTAGTCTTCTCAGGAACAACTTAAACAAGGCTAATCTGCTCACTATCAGAAATAGGATAACTGACTCCATGGTTTAACCATTTCAATACATCCTTCTTAAGTACTTCCTGTAAAGTGGGATTCAAATGCCTTTGGCGGTCATGGTAGGGCTTAGCATCGTCCTCCAAATGAATTCTATATTGCACAATAGAAGGATTGATACCCTTGATATCCCCTAAAGTCCATCATAAAGCTTTCTTGTTCTCTCTAAGCAAAGAAATCAGTTTGTCCTCTTGGTCCCGGTCCAAATCAGAAGCAACAATAATAGGTAAGGATCCATTGGGCCCTAGAAGAGAATCAAGAAGGGGTTTCAATTCAAGAGTAATAGGGAAAACAAATTCAGTAACAGATTTAGACACAGCAGTAAACAAACAATCAGCAGTAGAGCACAAGTCATCAAACTCAAACACATCATATTCAGGCTCATCATCTATAAGAAATGACTCATACTCAGTAGCAAATACATCATCAAAAGTATTATCGAATACAGAATTCCCTACCCAGTTAAGAGTAGAAAATTCCACATCATCAAATCCAGAAGGCTGTCTTTGCATGTTAAAGATGTTCAATTCCACAGTCTTGTTGCCAAAGACAGCCTCATCATACCATTCTTGCAGTTAATGAGGGCAATGATAGTGGCCAAGAAAGGATGCCCTAAAATCACAGGGACCTGACTAGCTAAGTGGGATACCTTCTTAGTTTTAATCACAACAAAGTCTACTGGGTAAATAAACTCACCCACTCTAATCAAAACATCCTCGACTATCTCCTTGGGCACTCTAGTCGATCTATCAACCAATTGAATGACAATCCTGGTAGGCTTTCGCTCACCTAACTTTAGCTTTTCATACTCAGCAAAAGGTATCAAGTTGACACTAGTCCCTAGGTCAAGTAATGCTCTGTGAATGAGTTGGTCCCCTATGACTACAGACACAGTACAGCAACCGGGGTCCTTACACTTCACTGGGATCTGAGAAAGGATAGAATTAGCACCAGAAGTCAAGAAAGCCTTCTTAGATATACCAGTTGCTCTCTTTGTGGCACATAGCTCCTTTAAGAATCTAGCATAAGGGGGCATCTATTGAATAGCATCAAGTAAGGGAATGTTGATCTTAACTTGAAAGAAGGTCTCTCTCATTTTCTCAATATGATATTGATCTTTCTTCTTTAACCTATGGAGGAAAGGAGGCAAAGGCATCTGGATTTTCTCATAACAAGGGGAGGAAGAATCCTTAGCAGGTGAAGAACTTGTTGAGTCAGAGGAGTCTTTTTCTTGAAACTTCTCTTCCTTAGGACGTGACTTAGGAGAGGGAGGACTATCTGAAGCATTGGGGACACCACTAGTAGTATTCCCTGACTGACTGGATGAACTAGTTTCAGGAGTAGAAGAGGCAGAAGAATTCTGGAAGAATTGGCGAGGATACCTGCAAGGTTCACTAAGATTTCTCACTTGGTTATCAAGCTCTCGACCAGAACGGAGAGATATAATCGCATTCGCTTTCCTTACAGGCTCATTAGGGTTACTAGAAGAAGAGAAGGCATGACCCTTAGGGTTCACCTCTGGGTTCACCTCCGGTTGACTTAGGAAAGTACCTGGTTCCCTAGAAGGTGATGCTAACTGGAAAAACTATTTGGTCATCATTCTCATCATTCTTTTTATGTTAGCATTAATCATTCTCTGCACATTGTTATTGATTCTCCTCTCTAATTTATCAATATCAGTATAACCAGGAGGAGGTTGAACTTGAGCTATGGGAGGTGGAGGTCTAGATGCATTAGGCGCACCTGAAAAAGTCGGTCTCTTAAAGGAGTTTGAAGGATGAGAGATGGGTTGGCCATTGTTTCCAGGAAACATTCCAGGTTGAGAATTAGGAACCATAGCATTGGGTCCACTATTTCATCAAAAGTTAGGGTGATTCCTCCACCCTGGGTTGTAACAAGGGAGAAAGGGTCATTCTTAGGTCTCTGAAAGGCCATGCTTGCTTGCTCTTGTTCAGTTGCTAACTGATAAGTAAAATAAGGATAAGCACTCAAAGAATGATTTAGAGCCTGACAATGAGAACAAGACACTATAGAGCTCTAAGATAGCCGGGACATCTGGGGAGATAATCTCTTCAATATATTTTCTAAAACAACAATCTTAGACTCTAAGTGACTAACATCAGAGGCAGAATGCAACCTACCCTTGGAAACCTATAACTCAGGCTGTCATCACGAGCAGTTTCCTACTGCATGATTTTCTCAACCAAGTCCTCTAAAAACTCTCAAGCAGCTGTGGGGTTCTTAGAAAGAAAGCCACCCTAACGCATGGACTCTGCCATGGTCCTAGTCTGTTGGTTAAATCCTTCATATACAATCTAGCACAAACGTGCTTGGTCTAGACCATGATGTTGACATTGGGCCAACAAAGTTTTGAACCTATCAAAATATTTCAAAAATGATTCCTTATCAAGTTGTACAAATTGATTGATTTCATTCCTCAGCTTAACAGTCTTGGCATTAGGGAAATATTTTCTTAAGAAAAATCTTACAAAATCATTCCAAGAAGTAACAGAATTAGCAGCCAAGCCATACATCCAATGTTTAGCAGAATCTTTCAAAGTAAAAGGAATCAATTTTATTTGCACAACATCAATGAGAATATTAGGGAAATGCATCATAGAATAAACTTCTTTGAATTCCCTCAAAATAAATAAGCATCCTCTAAACCTGTGAATTTAGGGAGCATCTGAGTATAATGGGGTTTTAATTCGAAGGTCACATTTGGTGTAAGATTAGGCATAACAAAACATGATGGCAAAGCAGTCCTAGGAGGATAGAAAATATCACTCAAAATTCTTTCTTGTGCCATGTTCCCTAACTCAAGCTTAGGTTCAGGTTCGGGTCCTAAGTTAGGGTCGAGCTCACTTTTAATGAGTCTTTGATCTTCAGGGTCTCTAACCTAACTAGTCATATAAACCTTACACTTTCACCAACCAGAAGTCCTATTTTTGGTTTGTTCCTTTTTCTAATTTTTTTTTTTTTTTGAATTTTTAAATTTTCTTTTTTTTCTCTTTTTTTTTTCCCTTCTTTCAAACACAAAATCAAATCAAAATGTCACTCAACCCTAAAGACGATTTACAAAAAGTAACCAAATCAAAAAGTTAATCAATATCTAAAACAAAAATAAAACAAAACCACATTCTAAAACAAAACAAAGCAACTAAAGCTTTAATTCCAAGTGATTTATCAACCAATCCCTTTTTAAGTCTCAAGTTTTCTAAATCGTTATGAGATTTTTTGGTTTTTCTCAACAAATGAACTAAATATATCACAACTAATAACAAAGTAAATCAAAGTAACCAATAAGAACAAAACTAAGAGGAAGATGCTCAAACTAAAGGAAACAGAAACTTGCCATTTTGTTTTTAAAGTTCTTAACTTTTTAGTTTTCAAGTTTTTCAAAACTTTTTTTTTCAATTTTTGATCTTTTCCAATTTTTTGTGATTTTTAAGTTTTTCTAATAATTTTTTTTTTTGGATTTTTGAGAATATTTAAGAAATGAACTAAACTAAGCCATAATTGATAATGAAATAAACAAAGTAAGGTAGAACATATGCAATTAAAAAGGAAGTAGCTAAGAAAATGAAAATATGACCTAATCTTATATCATCGTCTCCGGTAACGGTGCCAAAAACTTGTATGATATTTTTGAGTGAAAAATAAAAGTGCCGCAAGTATACGACTGACATCGTCGCACTTGATGGTCGTCTTCTCAGGGATGAGGATGAGATTAAGGTCACATGTACGAAGTTAAACTAATCTAGCATCATTCTAAACTAATCAAAATGGTGAACAACTGAAATTATAGATTATAAATGGGTCAAATTCTAAATAATCCTAATTATTCACAAACTCTCATATCCTTTAAACTAGATAAAATAGCAAAGCCAAGCTCAAGCACATTAAAGTAAGTAATCTAACACTAAATATAATTAAGACTAACATAGCTGAATTCAAATATAATCCATAGTCTAATTGAATGAAAATTAAAACTCACACAACCAACATGGCCCAGGGACTTCTAATTAGAATTGACATAGTGTAAACTCCAACTAACCCACATAAGAATCATAATCTGGCACTACGAATGAGCAAAATCTCAATCAAACATATAAAATAAAATTCAAAATAGGCAGGACTAGGTTGATGTGAAGTAAAAAGCAGTAGGGGAGGGGGCAACAAGATCAAAACTGAGCTAATTTGGCTTTTGTCTAAACTAAATGCGAACTTGAAAAGCTCAGAACTAAAACTCAATAACACCCAGATTCATATTTAATCAACATCAATCAATCAAAGCAATTTGGCAGAACAAATTAACCTACACGAAGAATAGAAGAATAGGACACAAATAATAAAGAACAAAAGAGGGGAGAGGATTTGAATTTACCATGGGATAGCCACAACATAGCTCCAAAACTCATTAACCATGGCGGATTTGCTATTACTGATGCTTCAACAGATCGAAACAATGGAGAAAGAAAATTGAATGAAATCAACTAACCCACAGCCAAAATCATTACACTTGCAAGCTTAATTCGTGAACATCAACTAGAGATTAACAAAACTAGAATTAATTACAAGAAATTCGAGACCTAGAACCTAGCTAACATCAAACCCTAACCCTTAAAATCGAAAAAATTACATCTGATTATGAGAGAAAACTTCGAAAATTAAACTAATTAAACCCTAAAAACCTTCTAACCTCTTCTTCTAGAGCCAGCTTCTTCATTATATACCCAAGCTCTTCCAATTTTCACCGTTCATCTTGAGATGCGTGGACAGAGGGGATGGTGCGACCTGGTGTGCTATGCTGGCGTCCTTAGTGTAAAACCCGGTGATGGGTGAGGATGATGGATGAGCTAGCACTCAGTGGTGGTGCGTGGTCTAGCTGCTCGAAGAGAGAGAAAAGAGAAGATGATGAAGATGATGGAGATGCGAGATGATGAGGATGAAGGGGGCAGGGATCGGGTAGGAAAGAGAGAGAGGAGAGAGAAGATTAATGAGACAAGTTAGGGGGTAATCTCATGTGAGCTGCACATGGGCTGGGTATATATAGGTTTTCCTTTTATTTCCTTTTTTTCCTTTCTTTTCTTGGGCTAAACAACATGTTGGGCCTAGCAATTCGGATCGGGTTTGAGTAAACTGGCCCACCGCTTTATCTCCAGCATTTTTCATCCTTTTTCTCGCATTTTTGCCGTTGTTATTGAAAACCTACAAAACAAAATAAAATCAAATAAAAACCTAAAAACAACGATTATCACGAGCATAAATCGGGTATAAAAGTATCGTAAAAATAACAAATTTTTGGCACCAACACATTTGTGAAGGCAAACCATCAATCCAACATCAACGATAACTAACGATCTCATAGTTTACATCAAAATATAGTAACTTTTAGCAGAGTATATAGTTCTAACATCAAAATATTTCAAAATACAGTGCTCAAAATATTTCATCACTAAAACACCACTATTCCTTTTAGATATGCCCGTTCACTTATTTTCTCTAGTCGGCCTACTAGCTGGAGGGCAAATCACTGAGCATTTCCCTAAAACAAAACATGAAAACATTTCAAACTGTGAGGTGAAGCTCAGTATATGTATTTCTGTATTGTTAACTGCACATTGAAAAACTGGTTGGGCCGGTATTGCAATTCATTTTAATTTAAAATAGGGAAGTAGATGAATATAAAACTGCATTGTCAGTTATTACCTGATAGTGAATCCCTAGTAACTGTTATGATCTGAAGATAGGTATACACCTGCTAAGTTGATCGAAGGACCTGGCCTGAAGCCGCGCGGGTAACTGAAAGGGAATGCTCCGTAATTGATAACTGTTGAGGTCACTAATTATGTGATAAACCACTGATTAAATTAATTCGTTGATGTACTTACCAAAACATTAAAATTTTGATAAATTTTCTAAAGATACAGACAATGAACATACCTGGGACTTTTAATGAAATGTCACTAACTATGATTATGCATAAAATGGAGAAAATGATAGTTTAGGCCCTGATTCTGTACAAAAATATCGTTATAGGAACATATAGTTAGTAAATGTATTTATTTTCATAGTTAATACTTTAGTAAAAGAAAAGTAAGGGCGTAATAGGGGCTAAAGTAAATATCTCGTAACCTAATCTCCTGACCTCCATTTGAGACATAATTCCCAATATAAAAAGCTTAAAAAGTCTCGAAAAACTTACGTTTAGAATACAAAATATGATTCCCACAGTAGGGTTCCCAAAATAGGACTAGAGGACAAGGGCGCCAGTTTTTGTCTTACCCATGCAGTTCCAGTAAAACAGCCATAATTTTTCCACAGATGTCAGCTTAAGGCCATTTAAAAGTCGTTTGAAAGCTAACTCACTGATCTATCTGCCCACCAAAAATCATAATTTTTGGTTGGGCCGTTCATTACCAGTTTATTGACAAAGTTTGCCTTATTTTCTGTCATTTTTCAGCCCTTATTGTCATTGCTTTCTTCTCTCTTTTCACACAAATCCTCATCTAAAATCACTCCTTAAAATCATGTGATAAAGTTTTGGTCCTTCCCATCACCATACAAAACCACCACACTCAATTTCACTTCATAATCATATACATCAAAGATTTATTTCTCAATCAAATATACACAAATAATGTGCTTGCTATTAAAAGAAAGCTAAACCTTGCATAACCATTAAAACCCTAACTTTTAGCCAACTTACTTCTCCTTCATCTCATCCGAGATCACCAAAAACATCCTCATAAACATTATTAGAGATTAAAACCACTAAATCAAATATAAACAATCCAAGAAAAACATACTTCCAACCTTAAGCTTGCATGATCATGAGTAACCCTAAACCCTAGCATGAACCAAACATAATCAACAATTAAAAACATTAAAATAATTCTTATTTCCATCCAAAGAACATGATCAAAACTCAAATCAACAAAAACAAGAATAAAAATCAAAAATCCAAAGAAAAAAACTTAGGGTTACTCACTTTGAACTTGAAGAAAATAGAGATGGAGGTCATGTTTGATGGTATTGAGGATTGGGGATGGTCGCTAGTGGTACTACAGTGTCGGGGGGAGTCGGAGGCAGCCAAGGCTAGCCAGAAACTGGCCGAAAAACCACCAGAATAATGGTTGCAGCTGGGGGGAACCGTGGGGTAGGGAGAGAAAGGAGAGAGAATATGTGGTTTGGGTTTAGATTGTATTTTTTTTTACTAATCTAATGAACTTGGCTGAGTTTATCTTCAAAAAAAATGATTTTTAGCTAACCATGGTTAGGATTAATCATGGTAATTAGTTAGGTTAACTAAACAAGCTTGCTGGGCTTCAAATTGGGCCTCAAACTGGGCCGAAACAAGTGGCGTTCCGGAATAAAAGGCTTCGTAACGATAACGTTTTTGCATAACTCGAAATTAAATTTTTGTAACGTTGTGGAAAACAAAATAAATTTCTTAGATTAAACTTGTTAGGGCCTACTTTCAATTCCTCAGTGGTTTGAGTTAATAATTAAATAAATAAATAAAATTCGAATTGCCAAGTGAGGGCCCAAATAACCTTTTCCCACCGAGATGATTAAATGTGATAAATAAATATGATAAAATCATTAACATGAGGTAATTAAATAAATAAACAAAATTTAGGGTTGAGCTATTACATTTTATATGATCAATCCTCTTTTAAAGTATAGAAGATTTATTCTAATTTCTCAGGTGGCTGGATGCTCACTTATCTTTTTGTCCTTTGCGATCCTTCCTGGGGCACATTCTGTAGGCTTGATGCAAGAATTGGTTTTTGGTGAAGAAGAATTTTTCAATCTACTCCTTCACGTCAAGCATGCATATGTATATATAGTTACATGAGTTTGCATGAAAAGGAAAACTAATCCTTGAAGAACTCTCAACCTCTGATATGGTTGGGAGGCATACAAATAGTATATATTTTTAGGAAAACTCCAATTATAATCCTAGTAAAACTCTATCACTCCCCCTCAAGTTGGCGCATGTAGATCGAGAATGCCCAACTTGCTCTTTAAGAACTGGAACTGCGCGTGCCCTAAGGCTTTGGTGAAGAGGTCCATGGATTGCTGCTTGGTATTAATTTTGCACAACTGAATTGTTTTTTCATCCAGCTTTTCACGGA
Organism: Carnegiea gigantea; assembly: GCA_029747015.1. Lineage (NCBI taxonomy): Eukaryota > Viridiplantae > Streptophyta > Magnoliopsida > Caryophyllales > Cactaceae > Carnegiea > Carnegiea gigantea. Next base: position 1,303,963 of record JAKOGI010000067.1, read on the forward strand.
CAAAGTGACAATCAATTTCAATGTGTTTTGTCCTTTTATGAAATACAGGATTGTTGGCTATGTGAATAGCTGCCTGACTATCACACCACAAAGAGATGGGTTGACTATGAAAGATTCCCATTGAAGCTAGAAATCCTTTAACCCAAAGTAGTTCACTGGTTGCAAAAGCCATGGAACGATATTCAGCTTCAGCGGAGGAATGAGAAACAGTGGGTTGCTTTTTGGTTTTCCAAGAAATGGGAGCCCCGCCAAGAGTCACAAAATACCCGGTCAAAGATCGCTTAGTGATAGGACATGTTCCCCAATCTGAGTCATAATAACCTACTAGTTGTAAGTTATTTTCTTTAGGAAGTAAGATGCCTTGGCCGGTACTACCTTTCAAATAACGCACAACTCGCCGTGCTGCGTCCATATGGTCTTCTCGAGGCTCCTGCATGAATTGGGATAAAGTATGAACTGCATAAGTAAGATCTGGCCTAGTAATAGTGAGATATATAAGTCATCCCACGAGTCTCGGATATCGAGTTGGATCTTGCAGTAAAGGGCTCGTTGACACCGCAAGTTTGTGATTTGCATCCATTAGAAAGGAAGCAGGTTTGGCGCCTAATAGACCACACTCATCCACAATTTCAAGAGCATATTTTCGTTGACACAAAATTAGTCCTTGCAGTCCCCTGGCTACTTCGATCCCAAGAAAATATTTAAGGGCCCCTAAATCCTTGATGCTGAAACACTCATGAAGATAAGTCTTGAAGTGTCCCGACGCGGCTGAGTCATTACTTGCCAAAATGATATCATCCACATACACAAGTATTGCCATAAAAATATTCTCCTTTCTATAGGTAAATAAGGAATAATCTGAATACGATCGTATAAATCCATATGCAGAAAGTTTAGAAGAGAGTTTTGCAAACCATTGCCTGGGAACTTGTTTCAAACCATATAAGGATTTTTGTAGTTTACACACCTTGTTCGTACCCACAGTTTTAAAACCTGGAGGTAGTCTCATGTAAACTTCTTCATCCAAATCACCATGCAAAAAGGCATTGTTGACATCCATCTGATGCAACTCCCATCCTTTTGCAACGGCTACCGATAGAAAGCATCTAACACTTGTCATCTTAGCTATAGGAGCAAAAGTTCCATGATAGTCTAAACCCTCAATTTGATGATCTCCTCGCACTACTAGTCGGGCTTTGTACCGTTGTACAGATCCGTCGGAATTGTATTTGACACGATATACCCATTTACAACTGATGGGTTTCTTGTTGGAGGGTAAATCGACTATCTTCCAAATGCCATTATTTTCCAATGCGGTGATTTCTTCATGCATTGCATATCTCCACTTGACATCCGTGACCGCTTCCTGGTAGTAACGGGGCTCACGAATTTTCATAGTGGCCAAAAAAAACCTTTGATGATTCGCAGAAAACTTTGCACAAGTAACATAGTTTTGCAAGAGGTAACGCGTACCTGAAGACTCCCACTTGGTTGGATGAGCTGCTGAGACGGGGTTTGTGACTTGTGTGCTATAACAAATATAGTCGCTGAGGTGAGATGGTGCTTTCCGGGCTAGAGATTCTCGTCTCTGTGGACTGGCCACTTTGGTGGGCTGTTGTGGAGTACCCTCAGTTTGCTGTCTTGAGTTTGGGCCTGCATTGGGCTGTTGTCCATGCCCCCCATCAGTAGACCCCTGCTCTTGAATTTCTGTTTCAGGGCTGATGGGCCGTATTGCAAGCTGTGGGTGAATGTGATTCTGGACAGCATCAATGCTCCCCCTTTCGTCCAAGTGCTCCGGTGGTGGAGGTTTTTCTTCAACATCCCAACACAGTGAAGAACCCGGAATTCGGTTGTGAGGATTGAAAGACTCTGGAGAAACTTGTTGAGCATAGGGAAAAATATTCTCAAAGAACTTGACATCTCTACTCTCAAAGAATTTGTTCGTTTCAAGGTCATATAACCTCCATGCCTTTTTACCAAAAGGATATCCCACAAATATACATCTTCTACTTCGGGAGGCAAACTTATCCTTTTCTCAAGCTCTATTTTGGGCATAACATAAACAACCAAAGATTCGAAGATGATCATAGGTAGGCTTTTTTCTGAACAAAAATTCGTAAGGAGCCTTTCCCTGTAACAATTTATTTGGTGTTCGATTTATTAAGTGTACGGCTGTTAAAACACATTCACCCCAAAAATCCAAAGGTAATTTTGCCTGAAATCTAAGAGCCCGAGCAACATCCAAAATATGTCTATGCTTCCGTTCTACTCTTCCATTCTGCTGAGGGGTATCTACACAACTAGTTTGATGCAAAAGACCATATTTTCTATAGAAATCTAGCATCTCGTTGGATTTGAACTCGAATCCATTATCAGTTCTCAAGATTTTGACAGCTTTGTTGAACTAATTTCCGACAAGGGCTGTGAAACCTTGAAGGAGTTTGCTCGTTTCACTTTTCTGCACCATCAAATAAGCCCATACATTTCTACTATAGTCATCCACCAATGTCAAAAAAATAACGAGCACCACAAGAAGTAGAAACCCGATATGGTCCCCAAATATCACAATGAACTATTTTAAACAAATTTTGGGCTTTATTGTGACTTAAAGGAAGAGAATTTCTAGTTTGCTTTGCCCGAAAACATACATCACACAAAGAGTCTCGGTAAGTAGAGTTGCTCAAATTTTTTAAAAAAATAGACATGATCTCAGAAGATGGATGACCTAGCCGATGGTGCCAGACCGTATGCTCCTCCTTTACCGCATGAATCTGATTTTTTGCAGCTGGCTTGTACACATAAACCCCATGTCGTTGCGGTGAAGCAGGACGAAGAGCACCCACAGCAGGCAGAGGAGCTGGACGTATAGACAATTCGGTTCCACTTGCAAGGGCCTCTAGGAGACTCATTAGGCGTTGAACTTGTTCCGTTGTGAAGCCTGGGAGAGTTGGATTTGTGTTATGCTCTGACACTCCTGAAACAGCTTCTACACTGGTGTTATCTACGCGTGAGGCTCCAGCAAACAGACCCGAATTGTCTGTACGTCCAGCTCCTCTGCCTACTGTGGGTGCTCTTCGTCCTGCTTCACCGCGACCATCCCTGCCGCCGTGTGCACCAGCTCGGCCTCCTATGCCTCTGCCACGACTGACCCAGCTGATAAGGTAGCCGATCAGTTCAAAGCATCCCGTTTTGTCATGGCCGTACTTTCCACAGTGTTGACAGGCTAGTTTCTCAGTTGTGCTTTGTTTGGCTGCAAATGCGACTGCCCCTTCAGTTTGCTCTTCCCGATCGTTCATCATTTTCTTGTGGTGTTCATCTTTTCTAACAATGTTGAAGATTCTCTCAAGAGCGGGCAGGGGCTCCATAGCAAGGATTTGACCTCTCAAAGTAGAGTACTTTCTATCATTCAACCCCATAAGGAATTGATGAGTCTTCTCTTCTTCGGCTTCTTTGACGAGGGTTTCACCAATCTTGCACTTGCAATTTCCATAAGTACATCGATGGTGAGTAATAATAGCATCAAGTTCGTTCCACAAACCTACCAAGGCAGCATAATATTCAACTACTGTCATGGTATTGCTTTGTTTGCAATTTGCTATTTTAGCCTTCAAGTCGTGTTTCTTGGGGATATTGGAGACGCCATATCTCTTTTTTATGTCATCCCACATGATTTTTGCGGTATTTGCATTGGCTATGGTGGGTCGTATTTTTGGGTCGATGATATTCAAGAGCCATGAGCAGATCGTAGAGTTCACCATATCCCATGCTTGTACTTCTGCAAGGTCGGCGGTTTCTTTCAACGTCAATGTTCCAGTGACGAAACCCAGTTTATTTTTTGATCTTAAGGCTGTCATTACTGCCTTTTCCCAAAGATCGTAATTGTTCCCATCAAAAACTACTGTTGTGATGGTAGTTCCTGATCCCTCAGACGGATGAACATAATAAGGGGAAGTACTGTCAATTACGAATTTACTCATGTTGAATTGTTTTAAAAGGAACCTTGCTCTGATACCATATAAAAGTATATGATACAAGAATTGGTTTTTGGTAAAGAAGAATTTTTCAATCTACTCCTTCACGTCAGGCATGCATATGTATATATAGTTACATGAGTTTGCATGAAAAGGAAAACTAATCCTTGAAGAACTCTCAACCTCTGATATGGTTGGGAGGCATACAAATAGTATATATTTTTCGGAAAACTCCAATTATAATCCTAGTAAAACTCTATCACTTGGAGCGTGAGATCTTGCGTGCTTCATAGTGTTGGATACTCATTGATGGCATCTTCTTTCTTATATGCTATCCTTTCCCTAAAATTAAAGCTAGATTTTCTTAGAGTCAACTAGTGCAGCTTAATCCAAGTGCTAGTTATCATTGCAGCAATGATTTACAATGTGTATGTAAATGGATTGAGCAAAGAAGCTTTGAAAGAGGAAATTCTGAAGTACGGATTTTGTCATTTCAGAAGTTGACTCCAATGTTAAACGTTTTATCTGCAAGCCAAGTCAAGCTGATTAATAGATATGACTAGGTGACATCTCTACTTGATACATTCATTAATGAAAATGGTGGTCTGGGTTTTGTGTATCTTTCATGCTGACAAAGTGACATGCGAGTTACTTGTTACAAACTTTTGTTAAGCTTATATTTCTCCATGGCAAATTGATTCTGTTGTACACATTGGGATATCCTATTTCTCCAAAAAGAATTTCCTCTATGAGATATTTTCCTCCTTTGGGGTGGTGGTTGATGGGTAAGAAATGCGAGATCAATCAAGGCAAAGCCATGGTTCGTAAGTCATCCATAATTTATCTTATTATTTTCATTACTCCGAAATAAAGTGCATGGATTCAGCAATGGCTTAGTTTTGCTGTTGTTTTTATTTTTGGTTTGATGATTGTGAATTTTTTCACTGAGCCTTAGCAGGTGGGATCCGCATGCTTGCAGGCTTAATATGCTGGGTGTTATATGTAATTGCTTCATGTTTCCATATCAATTAGTTGTGCATGTGAAGAAGTTGTGCTCTTGCTTCTCATTTTTATTCAAATACGGTTCCTCTCTTTTAATATTTAGCCATGTTTAGTTCGTATGCTCCCTTCTGAGCATTGCCGAATTTTTATTTAACCCCGTTATATCTGCATTAGTAAACGAAAAAAATGCGCAAGATGCGGTTTTGTGGGCTTTTCTGATAGATATACGGTTGTAGCAGCAATCAGTGGGTTAGATGAAACATATGTGACGAGAGTTTAAAAAAGAAGGAAGTAAATCTATCTTTATTTTGATTTATTGCTTTCTTGATTCCTGTATTGACAACTAAGTCAAGTTTTTTACACTATTTTCCTTAGGGCAGTGATCAGCCATTAGCTATTTGTTTTGCTGATTCTAAGAAGTGGAAGAATGGAGAACTCAGGTGGTCCTCCTCATTTTAAACGTTTTTCTTTCTTCTGTCAGAGTTCAGAGTGTCTGGGTGGACTGAAATAATTATTGATACTTTTATTCCAATAGGAGTAAGTTTCTCTTAAAGATTTTTGCCCCTTTCAAATGAAAGATTTAACTTTAAGTACCTTTAGTCATGCCCTGTTTTAAATTCGCTTATTGCTAAGTAAATGAGTTTCCTGGCATCTTCCAGTTTCTTTATTATTCTCTATAGGGCTTTCCTCTGAGATTTGAAGGCTTTACTTCATTAATCATTAGTTTGTAGATTTTAAGATATCTTCCCACCCCAGTCTAACCACATTTATTTTAGGTGATAGTAAGGATTATTATAGCTAAAGAAAACCATTTATAAGCACTCACGTGGTCCTAGGACTTAAAACCTCCTTAAGGTATTATAATTATCAATTCAGGCTTTGTATAATGTTCTCCTCTTTAAAAGGTATGATGTTTAAATCATACTGATCGATTTGACCTAAGTTATCAGCAGTTTTCTCTTTGCGGTGAAGGATTTGAAAATTTCTTTCCGGCATGCATGTTTGATTGTTGGTGCCATCAAACTGGAGCAAGATGTGGACCCTCTATGCAAAATACATCTCCAGTGTTCTTTTCCGTTGCAATTTTGAAACTAGTTTGTAATCTCTGCTAGGACCTAGGTAGAAGGACTTATAGAAACAAGGAACTTTTTCACGAAAATGCATTGAAGGCCAATATTTTGCTTGAATCTACTAATTTGATCCTTTGTTATCAATCTTGGCTTCATTAAAACCACACAATGAAACCATATGAATTGGGAAAATGGTTTTATTCCAGGCCTACTCCCACCTTTCCACATTTGTATTAGTTCTTTCTAATCTTCTTTGTGCTTCAAATACCCTAAATTTTTCTTTGGAAGAAACTTCCAGAGCTTCGTATATCTATCATATCACAAACAAAATCTGTCTTTGAATTTAATAATTTTTCTCCTACACTGACCAGTATTGTAGTTGGTGTTGTAATTCCAGGGATCTTGTACATCCATAAGGTTTTCGCGAAGAAACCATAGGTGTATGGCAACTATAACTTTGTTCCGAGCTTGGTAGCCCCTAGTGTTCAGACTTCAAACTCCCTTACAAGGGCTAGCACATTGACTCTCAAGTTTCAAGTTAGCATATGTCCTCCCAAGCTACCAGAGGCCATCTTATGGAGCCCTCCTCGATTCCCCACATGTATTCTAGACTTCCTTAGTCCTATTTGACTTCAAATTAGAGAACAAAAATTAAAGTATTGAACCCCAGTAAATGTGAAGGTACATCAACACTGTAGTCACTAATTGAGTCTCCCAAGCATAAACTAATGATAGGTGCTGCTATGGGATTCAACTAACCCAGTGATACTCCTAATTTTGGAAGATCATTATCTTTCATGGAAGTCTTGGTCGCTGTTTTTTACCTTCTCTTGGATGCCCTTGTATTTATCATAGTTGTCTAGGAATGGAGAAGCGATGCCTATTTGACATTTATAGCCATAATATAGCTTTTGTTGCCAAGAATGTCAAAAATAGGAGTTTAAATGCATGATTACCTTAGCTACTGCATCTAGATTATAGAATGGGGAAATGAGCATCTCTCTACTAATTGTCCAGCAAGGTAGGGAGGCTGTTGTTCTTTTTTGAGTATTATCGAATAGGCCTGATGAGTTGAGCAACACAGTTATGGCCTTTAATGGGGCTCAGTTCTGACACATTTGTAACATGAGCTATAGTTTCATTATACCACTAGGCATGTTTCTTTTTTCTTATTGAAAATGCTTTAACACATTCTTGTGAAGTTAGAAGGTTGGACCTACAGTATGCCCTGCAATGCTCTTGCCCAACAGCACAGAAATGGGCAAGGAAATAAAGATTATTGAAATGACCCTTTATATCCTTTTATCTTTTTGTGATCACTGTTGAAACTCTGTAGATCTGCATCAGCTTCTGCCGACATACGAGGGAGTAATTGGCTAAATGCTTCACATGTGGCGAGTCGTGCTGATTAAACCTGGCAGCCTACAGTTATACCTTGAATGGTCCAGAATCCATATAAGTTGATGATGTTGGATGTACATTGAAGTATTGTTTTTGGCTTCATACGAGGACTGCTTCCTGGTGTCATTCTGCAAATGGTAAAGCGTATAGCTTAAATTCTTTGCTAGAGCGGTGGGCTGGACCCCTCCAAACAAAAGAAGCGTCTCCACATGTGTACAAATAATCTCTTAAAGATATTGCACATTAGCAAATAGTGTAGTTGGTTGTTCAATGCAAGGTCTTTGATTATTGCTTTGTTCATGGGTTTGTAGTTGTTTGCTTACAATGCATTCTTTGTTTTCGGTTGTGCTTGCATCTGTTTTTTGGTTTGGCTCCTTTTTTATTCATTTTTGTGTTGAAAATTTTTTGCTATTTACTTGTGTTCCTATCCTCCTGAAAAGAGGAAGAAGAAAGGGTGTTTGTATTAACCCATAAAGTTCTTGGAGGTAATTTAAGGATTTATGTTTAAACTCTTCTTTTTCCACCTTCATGTCATTATGCGAATTGGTTTTCTGATATATAAATGTCATGGTTACAAAGTAGGGATCCGAACATATAGATGTTATATAACTTCTAATATGTAGATTCTACCTCATATCGTTATGCGAATTGGTTTTTTGATATTATAATTTATTTTTATTAATTTGTTTTTGTTAGAGGGAACGTTGGTAGAATAAGACTGCCTATATTTGGTTTTTCTTAACCCCATTAAAGTGAGAATTACTTGGCATATTATTGTTACTATATTATAACAATTCTAGCCTTAGATAGCTAGTTTCATTACAAAACAAAAAGAGGGACAAATAAAAATGAGTAATTAACACTGTAGTATCTTGGGATAATAGTCATTGAGTAAAGTAGTCTAAAGGTTTGTGAAAGTATTAATCTAGTAAGCTGAGGTACACAAAATAAAAAATTTAGTCCTTTTCTTGACAATAGGTTCTAAGAATTACGTATTGACTCCTAAAAATATGATACTTCTAGGGTTTTACTATCTTTATGTTGGTTTTTAAGAAATTATATAGGTGTTGATGGTTTATGTATCTTTTAATAATTACAAAAGCACCTATTACTATTATCAAAAATTTATTGAAGTTGTCAGTGATACAATATAAATTGCTTAAAGTTTTTGGGAACATCAAAAAAATCGTTAATACCAAAACTGTCTTATTTTGGGTTCGAAAATAACTTCTAGAATGTCATAAAAATATAACTTTTAAAACATCTTATCAAGAAAATAAATAAGCTATTCATTTTTATATATCTTAGGATACTAAGTTATTATTTTCACAAACTTTTGAACTACTTTATTCGATGACTGACCATAGCTTGTGGCATTAAGGTGTCAATTACTAAAAGAGGCTCTCTGCACAAATTTTTGTCAGTCTTTTTATTGGTTTCTTACGTGTGTCTCTTGAGGTTGGCCTCTCCACAGGTGGAGGTATTTGTAAAGGTAATGCTCCCTAGAGCTGGATCTTCTGAAACCTTGCGAAGCGAGGCCGACGCTAGGAGTTGTTGTTGTTGTCATCGTCGTCTTTTCATCGATTTTTGGCCAAAACAAATCCCATGGTAAATTTACAGGGAAGTTAATCCTCACGTGCCCCAACATATGCGACATTAATATTTCTAGGTCTTACCAAAAGAAAGAGGACACTGAACAGTACTTATGATAGAAATTACATATGCACAAAATTAAAAGTTTTCGAAAGTAAGTTTTTAAAGATTGGGATTAAAAATGCAAATCTCAAAAGTTTAGGAGGTCTAGAAAATACGAAGGATACCTAAAAATTTAGTAACTAACTCCAAAAACTCAGGTCTAAAATTATTAAAGTCGCATACATTGAGGAACCTGAGGATTAACTTCCCTATATTTTCTGTATTCCCTTCTCAAGCTACCCCCTCCTAATATTTCATAGACATGTTTTTTGCCCGACTAATTATTAAGTCAAATGGCTAAACATTACAAATACGGATGCAAAACCAACAACTTAACATAATAACAATGAATATATTACCAGTTAAATCAAGGCCAAAGCTCCAAATATCTAGTTAAGAAACTCCCCATAGACATGTTATTTCATAGACGTGTTCAATTATATTGGTTTCAACTGGCATTACATATTCACAAATTTTACACCATAACAAAATAGATTGATAATTCAAATGATTTAATTCAATCTTAACAACAACCGGTATTGAATTTGAACTTTATGTATAGAGGGATTTTGCTTGGAGAAAGCTTTATTAGTTCAACTCTAATAAAATAAAGGCCAAATTCAGTGGCGATTGGTGAAGTTAGCATTTAAAGGAAGGAAGATTAAAATAATAGTATCTAAGGAAATCTTCAATCTCAAGCTGTAATCTCATATATATACACAATTTCAATTTCAATTTCAATTTCAATTTCAGGATAATTAGTACCTAATAAAAGTTCCAATTTAAAGCTTAATTTAAATTTCACATCGACAATTGAAATATGAATCTATCACATATATATAGATGGAAATTTTCAATTTTAATTTCAAGTTTTAAATTCATGTACAAAATTTCAATTTCAATTTTAAGTTTCAATTTCAATTTAATATAATTAGTGTCTAGTGAAAGCATCATATTAATATACACGATTTCAGTTTCATATCAGTGTCCAGTGAAAGTTTCAATTTTAATTTCATGTACATAATTGAGCACCTTAGTAAAACAAGATCAACTAATGGAATCACTAATGCTGAAAAAGTAAATCGATGCCTAAGTTCAGGAAACTAGAAAAGAAGAAAAGCAAAAGTAACGTAAAAAATTTCCTTCAATTTGCACGTTGCAAACTCAAACCCATGGCCACTTCAACATCCAACATTCCCATCCCACATTCCCATCATTTTTCAATTCACAATTTTTTCCAATTGAATTTCGGGTTTACCAATTTTTAGTTAACCGAATTTTCAGTTAACCGATTTTGATTACCCCTAACAACAGCGACAACATGAGTACTACCACTGACACAAGCCATGCATCTCACATATTGCAAGGCTTATGCAATTTAATGTCTAATTATTAGCTAAGCTTTTTTCTTGATTTCCTAACAAATATTTGCTTAATTTTGACTTCTTGATTTTATGGTTGTCCACCTAGTTTAGATTCTAAGGCCTGCCTAATTGTTCACTATACCGCCACATACAACTCCAGTAGTAGTTCAATCTTCATTGTCCTCTTAATTAATTCAATCATCCTAAACTAATGTACCACTCCTAATCCATACGACTTATACACCTGCCGACTATAACTAATGTGCAACTCAACTCAATTTTAACACATCCGGAAAAAACAGTTTGAATTTGACTAATTTGGGTTTGCTAGCTGGGCTCTACTCGTTTTAAGAAAATGGAGGCAGAGAACTTGGGAAAAAGTTAAATGACTATCAAAACTACTGGGAAGACTTTGAGGCTCCTTCTCGGGATCTCGGTCATGTGGCTATCCCTTTTAAGATCGTTATTAGTGTTATATGCAAATCTAAGTTTGTATCAACTTGCATATTGATAGGGCCGCAAGAGCACAGTGGCGTTGTAGCAATCATGGTCGTCTCCCAAAAGGATTAGGTCAATCTACCGGGCTATGGCCCTTTAAGATAGACGACTAAGCAAATCGAAACTTGAAATTGATAAAAATAACTAAGATAAGAAAACAACTAGAACTAATTTAAATGGGAATAAACATTTAGAAATATCATTCACCACATGATAAATCAGTCAAGCATATTGCACATTGATCAATATAAGCCAACTCAGTTTAAAGGAGATAATCAAAGCATCACTACTCTCTTTCAAGTTATTGTGAAATGCCAAGAATGAATCAATCCCTTACTTCTGTGGTTTTGAATCAACCTAGACATATTAAAGAAAAGGATTATCACACATGCCCTCTTAAATGACATATCTTTCTTAGGAATTCACACATACAAGTCTAATTTTACTCTTCCAATTCAAAGTTCACCTTTTAGTACTTCATCCAACATCCAAAATCAAGCAAGAAAATGGCCAATCAACATGGTTGCAAATAAAAATTTTAAAATCATATCAATCTTGAAAACAACTTAAATTGAAGGATTAAAATGTAAATTCTTGAAGCAAATACATCAATGGGTTCAATAAAATCCTAGATACGAAAATCTTTGTTAGGCGATAATTTGTCGCATTTTACGTGCCCTTTTTCACCTAATCTTAGCTCGTATAATAACGTAATCTTTAGAGTTTTTCTTGTTTTATTAAGTATTCTTTGAGATTTTTACTTGTTTTGTTTATTCTTACAGGTAATAAGTTGAACCAAGCAAATGTCGCGAAAAAGGGCAGAAAAGGATCAAAACAGGCGAAAAGGCGGAAAAACGGGAGCCAGCCGGGACGACCGGCCAGCAAGGTGGCACGGCCACCCCGTGCCACGTGGCACGGCCGTGCCACATGGCACGGTGCAGCCGTGCCACCTAGGCACGGTCGTGCCCCCCTTTGTTTCTTTCGGTTCTTCGCGGCCCGCCTTGTCTTCTATTTAATCCTCTTTTCTCGACCTTGTTCGGGGCTTCTTCTTCGACTTCCTTAGGGTAGTTTAGTTTAGGTTTTTAACCAATAAAAACCCCTTTGAAGGGATTAGATTAGGATTTTAGTTGTTTGTATTTTGGGGATTCAAGCTTGTGGATTTCAAGTTCTTCAATCAATTCAAGCATAAGTTTCCCTCTTCCTTTTCTCTATTTATTTCATTGTTGTTCTTGTTTATGTTTTGTTAGTTTTAATTCTTGTATTTGTTTTGTTTAAGTTTATTCGTTTAGTTTTCATTGTTAATTTATGTTGTTTAGTTGTTTAGATTCGTTTTATTTCATTCCTTCGTTTTGCTCTTCAAGTTTATGTTCTTGTTGGTTAGTTTAGGTTTTCACGCGTTTTTCATGATTTGTTGGTAGATTGTGTTGGCTTGAATTGTGATTAGCCTCTTGATGGCTAATTGATCTTGTACTAGGCCTAACCATACCCAATCTATGCCTAGAACTTAGAGTTTTCCTTCACGCCCGCCAAGTGTTCGATGAAATGCCTGAGAGGGTTTTCATCCATATTTTTGGGCGATTGACTTATGCTGAGAGGTGAGGTTAATTTGCTAGTGTGGGAGAGGGAATAGCCGAGTTCGGGACACGAAAGTAGTATCCGAATCGAGCTAGGTCCGGGGTTGCTAGTTTTGTGGTCTAATTCGACTAACCCCACGAAAGTAGGTGGTTACGCGAGTTAGACTAGCTCATGACCCTTGAAAGAGGGCTTGGGTGGTCTTTGATGATGCAACCGACCATCTCTAGTTCGTAGTGTGGTTTGGGTAGGTTAGGACTCATCTTGGTTAGTTAGTTTATCCATTGGTAAAATCACAACTCCAAGTCGTTTGTTTCTGTGTTTATAACGTAGTTTAGTTCCCCCTTTTCACCCTTCGATCCTGCCTAGCTTGAGACGCTTTAGTGAACTCTGGTAGTTGGAAACCCAATTCCCTGTGGACGACACCCTAAGTACTCAACGACATACCTTGCACTTGGGGTTTATAAATATTAAAACTTTTTCATGCAACAAGTTTTTGGCGCCGTTGCCGGGGAATTGGCGTTTTTCAATATTGGGGTTTACTTCAGCATTCGAGACTAGGCCTTTAGAAAGTCCAAAAAAAAAAATCAAAAAAATCAAAAATTTCAAAAAAAAAGAAAATATGTCTCCTTTCCACTTCGCTCAACATGAGCATGAATTGTTTTGGCAATACTATGATAGATTACATGCTTTTCTTGCTCATTGTGGTTATTGCTTCGAGAAGTGGGAAATTTTGAACATGGTCTATGAGGGTGTGACTTGTGAGACCCGTGCTCTTTTGGAGCATTGGGATTTCTGTGCTCGAAACGTTGATGAAGCTTGGGAATTACTTGAGTGGTTGGCTAGGGATACTTATGAATTTGAGACTAGTCAATTTACTTCATCCATCCCATCCCCCTGCATTCCTAATTATACACCTCTTGCATGTGAGATCTGCCATCGTTCTGACCATGACAGTGTTTCTTGTCCCTATCGTATTTCTGCTGATGGTTTTGCTAGAATTTCTAGTATGATAGAGGCCATGAACAAGCAACAAGTTGAGTTTGCTGAGTTTGTTAATAAATCGCGGGAGTATGACCTATCACCCAAAATTGACCCTAGTTCTAGTGCTCCTAGACTTGATGTCAATCTGTGTGATGATGGTGCGTCTTTTCCTCCTCTAGAGTCCGGACTAGAGGAGGTGCTCGACCCTCCCTTACCTACTCTACCTCTTGTTGCTCCATCCCTACCTAGCACATTTAAGGACAACACTTTGACCTATCCTGATCCACCTTTCCCTTTAGCTCAGTCGACGGAGTTCGGGGTAGGTGCGACATCTTGTGTTGGTGCTAGGGTCGATGGGGATGATTTCTGTCTTGAGTCAGACGGTACTTGTAGTGAGGTGCAGGATCTTGACAAGATTCTCGAGGGGGAGTCCTGTGTGGATGCTGTGGCTATAGTTTCATCTAGTCCTGATCTTACTGACCATGTATCCCTCAACCCCCTTGATATTTCTCATGCTTCTTCATGTTCACTACCCTCCTCTTCCCTTGAATACCATAATTTATCACTCGTTGCATGTCATGATATGCTTGAGGGGAATGAGATAGACTGTATGGAGTCTCTAGGTGCCTTTAGAGGGTATGACCCCTCCCTTGACCCTTATAGTCTATACCTAGAGGACATGCCTGGAAAAATCATCTTTCCTATTGAATTCAATCATTCTACTGATTTTTCTAAGGCATTTGATAAATTTAGGAGAGCACTTACTATTATTTCTGCATTCCTGTTTAAGTGCTCCTACTTACACTCATCTGAGTTGCAGGCTCAGGTGTTTGATAAACTTCTGCGAGCGTTGACAGCATCTGAGTTGCCGATGCGCGTCCTGAATGCCGCCGAGGAGTGGCTAATGCTCCTCGCGCTTCCCCAACCTCGTCCTAGCGAGGTGTAGTTTGGGTACATTCAGTACCCGACCTGGTATACTCGTTCTCACTCTTCTCCTCCCCCCCTTCTTTTATTTTTCTTTTCTTCCCTTTTTGTTTTTGTTTAGTTGTGAATATTAGGATTGTGTTTTTGGTTGGTGAGCATCTTGGGGTGAAACTTGGTTGTTGTTGAGTCGTTGTTGGCTATGATCACCAATTTTGTGTTTTTGTGGATTTTTATTGTGTTATGATGGGTGGTGTTGTTGGATTGGTCTATATTTATTTTTGGTGGTGTTAGTTTGTATTTATGTGTGATCGTGTTGTTGTTTTGGGTGAGCTTGTGTTTTTGGGAGAGTGTGTTAGCTTGTGTATATTTTTGTCGTCTTTTGTTTTTCTTGTATTTGATTTTGTTTTCTTCATTTTTGTGTGTTGGTGATGACTCATGGCTCCCAATGAGGACATTGTGAGATTTAGGTGTGGGGGTGGGGTCATCTTCCATTTTTCTTCTTATTTTTGTGAAAATTTTTCATTTTTGTATAACTTTTTCATTTTTTCTCCTTTTTGTACAATTTTTTCTTTTCTTTTTGCATTTAGGGGAGTTTTGTACTATTTTGATCAGCCTTGATCCCTGATACCTTGACTGTTAGCTCGTATATAAGTATAATGTGTATGATAGATATTCATCCCCAATCTGTCGTTTTAGACCTCAGTTCTAACTCCAACAGTCCATCGTAATTTTGCAATCCAGTCCTGAATTCATGTATTGTCATCATCCTGAATTCTTAGTCTTCCACGATCGACTCTCCCATTGTCTACTGCACAGTTCCCTTTACATGTGCTGGCACCCCCTTTCTTTTTCCAAAACGAAAGCAAAAACAAACAAATTCAAGCGCTACTGGGTGTATCCCTTTGAGGCGTGACATGAGTTTGTATTGAAAAAAAATAATAATAATGGAAAGAAAAGAAAGTGGGGAAGAAAAGAGTTGGAAATGATAAGTACCCCTTTGAGGCATGCGCTACTGGGTGTTACTCTTTGAGGCAATACTGCTACTGGGGAAGCCTGCTTTCTATGCTAGCCAATCAAAAAGGTAGCTTGTGTCAATTACGTAGGATTGAGTTTGGTTTTGGTAGGCTTAGTTTCAGGGTGATGATACACTTGCACACTAGGCACCAGGATGGATTCAATATTCTCATGCGTCGTGGGGTGAAAAGCTGATGTCTGGATGCCATTCTTTGGGATGATGTGTCCTGAAATGCATATAATACCTGTGTACAGACTGATATTTGAGCTACTAGGTGGTGTTGGTTGATTTGATTGTATACAGTTTATCCCTATGTATTTATTGTGTTTTGCTACTTTTATTTTTCGATTTTTTTGTTTCTCTTTTCTTTGCTTTTTCTTTTTTTTGAGATTTTGTGGGTATATCTTCTGCGAACCCTCACGAGACCTTACTCGTCCACTTGGGGTAACCAAGGGGTTTAAAGGGCTTATTGCATACGCTAAATGCAATCGCGATTCCTGCGAAAGTGAGTTAGGTTTCTAGATTAGTTTTTCTTTTGTTTTGCTCGAGGACGAGCAAAAGATAGGTGTGGGGGTATTTGTTAGGCGATAATTTGTCGCATTTTACGTGCCCTTTTCACCTAATCTTAGCTCGTATAATAACGTAATCTTTAGAGTTTTTCTTGTTTTATTAAGTATTCTTTGAGATTTTTACTTGTTTTGTTTATTCTTACAGGTAATAAGTTGAACCAAGCAAATGTCGCGAAAAAGGGCAGAAAAGGATCAAAACAGGCGAAAAGGCGGAAAAACGGGAGCCAGCCGGGGCAGCCGGCCAGCAAGGTGGCACGGCCACCCCGTGCCACGTGGCACGGCCGTGCCACATGGCACGGTGCAGCCGTGCCACCTAGGCACGGTCGTGCCCCCCTTTGTTTCTTTCGGTTCTTCGCGGCCCGCCTTGTCTTCTATTTAATCCTCTTTTCTCGACCTTGTTCGGGGCTTCTTCTTCGACTTCCTTAGGGTAGTTTAGTTTAGGTTTTTAACCAATAAAAACCCCTTTGAAGGGATTAGATTAGGATTTTAGTTGTTTGTATTTTGGGGATTCGAGCTTGTGGATTTCAAGTTCTTCAATCAATTCAAGCATAAGTTTCCCTCTTCCTTTTCTCTATTTATTTCATTGTTGTTCTTGTTTATGTTTTGTTAATTTTAATTCTTGTATTTGTTTTGTTTAAGTTTATTCGTTTAGTTTTCATTGTTAATTTATGTTGTTTAGTTGTTTAGATTCGTTTTATTTCATTCGCTTCGTTTTGCTCTTCAAGTTTATGTTCTTGTTGGTTAGTTTAGGTTTTCACGCGTTTTTCATGATTTGTTGGTAGATTGTGTTGGCTTGAATTATGATTAGCCTCTTGATGGCTAATTGATCCTGTACTAGGCCTAACCACACCCAATCTATGCCTAGAACTTAGAGTTTTCCTTCACGCCCGCCAAGTGTTCGATGAAATGCCTGAGAGGGTTTTCATCCATATTTTTGGGCGATTGACTTATGCTGAGAGGTGAGGTCAATTTGCTAGTGTGGGAGAGGGAATAGCCGAGTTCGGGACACGAAAGTAGTATCCGAATCGAGCTAGGTCCGGGGTTGCTAGTTTTGTGGTCTAATTCGACTAACCCCACGAAAGTAGGTGGTTACGCGAGTTAGACTAGCTCATGACCCTTGAAAGAGGGCTTGGGTGGTCTTTGATGATGCAACCGACCATCTCTAGTTCGTAGTGTGGTTTGGGTAGGTTAGGACTCATCTTGGTTAGTTAGTTTATCCATTGGTAAAATCACAACTCTAAGTCGTTTGTTTCTGTGTTTATAACGTAGTTTAGTTCCCCCTTTTCACCCTTCGATCCTGCCTAGCTTGAGACGCTTTAGTTAGCTCTGGTGGTTGAAAACACAATTCCCTGCGGACGACACCCCAAGTACTCAAAGATACACCTTGCACTTGGGGTTTATAAATATTAAAACTTTTTCTGCAACAATCTTCTATAACACGTTGGAATTAAACATCCAATTACTCTAAACTGATAAATTTAAAGAGAAAACATAAGAATTTGCTTAGCCAAATGCGTACTTGAATCTGCTGATTCCTAATCTTATCCCACTTCCTTGCGAATCTTCTTCTTCAAATTGCTCCCCCTCATTCTAAAGTGGAGTGTAAAAACCTAACTAAGTGGTGGAATGGATGAAGAATGAGGTTGAAGGCAGACTTTTATTGTGGAAAATGCACCGACCAAAAGCCAAAAGTGCTTGAAAAATAAATTGCCGTGAAAAAGCCGAGAACCCAAAGAAATAGGGAACCATGATGGATAGACCGTGGGGACCAGCATGATTCATGGCTTACTCCACGACTTGGCCATGGTGGCTTCTAGATGCGCTGCCTTATTGATTCCGCTGAAGTTGGACAAACCAGGCTGGCTATATACGCTAACCCGGGTTCACCATGCTACACATCCGGTTAAGCAGTGTTCCTCGTGCATTTTTTTTGTTAATTTTTGTGGCTCTTTGACCCCTTGCACATTTTCATTGATTTTGTTGCGCCATCGGGTTCTCCTAGCCAGTTTATGCAAAATGTCATCAATAACCCCAAACCTGAGCATAAAATGGAAAAGGGGTATAAAATCAAACAATTATGCACATTTTTCCCCAAAACTACGAGCACAGCCTCCTAAGGATCCTATGAAAATTTGGCACCAATCACTTATTGAACCTATCCACCTAGGCACTCCATAAGAACACTTAGGCTTGGTTAGCAATCTCGATTGCGTAATTACAACACAAATAATGGCTAGTGATTATGTTATTAATATGGTTCACTCTATTACTTAAATGTCAATTAAACTATTTTAACTTGAAGTGACAATTCGGAGTAACAAATTATCTCATACAGATATACACACAAAAACTCATAACATAGGCTACTTTTCTTGATGCATATATGTTATCTCATTTCACACAAAAACCCTCTAGAAATATGCATAGACAACTGCTCGCGATTTTAAGTGGCAACTCATATCACATAATAATTTTCAAATAGTTGTAGAACATTAGTAACCATCAATTTTTTTAACTTTTTTTTCTTGGGTGAGTTAATGTGCTTTACAATTTACGTTAATTGCATAAACACCGACATGACTATGTAAAACAAATCATTTAAAAGGGACCTCGTGACTTAAATTTACAAATAATGTTGGCAGTAATTTAATAAAACTAAAAAGTAAATAAATAAATAAATAAATACTCAACAGATTAAAGGGAAGGGTGTGTACTATTACAAAAGCTTTCAACCATGTAGTAGAAATTATACGGAATGTTAATCTGTAAATCCAGTTACCTTATCTCATACTTTTTTTAACAACCATTCTAAACATAACAACAAAATGACAATAAATTTAATATGATGTGATGCAACAATGTTGATTGAAAATATCATCGTAAAATATCATCTGATCATATTTGCTCATCTCACTCATAAACATCTTATTTGGATAAATTTTCCTTTGTGTATTTTTGTCTCAATTTGATAGAATTCGGGATCACTAATTCAAAGATGAGTAGTGAGTGATGTCTTGGCTAAGGAAGAGGTTCAAGCAGTCGAGAAGAACATACAAGGGTGCAAAAATGAAGTTCCAAGCATGTAGATGGGTGGCCGTGGATACTTGCCTGGCCATATAAAATTACTAAAACCTGCTAAAAAGCATGCATAGGTAGCCGATTTGCATAATCATGCAAACCGATCAGCAGTGAGATCCTAGATTCGCACAATCTTGCATCTTCCAGTCTAGAAAGCATATATGGATAGCAATGCAGTTTTCAACGCCCATGCATCCCTCCTTTGCCAATTTAACTTTATTTAAGTCCAACGATTTTTTTTAAAAAAAAGACATGAAGTTTTCGCCTTGTATTAGGAGAGAATTCTCAGAGTGTTTTCTTAATATTAGTGATTAGTATGAGATATTGTTATTCTACATTTATTTCCTGCTGCCAATAGATTCTTAAGTTTTCCAAACCTTTTTTTTATTATTATTTGTTTAATTTTCACTGTTTAGTATCATGTTTAGGGTTTGGAATTTATGTTTGTGATTGTTATCATGTTTTGTGGCTAAATTCCCTTACTTTGGTTGAATTAACGCCAATTATGCTTAGTTGATCATCAATTAACCCCCTGAATCTTACTTGTTCAATGTATGAATTACTGAATCCTACTGTGCTCGCTATATGTTCGATTAGGATTATTGAATTCAATTTTTATTCGAGTTTAGGGAGCGTTGAAAGACGAAACCTTTACATAGTGTGACTTGGCAGACGGTTAGAATTTTGGTATGAAAAATAATTGATGTTCTAATTGGGATTTGAGATTTTGAATCTCGTAATCTTTCGACCATTAGTCCTACTAAAATAGACGACTGTAGTTTTAGAATTAGTCTTCGATCCTTGAAAGAGGGAGATGATGAACTTAGCTGACAATCTATCCATTCATGTTGCATGTTTGAGTGAGTTTGATGGGAGGTTAGTAATTGATTCGCTCGCTAATTTTTTTTAATTCCAATATAAATGTTCTAATCTTCTAATTTCCTGATTCGTATTCTTAGTTGTTCGCTTTCTCAGTTGAAAATTGATTCTTCGAGTTTGATTCACTTGAATTGTGTAGTTTAATTAGTTTTATTAATTGAAAGCGAGTTCATCATGGGATTGACCTGTAATCACCAATTGCTACCTATGACTACATTCTGTGCTTGCGGCTAAGACTTTAACAGTAAACAAAGTTCTCCTTTTTTAATTATCTAGAATCTACTTTTGTTTTGGTAATTGAAAGTGTGCCATGTGAGCTGTGTCGCTAATATAAACATTTAGGGAAAGAAGGCCACAAGAAGTCTATTTCAATTCAAATTTTAGGTAGGCTATATTACAAATATGGGAGTATGTGTCCCACTACCATGAAAAAAAATGCTTTAATAGATTAGAAAAATATAGCTGAACTAATTATTTTGTAGCTAAATGAAAGATTGACATATAATTTTGGGGTCAAAACTGTTTTGTCCTAGTTTGACATGAAAGATAGCAAAGAAGTTTGAGTTTTACCCCATTTTGGCACAATGTTTTGAGTTTCTTTCCCATATACAACTATGTTTTTGTTTCGGACTAATATATCATCGTGCTTTTAACTTCCTGTCTCAATCAGCTAGGGGAACGTGTTTACCTGCTATACCAAGTAAGATCCCTTTTTTGTTTTTCAAAAATCATGTTAAAATTATAAAAGGCAAGATGTAGTTACTAAAATTTGATAAAAGATAAAACAAAAAAATAAAAATTGACAAAACCCTGATGGTGACGCTCATCACCACCCACCGTAGTTGGCTACGCCACCGATGGACGGCGCTGGTGGTTGTCAAGCCCACCAATTGAATTGTTGACCGTCGACGAGTTCAATAGCGGTAACCAAACTATCTGTCGCCCCCTTTTCTCTCATTTTACAATTCAGTCTGGTGAAGGTTGGTGACTTTCAAGCCGATCTAGTAGGATTTGATGGATTCCATGATGATATTAGATAATATTGTAATATTCTGTAATATTCCTACTTTGTTCCTACTTTGTATTGGCTT
The DNA here is from genome assembly GCA_029747015.1 of Carnegiea gigantea. Classification (NCBI taxonomy): domain Eukaryota; kingdom Viridiplantae; phylum Streptophyta; class Magnoliopsida; order Caryophyllales; family Cactaceae; genus Carnegiea; species Carnegiea gigantea. The sequence continues at coordinate 1,325,076 of JAKOGI010000067.1, forward strand.
AGAAGTCTTAAGCTTCAAGGTAGGGTTCTTTTTTCTTTGTATCACATACGTTTTGTCAGGGATATAAATATCCCATGCATTGGCCGCATGAGGGAAGGAGAAAGAGACCATTGTGAAAAAGTGTTCACTACCTGATATTCTTTTATGGTATCCGAGCGTGTACCTGGGCACATCCCACGATTCATAGAAATAAAACCAAATCATATGAAACATCATGAGCAAAAATTCGAGCCTCATCATTGACAGTCAAAGCCCGTACTTTCTTCATCCTTCCGATTCTCCAAGAGCTCTCATAACATCAATCAAATTTGATGGCAGGAACTATGAATTATGGGAGAGCACAGTTAAGACGTCCCTGAGAGCCAAAAATAAACTCGGGTTTATCGATGGGACAATCACAAAACCGGAAGGAAAAGATGACAAAAGTTTGGCAAAACTCAACGCTTGGGAGATGGCAAACTCCATGATTCAATCATGGATAATGAATGTAATCGATCCTAAGCTTCATAAAAGTGTAGCATATGTTGATTCAGCCCAAAAATTATGGGAAAATATAAAGAAGAGATATGCTGTAGCCAACATTCCAAAAATACATAAACTGAAGGCAGAAATAGCCTCATGCAAACAGAACAACCATGAAGTTGTCGAGTTCTTTTCTAGGCTCATGGGCCTTTGGAATGAACTTGACAATTACATCAAAATCCCATCATGTACGTGTGGCTCTGCAGCAAAAATAATAAAGACAATGGAGGAGGAGAAAATCCATCAATTTTTGATGGGTCTGGACGATGATCGATACTCTATTCTACGAAGTTAAATACAAGCAATGGACCCACTTCCTTCAATCGAGAAAATTTTTAATATGGTTCAGTAGGAGGAGAATCATAGGAGTGCTATGAGTAACCGAGAGGCTCGACCCGAGACAATGGCTGCCTTTTCCACATCTTATATAGCCCGTCCTGGATATATGCAAAAAGAACGCCCGACGTGCAACCACTGCGGGAAATTCGGCCACAGCGAGGGCTCTTGCTATGAGCTTGTCGGCTATCCGCTAGGGTGGAGCATGCGTGGTGGAAGAGGACGCGGCAAGGGACGCGGTGGTCGAGCTGGAGGCCAAGCCGGTGCAGGCAGAGGACGAGGAAAGGAACAAGCCTTCCAAGCCCAGACCCACAACGAACACGATGGGCCTCATGCCAGTGCAGAACTAGGCCAATCGTCTCTTGCAGTAAACGGGTTCACGGCAGAACAGGTACAGCGGATTTTGAGTCTCATCGAGACTCCAAAATCTACGCATAATAAACTTTCAAGTAAGGCAATATGGTTATTGGATTCAGGGGCTTCCTGTCACATGACGAATATGCTTTCAATGATAACCGATGTTGAAGAAATTAACCCTATTTGTGTCGAATTGCCAAACGGGACCAATACATTGGCAATTAAGAAAGGGAGCGTTCACCTTGGTTCTAAGCTCAGGCTAAAGGATGAACTTTTTGTTCCTGGATTAAACTGCAATCTAATATCTATTGCGAAATTAGTTGATGATAATGCTTATGCAGTGACATTTACTAAACGGCTTTGTGTGATAGAGGACCTTACTACGAGGAGCCAGATTGGAGTGGGTGAGCCAAAAAGAGGGGTCTATTATCTGCAGCAGGCAAAACCAGAGACAAAGCAAGCAAACAAAGTTGCTTCATATGATATTTTGCATTGTCGATTGGGCCATCCTTCAAGTCAAGCACTATCTTATCTTTCTAGTAAAGTTAAGGGTAAAAATAAACGTGGTTTATGTGACATATGTCTTCGGGCTAAACAAACACGCCTGTTATTTCCTTTAAGTGAGACTATAGCACCTGATTGTTTCGATCTTGTGCATTGTGATATTTGGGGATCTTACTGTATTAAGTCACTTAATGGGGCTCTATACTTTCTCACAATTGTTGATGATGCTAGTCGGGCTGTTTGGATATATTTAATGAATACCAAGGGTGAGGCCTCCCAATACTTGAAAAACTTCTGCATTATGGCTCACACACAATTTAGAGCCAAGGTCAAAGTTATTAGGAGTGATAATAGATACGAATTTACCTCTGACTCCATGAAAAGGTTTTATGGAGAATGCGGGATTATTCACCAAACCAGCTGTGTCGACACTCCACAACAAAACGGTAGGGTTGAGCGAAAGCACCGTCACATTTTAAATGTAGCTGGGGCTCTCTATTTCCAAGCTAATCTACTAATTGAGTTTTGGGGTGAGTGTGCCTTAGCTGCAGGATATTTAATAAATAGAATTCCCTCTTCTCTTTTGCAAGGGAAGACCCCCTATGAGATTTTATTCAAATCCCCACCTTCGTAAGATAACCTCAAAATCTTCAGTTGCTTATGCTATGCTTACCATCACCAACAACCCAAAGATAAATTTGAGTCCCGAGGAAGAAAGTGTGTCTTTATTGGATACCCTTATGCAAAGAAAGGATGGAAGGTTTATGATATTAAGATAGGTGATGTATTTGTTAGTCGGGACGTGGTTTTTGATGAACAACGATTTCCATTTATCACAGGCCCAGAACATAATTGCCCTTCTCCTTCTTCATATTTTGGTCCTTTGAATGACATAATTGATGCAGATTGGGGTTGTGAGCATGACCGTAGTGCAATCGGCAGAGACGGCCCAACCTGCACCCAACCACATGGACAGGGGGAGTCTACAGCTCGGTCCAATGGCAGAAGCGTCCCACAGTCCCGTGGAGGGAGGGACATTCGGGCACCGACCTGAGCTGCCACAATCCAGCGTACGAGAGCCGTGACCCAGTCCAGTGACACAGCCTAGCACTAGCGACATTCAGGACAGTCCAGTACCTGGGTTTAGTAACGATAGGATACAACCCCAACCGAGCACTGGTGATCCACGGCCCAGCCAAGCCACCGGGGGCTCTTCATCGCATTCACTGGAAAGTGAGCCAGGCCCAATGGTATCTATCAGCCCAGAATGGAAAAGGCGGGCCCGCAGGCTCCCGAGCCATCTCCACGACTATATTTGCTTCTTGGCTCATACTCAAGACCCCTCTTATCAACACATGGCTTCACACCCACCTCCTAAGGTCTCCTCAGGTAAACCTTATCCACTAGCTGACTATATTACTTGCCATAACTTATCTGTTTCGCATAGATCTTATTTGGCAGCCATACCCAAGGTTGTAGAACCTAGATTTTTTCATGAAGCCATAAAAAATCCCCTTTGGCAAGCTGCAATGATCAAAGAGATCGAGGCCCTTGAGAACAATAACACGTGGAGTGTTGTTGACCTTCCTGCCGGTAAGAAGCCCATTAACTGTAAATGGGTCTATAAGGCCAAGTACCATTCCGATGGAAGCATTGAGAGATACAAGGCTCGTTTAGTCATTCGAGGTGATGAACAGGTTGCTGGTTTCGACTACATCGAGACATTTGCTCCTGTAGCCAAGATGACAAGCGTTCATATTTTTCTGGCCATCGCAGCTACCAAAGGTTGGGAGTTACATCAAATGGACGTCAATAATGCCTTCCTTCATGGAGATTTGGAGGAAGAAGTATATATGTCCATGCCTCCTAGATTTCGTGCCTCCAATCCACACAAGGTATGCCGCTGACATAAATCCCTCTACGGATTAAAGCAAGCCCCTTGACAATGGTTTGCAAAGCTCTCTTCCACACTTCGTGATTATGGTTTTACTCGCACCTATGCGGATTACTCTCTTTTTACCTATAAAAGGGAAGGAAAATTCATGGCATTATTAGTTTATGTGGACGATTTGGTTCTTACGGGCAACGATCGTATACTTTGTGCCTCCTTCAAACATTACTTGCACAAGTGCTTCCACATTAAAGATCTTGGGCCTCTAAAATATTTCCTTGGCATTGAAGTTGCGCGTAGTCCATGGTCTGTTCTTATGTCAACGCAAATATGCCTTAGATATAATCAATGAATGCGGATTGCTGGGATGCAAACCTGTAGACACTCCTGTAGAAGTCAATCATAAATTAGCCTTGGCTACAGGCTCCCCTTTACCAGATGCCACTCAGTATCGCAGACTCATTAGGAGACTAATCTATCTTACTATTACCCGTCCTGAACTTTCCTATGCCGTCCATATTTTATCCCAGTTTATGCAAAATCCGAAGGAAGATCATTTGGAAGTAGCTCGTCGAGTCCTTCGCTATCTGAAAGGGAATCCAGGTTAAGGTATATTACTTCGTAGTGATTCTGACTTACAGATCTCTGCCTACTGTGACTCCGACTGGGGTGCTTGCCCCCTTTCTCGGCATTCTCTCACCAGCTTCTTGGTGACTTTAGGCGGATCTCCCATCTGGTGGAGAACCAAGAAACAGGGCCTTGTCTCCCGTTCTTCAGCAGAGGCCGAATACCGTGCTATGGCTATAGTTACCAGTGAATTACTATGGGCTAAATCTTTCCTAACTGCGATGGGCGTGTATCATTCTTCTCCTATGATGTTATTTTGTGACAATCAGGCGGCTCTCCACATTGCAAGGAATCCTATTTTTCATGAACGAACCAAACATATTGAAATGGACTGTCACTTTGCGCGTGAACGACTCATCTCTGGTGATCTCACTACTGGTCATGTCTCATCTAAGTATCAACTAGCTGACATTTTTACTAAAGCTCTTGGCCGGCAGCAGTTTCACTTCTTGATGGGCAAGTTGGGCATACTCAACCCATATGCTCCAACTTAAGGGGGAGTATTAGATAATATTGTAATATTCTGTAATATTCCTACTTTGTTCCTACTTTGTATTGGCTTAGAAGTCTTAAGCTTCAAGGTAGGGTTCTTTTTTCTTTGTATCACATACGTTTTGTCAGGGATATAAATATCCCATGCATTGGCCGCATGAGGGAAGGAGAAAGAGACCATTGTGAAAAAGTATTCACTACCTGATATTCTTTTATTGAGGTCCATTGAATATCTTAAAGGGAGGCATAAAGACGTTTAGTGGCAGCGATGTTGAGCAAGGAGGTGATACTGGCCGTGGTGCAACAAAGGATGAGGATGAAGCCTAAAAGGAAGAGAATGGCCCAGGAGATGAGATATTTCACAGTGGATGGTACTGCTTAGTTGGCTCAGAGGCCCGAGCCAGGTGGTGATAGAAGTAACGATGGCGGTGGCAGTGGTGGGTAGGGTCGTGGTTCTGTTGATAGTTTGGAGAGCGGTATCATTGGAGTTGATTCTTACACCTATTATTTCCATCAATAATAATAATAATAATAATAATAATAATAATAATAATAATAATAATAATAATAATAATAATAATAATAATAATAATAATAAAAAATTTTTTTTATACTTCATCTAATTGTTTTACTTCAAATAAGAATAGACTCATTTTAATTTTCATATTAGTGATAAGCTATTTTTACATTTACTTTCATTCTCTTCCCCTCCTAGCACCATTTCCTAGTTTGAAGAAAATCCCCCCCCCCAAAAAAAAAAAGCTTGTTTTGTTTGATAAAATAAGTGTCAGGTTTGATCCTGTTATAAGGTTTAACGGATGTGTAATAATAAGGGCATGAAGTCCACAATTGAGGAGCTGAGTGTTGAATCTGCACTAGGAAGCAACTCAACTATGGACTTTGGTTTTGTGAGCAACTGCCTTGTTCAACGTTTTCCTCAACATCACTGCAATAGAAAAGAAAGAGGGTGTCTTATGTTTCTTAAGGAAAACTAGCCAAATGCACCGACAAATATCTCTTCAACTGTCTCATTCAACGTATAAAAGAGTTATGCAAGGAAAAGCCACTGAATTCTACGATAGCAACACACTAACATACTTGGTTGTCTGTGTGCGGAGATAGGACAGTCAAAAGTTGGAGCACCAAAAAGCGTCAATGAAGAGCCAAGTTATAGAACCTATAATGGAATGATCTTTAAGCACTACCTTGGGAAGTATTCTAAGCACTAACATTGCAAACTCAACTGCATGGCAAATAACCTTGCAATATCAAGAAGTTAATCAGACTAATGCCTTTATTTTTTTGCAAAAGCACAGAGTACCCAGAATGAAAGTAAACAAAGGAGAAGGTGTCATCGATGAAGGTTGAAGAAGAGAAGTGTCAGAAGAACAAAGGGAAAAGATAGATAGCAAAAGAAAAAAAATCATCTTATTACATTGTAAAAGCTTAATAGTCGAGGTATCCATCCCCTATCTCTCCCCTTGAAATGCGTTTTTAATAGCATATACACCACTGAGAATCATTATTGAGCATATCTTTATCTCTCTCCCTTTCTCTAGTCCATCTGCAATTTAATCCTCTTTTCTCTATCTCCACTAAAATCTTCACCTTCATACATGAATTTAGCGACAAGAAACAAAATAGATGTGACTGTGGAGTTCAAACTTTGGAATCCTTGATCGGCGTCGGAGAACAAGTGAGCTAACTAGTGCTCAATCTAGATGTGCATAAATGGGTTGAGTTGTCGAGTTTTAGTGTTTTATCTTTTTGAATCATGGGTATTCAGTAGGTGAGGATCAGATTGGTAAGTATAAGAATTTTGTGCATATTTTCGGATAAATTTTATTCTCACCACCAAAGTTTGGCGTAAATAATTTTCGGAGCCTATAAATTTAGAAACGATTTCCTGGTCTATCCATCTTTGGTGCAAATCATTTCTGGAACCAAACTTGCCAAAAGTAGTTTGTTAAATTGCAAAAAGACCCGAAAGGTTTTTAAACTTTGGAAAATCTTAAATTTGTGCATGTATAATTTTTCTTATAAGTACTACTCACCACCCTCTTTCAACTGGTATTAGAGCCACGTGACTAAAAATAATTAAGATAATTAAGCTAATTAGTAATTAATTAAGCTAATTAACTGTGATTAATGCTTGAATCATCACCTGCTTGCCCCGAACCGAATGATTCTCACATTGTTCGCTCACTGGAAGTCATTTCTTCATTAGCACCTCAATTAAAATATATCACTAATACAATTTTGGAATTAAAAGTAGAATTAGCTAAAATTAAGACCAAAGTAAAGGTGCTTAAGAAGCAATCATCTGTAATTCACCTTTCTCTAGTTAACGACATTAAGCATAGCAGAAAAATCTACTTCCAGTATTAGTACTCCATTTCAGCACAAGTATCCTTTCCAAAATTCAAAAAATAAGAATCCATTTTCTTTGCATGATATAAAAATCCAAAACGAAGTAGGAGAAAAATTAGGTGAAAAAATGGTTGGAATAGCAGAAAAAGAAGAAGATGCAGTATAACCAGTATAATCTTGAAGAACTACAGAATATGCTCAAGGGAGAACAAAATCCAGAAGAATTAAGCAAGATCATAGCGCAACTAGTGATAACCATGATATATTATCTGATGATAATGAAGAGACTAATAATATCCAATTAGAAGAAGAAATATATCAACAAATGAACCTAATCAAACTAGAGGATCTTAATGTGTTACCTTCAGAAGAAATTAGAAGAAAATTGGACAAAAAATATGGTAAAATGGCGGTTGAAGATGAGATTAATGGAATTGGAGAAGAACTCGACTTAGATGAGATACAGACTAATGTGGTTAATAATGTTGTTCATAAACCTGAAGAATTTAGTAAACCTTCTAAAAAAATACTCATTTTATAAGGCCTAGGTATGTTCTAGTAGGATATACAACTAATTTTTCATTCAGCTTTATCCCAAGAAAAACTACAACCTTTGAAGAAGCTGGCCTTACTCCAATTAATCAAACGGCATATATCTTAAATATAGATGAAGCTCATAATTGAGAAGTAACATTTGAACATTGAAAAAGAGGCATGAATAGTGTCTTAAACCTAAACACTGCATGGACTGCTGTAAATATCCTAAATTATATCAAACATAGCTTTTCTGACATTATAGCTGGCTGATTTGATTCATTAAATAAAGATGGTAAAAACACATTAAGAATAATGAAAACAACAACTGTAATGTTCAAAAATTATATAACGGCAGAGAAAGATTAATAATATAGAATTATGGAATATGAGATATCTGAAAAATTATATTGCTGAATTTAGTCAATATTATTATAAAATTAGGCATAATGAAACTAATCTTGGTATGTTCTATTGTGAGGCCTGCGTACTTTATATTCTGTCGAGTTGTTCGTGATGTCTTTTCACGTTATAAAAACTGTATTTTATTAGCGATATGGGCTAAAATTATTTTCTAAGTGCCTATGTGAATGTTAATTTCATTAAAAAGGATGTTAATGTCACTGTTATTATTATTATTAATATTATTATTAGTTTTAAAAATCTTTCTATGACTTTTAATGAACGTTATTAACGGTTATTAATGAGTACTAAATCGAATAGGAACCCGAATGCGATAGGCTGTCAACCTTAGAAACAGTTCAATATTATTTAATCGAACCTAGATAGATTTGGGAACGAATTGTTAGTGAAGGATTATATTATCGATTTGGGGTTAGAATTCGGGTTATGGATTAGACTAGCAGTATCGAATATGAACCAGCTTGGGACAAAATAAATAAAAGAGAGTAGGGAAGGGCAAATTGGTAATATGCGCGTGTCCCTCCTTTCTCCCTCACCTACCCGCGAGCGCCCCCCCCCCCCAATTTTCACGACATTTCACACTCTCTCTCTACTTCATCTTCTTCCTCCTCTGCTCCACCATACGCACGCCACCACCAGCTCAAGCCCAGGAAATTTTTGCCATTTTTCACTACAAAATCATCCCACTCGACCTTCCCTCTAAGCTGGCCACCCATTTGGTGCGAACTTGGGGCAAAATCCAAATGAACCAACCACGTTCTGGCATCGAATTGGAGGTCGAACGCGTGTCCCAGGTATGGCCATGCACTCCAACTCTTAGTTGTTTCAATTTCCTATAAATGATGGTGGAAATCACCTCCTAACACACTTGATTCAACCTCAATTCAGGAAGTGATTTTTGGGTCGTTTCTAGGGCTCGAATTTTGAGAGTTTGGGCACGATTTGGGTCCTGTTCAAGCATGGGTGAGCAAGAGCCGAAAGTTTGGAGTTGTTTCAGCTCCTAAAGTCGAGCCCATAGCCGTGAATCGAACCTCTAGCTTGGGTTCAAGGTGAGGGTTCCTTTCCTCCTGAACTACTATTAATTTCAATGATTTTAGCTGAATTTAGTTGGTGCATGTTAATTCTAAGTTTAGAAATCAATCTGGGTGAAATTAGAGTCAAAGTTGAGAAATTTGAACATGGTATTGACTTCGGGAATGTCGTATATCACATCGATACCGAACTTTAATAACCTGGCAAATTGGAGAAATGCTTAACAGAAGGATGTTGTTTTAGCATGATTAATTTATCAGTTTATTAGTTAAATTGCGCTTGGAGCCTAAGGATGCCAGCCGAGTGATTGAAATGATTATGGAATGAACTGAATAATGTTTAAAGGGTCATGGCTAAATCAGTTTGGGTGCGTCGACAGTTTATTTGTAGGAGTTGCAACGAAATATTATGCCTATGATCAATGGTTTGCGAACTGGAAAGTAAATGTCGCTTGAAAACTCTATTTATATTAGTTTAGTATACACTAAAATTCTAAGTTGACTATTAAGCATGAATGTCATACTTATTTATGATCGTTCTATGTATTATTGGCTTGTACATGTTAATATTGAACCGAGCTTCGTAGTTGGATGGTTTGAGGTGGAACTATTGAGTGGTTTGAGGCTCTTGTGGTCGGTGCTGTGTGAGGAGGGAGATAGGGTTGTGAATTGCTGTAATCATGTGGATTGCGAGGCCATGTGTGGCTTAATGAATGATGATATAAAGTGCATGAATGTGCTATGTGTGAACCCCTTTTCCCTCATTGTTCTAAGTGACATTAAGTGAATAGTTTTCGAAATGTAGACATGTTTAAGAAAGATTGTTAAATTATGTGATAAATTACTGATTAAACTGATTCATTGATGTACTTATTAAAACATAATAATTTTGATAAATACATGCTGATTTCTAAAGATACAAACAATGAACATACCTGGGACTTTTAACGAAATTTCACTGTGTATGATTATGCACAGAAGGGGAGGAAATGATTGATTAGGCCCTGATTCTGTACAAAAATATCATTATAGGAACATATATTTAGCGCATGTATTTGTTTTCGTAGCTAATAATTTAGTAAAAGAAAACTAAGAGCGTAACAAGGGCCACAATAAATGATTCGTAAACTAACCTCCTGATGTCCATTTGAGACCTCATTCCTCAATGCAGAAAGCTTAAGAAGTCCCAAAAAAATATTCATTTGCAGCACAAAACATGATTCTCACAATAGGGTTCCCAAAATGGGGCTAGAACACAAGTGTACTAGTTTTGATCGAACGTGCGCAGTTCTAGCAAAATGGCCATAACATTGTCCACATAACTCATATTAAGGCAATTCAAAAGGCATTTGAAAGCTAACACACTTATCTATCTACCCACCAAAAACCATAATTTTTAACTAGAGCAATCATTACCAGTTTATTGGCAAAGTTTCCTCTGTTTTCTATCGTTTTCCAACCCCCACTATCATTGATTTTTGGCTGGGCTGATCATTAATAGATTATTGGCAAAGTTTCACCTATTTTTTGCTATTTCACAACTCCCACTGTCATTGTTTTTTCCTCTTGTTCACACAAATCCTTATCTAAAATCAATCCTTAAAATCAAGTAACAAAGTTTTGGTCCTTCCCATTATCATACTTCATAATCATATACATCAAAGATTTATTTCTCAATCAAATATACACAAATAACATGCTTAATGCCAAAATAATTCAAACCGTGCATTACTTGCCAAAACCCTAGCTTATAACCAACTTACCTCTTCTTTATCTCATCCCAAAGTCACCAAAAACACCCTCATAAACATTATCAAAGATTAAAACCACTGAATCAAGTACGAACAGTCCAAGAAAAACATAATTCCAACCTTAAGTTTGCATAATCCTTAATAACCCTAATCCTAGCATTCTCCAAACTCAATCATCTATTAAAAATATCAAAATAACTCTTATTTCCATCCAAATAACATGATGAAAACTCAAATCAACATAAATAAGAATCAAAATTAAAAATCCAAAGAAACAAGCAGTTTGGAAAAAAAAGTAGAAATGGAGGTGATGTTTGGTGGTTTTGAGGATCGGGGATCATGGCTAGGGGTACTACGGTGTCGGGGGGTGGTCGAAGGCAGCCAAGCTAGCTGGAAAACACCAGGAAATAGCAGCAACAGGTCGAAGGGGGGCTGGCCGTGGCTAGAGAGAGGGAGGAGTGAGATGTGGGTTGAATCTTGGTTGTATTTTGTTGACTTATCAACACCTTGGATGAATTTATACCTCCAAAAGTAGCTTTTTACTAATCATGGTTAAGCTTAAATCATAATTACCAGCTAAGTTAATAATGCAAACTTGTTGGGCTTCAAATTGGGTTGAAATATGTTGGGTTTGAGAATAAAATGCCCCATAACGATAACGTTTTCGCGTAACTAAAAATTAAATTTTTGTAATGTTATGGAAAATAAAATAAATCACTTAGATTATAATTGTTAGGGCCTACTATCAATTTTCACAAAATTTTCATTAATAATCAAATAAGTAAATAAAACCCGAATTGCCAAGTGAGGGCCTAAATAAATTTTTCCTCACTGGGATGATTAAATGCGATAAATAAATATAAGAAAATCATTAACATGAGATAATTAAATAAATAAATATAATTTAGGGTTGGCTTACCACACATCTCGACTTGGTGATGGGAATTCCACATAATGGAGGTCATAAGGTAATACAATGGTGAAAAATATATCCAACGAGGTATGGCTAAGGGGATTATACAATTTTTAGAAATCAAAGGGCGTTAATATGACTCGATAAGGAATCATATGTTAGATTGTGTATTACATAATGTGCGTGTCACTAACTCTGGGTTGTAATCAAAGAGATCCACGATTTCAAGCAAGTTAAGGATACACAACTATGTAATAATATCTTACAAGAAGGGTCTAATGTTAGTTGGTCAAGGGTCACTATAGACTCTTTTAGATCATTATAGGCCTTTTGCATCTATAATTGCATAGGGTTGATGCGCTCACCAGAGAGTCACCTGGGTTTTTTTTTAAACCTTCATGTAGGCACTTCCCATATCTGGTTGTCCTATAATCCTTTGTTGTTGTACCTAGTGATGTGTCTTGGCAATATCCTCTTGCATTTGATACGTCAATCTTATAAAATCACTGTTAGTAATCCTATAGAGTCCATGCATTACATTCCCAAGTCAGTACTCCCCAGTTCCTTAGTAGCATGAGTTATGGTGCCTTAAAATCAAGTGCCTTAAGTTCAACCCATATAACCGTTGCACTATATTATACTTCTCTATAGATTACTTATTCCCTAAATTTTATCCACGAACCTTGTCCACTGATTTGCTAAATATAAGTTATGGCCCCCAAAATTTTTGGTATGCATAAGTAAAGAATCTGTACACATACACAACACATCTCCGAGCCTTTTTCCTATGGTTCCACCTTTGTGAATAATCATGCTCCACAAAATAAGTATGCTTAAAGTTGTGAACTGTAACTCCTACGTTTTTGATGAATCTGATGTGTAAGTATCTTCTCTTTTTTCTCTCCCTTTTCTCTTCTCTTCTTTCTTTTCTCTTTTTTCTCTCTTTTTTTCTGTCTAATTCTTGCTGACCCTTAAGGAGTGGGCTTACCGGATGACCTCATACACTACGTAATAAAATCCTCTCCAATTCAATTATTTTATAAGATTTATGAGCGTGTTGACCCAATATCACTCATCACCTTATCCACCAAAATCGAAAGAATTATCGATATTTTTTTCCTTAGAATCTCTCACGAATATCATGGTACTAAGGTCCACTCTTAATGATTTCCATGTAGCTTTAGGTTGTGTTTGGTTTTAAGAAAATGAGTAGGAACGAAAATTAGGAGGAAAAAAAGTTAGAAGGAAAGAAAAATGGCTGAAATTAACTTTTTTCCAAAGTTTGGTCTCAAGAAATATATGAATTACAAATAAGAAAAAAGAGGAAAACGAGGATATATCATGGTCTTTTACACGAACTGCAGGGAACCATATGCATTTTCATGTTCTCACTCTAAAACTCCTAATATAGAACCCAAATCTCAAAATATTTTTGCATAATTGATCCAATTTTTTTGAAATTTATTCTAATTTCCCATAATTGATTTCACTCATTTTCCTCAAATTTCACCCAAATTACAATATTGTAGTCAAATTCTTCTTTCTCACTCTCAAGATCCATGTGTGTGCATGTGCACACTGTCTCCATTCTGTCTGGTTTGCGCGTTGGGAACGTTCAAACTTATTGGTGGTGGTGTAAGCGACGCCGATGGCGGTGGCGATTAACGATCGAAGACTAAACACAGCGTCGGCAGTAGATTTTGCCATCGATGATGAACGGCTCTGGTGATTGGTGGCGGCAGTTATGGGTGCTAGTGGCTCTGCTCAACAATTTTGCAGAGAGAGGGCAATAGGGACAGAGAGAGAGAGAGAGAGAGAGAGAGAGAGAGCGAGACAGAGAGAGCTGGGATATGTGTGTTCGAGATTTTCCAATCACTTTTCATTTTTGGGTGGAAAATATTTTGAACTAAATCAATCAAATTTTCCGTGACTTTTCCCTTAAATTTTTTTCTTTACATTTTTCTTTAATCCAAACAAAGGAAAGAAACCATTTTCCTAAAAAAAAAAATCTTTCCATTTAACTTTCCTAAAACCAAACATACCCTTAGGATTTTTTTTAACCTCATAACGAGTACGGACATTATATGCTCACATTATATGCTCAACCACCTTATACAATCTCAAATCTTTAAAGGAGTTTTCTCTACACATTTTATCAATTTTCAATATCTACTATCACCTTGATTGAGGCATGTTTATTTGTATAACCTAAGTGAATAGTCCAAAGTTGCAGTGTTAACCAAAAACCCATATCTAAATATTCTCCACATCATCGTTACCTTTATAATTGTAAAACATGCTTTAGGATACAATGATTTGTATATACCTATAATACAGTAGCCTACATAAGTTCATATAATCTGAAAGCCAATCAATAACACTACTTCCTTTGCATGATAGCATTATCTTACTACACACACCCTTATAATACCAAGTAGTATAGCATAAGCTATAGGACTAACGTCACATAAATCACCACAACAAATTATTATTGTAAATGACCTATAACATGGCGATAAGCCCTTAGACATATACACTATTTCACTAATGCAATGGCTATTTCACATTGATTCAACACATAGATATTGCAGCATAATGCGTTTCCTCTATCGGGAAAGTTAGGTGTAATTAATCACATAAGAAGTTGCGAATGGGATCCTTGCTTCTTGTCTTGAACCTCACCACACCAAACATGAAGTATGTCTATATATCTTAATAAAACCTCTAAATTAGAGTCATCCTCACAGACAAACGGGTAATCCCAAATTACACATATTTATCATTATGAGCTTGGTGAACTAATCTAAATCCATTAATTTCATTAATAACACTAAGCTTCATAATTACCTTATTTCCACTACTATTACACCCCAATCTACTCACTTACTCCACTCTAATCCTTCAAATGAATCCCAATAATTTGTATTAAACAAGCGTACTTACTAAACCTCCTAATATTCATTCCTTCCTGTATTCCCTTCTTTAACCTCAAGCATTGCCTAACCGATCCATGGCTAACACCCAAAATCCAAACTGCCAAGTCTTTAAACTAGCATTTATACACACAAAAGTCCTCAAACATTACATAAATCACACTTTATGGCCACAACTTCACAACCCATACTCAAACTTCAATCCCATCATGAGCACCCACAACTTCAACTTTCTTAATCCTCCAATTCACCATACTAACTATGAATTTAGATAAATCAACATGTATCCAAACTAGAAGAACAGTCTAAGCAGTCAAACTAGGAAGTAAAAAAGGGACTGGAACTACTTGAAGGGATTTTGAGATTCCCCTTCGAATCCACCATTGAAGCAACTCAAAGAGTGGAGGAAGGAGGTGGTGGCACTGTCGGTAACCATCGACAGCTAATGAGGGCACGCTAGGTGGCACGGACATCTGTTACAGGTGCAGCACGCGGTGGCAAAGGGGGGTGACTGGTGATGAGAAGACAAGAAAGAAGTAACAGGGGAATGGGGGGTGTCTCGCTGGGCTAATTCAGGAGGGGAATAAGGCTTCATTTTTTTAATTTTAAAGCCTTATCTTATATTTGTCGTAACCACCATATACTTGATATTTCCCCACTTTTCTTTTATTATTGTTTTTTTTGTGTAACTTAATGAATTATTTAGGAAAAAATTATTAAGTTCACTCATATAGATTCATATGTATTTTTGTTTTTGTTTTTGTTTTGTTTAATCACATTATTATTTCATTTACATAATATGGGTATGCAAATTCTAAAAGTGATATCTTTCATGAAAGATTATAATAAGTATGCTAATTTTTTATTCATTTTCAGGTTCTGAATGATTTAGTACTAAGTATGATTAAATCTTATTTTGAGACCATTCTGCGGTCTAAGCCTGAAAGTGCATAAATATCTCAATTGTTGAATTGAAATGCGGTGCTCAATTTTGTTAAAACGAAATTAGGTGAGAGTTTCCTCTTTTTTGGAAAATTGGTTTATTGTTGTTCCATTAGGTTTCATTTTAAGAAGTTTAACTTCATTTAATTTTGTAGTTTTATGCCTGATTAGATTTTTTTGAGGGGGGTAGCCTTTTTCATGGCCAACATTTTCGTTATTGTCACTCAAATTCAATTGTCATAAAGGTCTAGCTAAATTTCTCTAATTACTACTCATTTATTATGATTTTGCCTTTATTGATTGCAAATGTTCAATTATGATATTTATGATTCACCTGAGTTAATCATAATCTATTTCATACTTTTGAGATCTCAATTTAGTCACTTCATATATTTTATATTGGCCAATAACAATAAATGAATTCCAAAATTATTGATTTTTACAAAAAAAAAATCTAAAAAATAGATGATTTATTTTTTTGGTGTAGACTTGCTAAATGATTTATTATTCTATATATGCACTCACTACAGATTAAAACGCAAGAACTATTCCGTGCATTGCACAAGGGAAAGAATACCAGTTACAAAAATTAAAAATATGCAGTGGATTATGAATCCGTAAGACAAGGAGACAACATGCTAGAGTATGTTTGTTATGAGGGAAATGCAATGGATGGTAATACTCCTATTTGCATAAGCCAGAGCCTCAAATTAGTAGCTCAACCAACATAAGCTTTGCAGACAGGTAGTTCAGACTTTCACATGTTTTAAACTGTAATCGACACATTCTTGAACTTGGTAATAACTAATCTGTAAACGGTAGCAAAAAAAAGCAGTGTTCAAGACTAAACTAGGTCATTCTAAAAATTGGCATTGGAGATTAATTCCATGACCTCGCATAGCAGATTAGTGAATGGATAAAATAAAGCAAAATGATAAGTGTCTTACTACAAGACACTTCATAAGCATCTTGTTTTGACTAAAAAATCATGCTATTATGTTTTTAAATGGAAAAAAAAAATGGTAGGATCGAATCATGGAAGTATGTTGCAACTTATAAATTATACAAAATCATCTTTTTATACATAATTTGTCACATTTTTAAAATACATGTATCATTTGTACTCACGGATGGGGATAATGCAATTAGGGTATCATTTTTAAAATAGCCGATGAATTTAAGGTTATCGATTCATAATTAAGTATAATCATGGAAAAATTTGTTTTTTTAAATAATAAAACATGTTAATTTATGAAAAGGCATGATATTTAAAAGTGTCTTACAGCAAGACATATATTGCTACTCTAAAATAAAAGCCATAAGAAGACTAACGTACAAACAAGACAAATACCATATACCTACCCAAAATGTGGTCCTGGCAAATTATTAGACAAAGGAACCCTTGGCTAAAAAAAACAAACCAATTAGTGATTGTAAATCCATACAAAGACTAAATGTGTTTATTTCAATGGATCCATAGGATCGGTAAGTTGCATGGCATTGGGGGTTGAATTTCCACATCTTCTCCTTTCGCCTTAACTTGAGCAAAACAACATTCATATAGTCACAACTTAAACAATAAAGAGTTCTAGCAAACTAACTAGGGCACCTTTTGTACAAACTAACTCCTATGAAGTACCTCAGGAATAACGTCAAAAATATATGACAATCTGCCAATGCCACCTGGGACAAGTAGTGGCACGAGATGACGAACTGTAATTTCCCCAACCTAATCTACACGTTATATCTCCAATTAGAATTATACATATAGTGTATGCTTATACTTAAATGCAAGCTACCATGATTGGTCTTAAACAACTAGGTCAAACACTAACATGCAATAACTATGGCCTTAGAGGTCAGCATAAACACCAAGCACTACTCAAGGAATAATTAAGGTTAAAGAAACAACACAAACCGTAAAAAATCCATACCTTTTAGGGCTTAAAACTGATAGCTACCTCAATTACTACCCATTAACCTAAAGGTGAAGGCAAGTTAGGAAGGTATGTAGGTGTCAGAATATATGAAAGGAAAAAACATGGGAACATTGACCCAAGGGTCTGAGATGGTCATCAGAAGTAGAACTAGTTGCCAAAGGTAGAGAAACCTACCGACATAGTTAAATGGCCATCATTCCCAAATCAAACTCTCGAAACCAAAAGTAAAAATCTTGAGATGGTCCCACATGGATGCATGGAAGAGTCTCCAATAAGACCGCTTAGTCCAACAACAAAGGGCAAGACAGGTTGAAACATAAGTCCAAACCTCATACCATAAAAACATAGCGTACATTACATTAGGAAAACAAAATATAGCAAAGTTACTGCTAGGCAAGAGCAAAATACATCATCCAATAACAAATATCCAGCGATTTCTAGTTCCCTCACATATTGGTAGTAACAAACCCAAATGCTACATATCACCCTAAAATATTACAAGAGAACCCAACCAATATATACACTGGAAACCATATAGTGTAAAAGATACTGAAAGCATACAACTATACAACTCAAGGACCCAATATCTTCTAAAACACTTAGTTCCAACTTACATAAATTACCTTGTTGATGACGTGGGAATTGAAGAAAACTCTTCCTCCTCTTAAAGCTTCATTTTCTTTGAGGATTCAGATGAGATGCAGGTTCACCAAGATCATCAAGCTCCAAAAATATATCCTCGCTACCATCAAACTTCATATGTTATTCTAAGTCTTCACCATTAGAATTGATGTCCTTGCTGGATCAGAGCAGCATCCTCAACAAGAAAAGTGGGGCTAAGAGACTGGGCAGTAAGAATAAAGGTGGAGCTAAAGTCCATTTATTAGGTTTTGTGAGGGAATAATTCATGTGTTAGAGCGGGGGAATCAAATGGTGGTATGGATGAGGCAACATCCCCCACAAAATCTTGAACACTATCAAGGATGGAGCTATTTAGTTTGTTAGATGGAGTAGCATAATGTAAGTGGCGGAGCATAACCTTACCCTTCTCATTTGGCAGAGGAGGAGATTTCTTCTTTATATTTTGAGGAGTTAAACTCACTTGGTTAGGTCGAGGTCTGCTGATTCTAATTCTACTTTTAGGAGCTCTCCTTTCCTTAGAGACTAGAGGAATGATAGCCCTTTTTGAGGGGTCACCTGAACTCATTTCTCCTGAGAATAGAAGGGTCCACTAGAGGAAGGTCTAGAAGGTTGAGTTTCTTTAAGCCCATGAGATTGGAATTTTTCAACCACCATTGCTTTTAGGGACAAATGGGATACAAAGGCATTCCTTAATGGAGAGGATGTGGTTACCAAGTGAGGCACAGACTTCATGAAGACCCTCATAAATAATAAGGGTAAAAAGCACCCTATTAGGAGTTGGGATTCTCAAGATACCCGAAAAGCATTCAAAAATGTCTATGTTATGGCAAACATTGACAAATTTTCCTTTTTTTTGAAGCAGTATGCTGTGATCCACCCTAACCACCTCCTAATGGTCCTACGAAGTTCGGTCAGTGATTCTTAGTTCCAAAATTCCCATGGAAGCCTAGGGATATAGACCCATTAATTGTTTTTACTTATGACAGTAGAATAAGGATCAAACGTATGTGGCCCAATGACACAAAACAATGTTAGAGGCCTTAACAAACCAAGGACGATTGTGCCAGAGATAAGCTTTGTCAGAAGTGGATGCAAATGTCAATAGAGCCCACCTATTTCTCAAGTCAATGTACTCAACCTAACCCTTGCTATGTTTCCTAAGTTTCATTTTTGAGATGGTAATAGGAATAGCTAAGTTGTCCTCTACGGTTTTAGTAAGCAAACAGAGGATGATAAGTTCCTTTGTATGCTATGTGACCTCAAGAATGACAAGCAGAGGTTCCAAACCCTTATTAGTATGAAGATTTCGGCCATTCAAGGCCTCCTCTGGCCAGCCTGATGAAGAGGTATAGATTGTTCACTGTGAAAACATGTTGCAATTAAACTTAGGGAATACAAGAAGGATTGTCACTTTCCCATACCGAAGCTAAGTCTGCAAAACTTGAGTATGTTATTACAAGCATATGGCATAAATAAGTAGCTGGACTTCGATCCATTGAACCCAAATTTGCATATTTGGTTGGAGAATTAGGAGCGATAAGGGGGTTATTATTGATAGGATTAGCATTATCAGAATTATAAGTAGCAGAAGGGTAAGGGTGATAGTATAGTGGGGAAGTGACAATTCCTAGAAATTACAAGGTGTAGAGGAGAAGTGACTATTAAAGTGACCATTTCTTGGAAATTAGGAAGGTTAAGGACAAGGAATTGCTGGAGTTATCCTTTATGTTTAGTCTCAAGATGTTTGATGTCAGTCAAAGCTCTTTCACAAGAAGGTTGGCTAGAGATTTTTTATAAAAACAATGGCTTCGCTCAGACCATAATGAAAACATTGTAGCCCTTTTTGATTTCATATATTTCTTATTCTTATGTTGCATATTAAAGAAGGAGTCGTATGATATGAGAATTTCACATACAGTTTTGGAATACAGATTCTCTGAAGCAAATGATGACTATGATGATTATCAGCTCAATCTGAAGGAAATTATACAGAAGCTTTATAAAAATTTTATGAAGCTATGCAACTAGATCAATTCCCATGAACAAATTTGTATACTCTATAATATAGGCCTTATCGACATAAGTGATGGATAACATATAAAAGCTTTAGAATATAATTTGATGGTACTAGAATGAAACTATCCTTAACCTAAACTTCTAATAATATGAAAGTGATCTGCCATTATATGTGACTATCTCTACTATAGAAAGAAAACGAAAGATGAGATCTGTGAGAAAATAGTTTTTTTTTTTTTTAAAAAAAGAGACTTGCTATATATGCATCATCCAAAACAACGATTTGTATTAGCTATAGCAAGGAAAGGAACTTTGTAGAAGCCAAAATATGAAGAAATAAGATATATCTAGATATATTTTTTCAATATCTATGGACAAGGAATCGAGAATTGATAGAGAGGTAGTGCTATAAAGATCTAGTGATGAGAACTTGAACTAATATATCAATAAAAGAACTGCTTACCTATGCTAGTATATAAGATAGTCCTAAGAGCATATCCAGTGGCTCGGCAAAAGAAAGGTTGCCTTTTTCAAGGATATTCCGAGTTACAGATCCAGTGGAGCTGGGTTGTTGGGGCCTATACCTCAAAACATTAGAGCACATAGCTAAGGACAACGTTGTTGGGCGCATTTTATTACGTACAACCGGGTGAACATTTCATTTGTCCACCCGGTCCCACCACAAAGCGTTTCAGACAGCAACTACCTCTTAAAAAGAAAATTTATAGCTCTCAGTTTTTTTGAACTTGCCATTTTTATTCTCTCTCATTCTCGCACTAATCTATTGTCGCTGCTGCAATTGCTTTAGTATTCTGCAATTACTAAATGGTTGAGTTTGATCCTAACATTGCTATTGATATTGAATCCTCATCAAACGCGAATTCGTCATCAGGTTTGATATTGTTTTTTTGGATCTCTGTTTTTGTGTTCATATTTTGAAGTTATATGCGTGGGTTTTTAAATAGTTAATTTCGAGTTGTTTGAACTGGTTTGCATTCATTGTTGTGTTGTCATGATCTGACATTATAATGTAATTGTTCTTGAGTTGGTGATTTTGCGATTTGTTGTTCTGTATTTTGGCAGATTGTTTGATTGGTGTTTTTAATTGTGTTTTGTGTTAATTCCGGTTAAGATACAAGTGTACAATGGTTTTTTGGTTTAATTGTTGAATATTATGCTAATTTTGGTTGGTGACATATGAGAAATGATTGCTTACCATTATGAGTTGTGTGCTCACTAAATATAGTCGTTGACTCACTAATGGTATATATTTAGCTCACTAAAAAGAATACGTTGCCTTCTACTACAGAGCAGTTTTTTGTTGACTAAACGAAACGTTTGGCTCACTAATATTGAACTCTGTTCTCACCGATTTTGCACTATAGGTTACCATAAATGTTATGGTTATTTTTCCAAATGATATTTTTATTGTTGCTATCTGCATATGAGAAACAACAACTCACCAATGTGAGTTTTGTACTCACTAAATATAGTCGTTGGCTCACTAATGAAATAACTTTAGCTCACTGAGGTTCAGATTGCATGCATGAATCATTTATCAGTTTCTGTGCTCACCAAATATAATTACTATATTCAATCTTGTGCCTATCATAAAACAGAATCTGTTCCCTTCGACTACACTACGTAGCATTCTGTGCTCACTAAGACAAGCATTTGGCTCATTGGAATGAAGCTTGTGCTCACCAATTTTACATAATAGCTCACCATAAAAATAATGTTTTTTTTTTACAGATGATACTTCATTTTACACTTCTATATTAGATCATTGTGCTGCTGAGGCAGTTGATGTTGATGATTATGTTAGGATTTTGTGTAATCTTATTGGTGGTTCAAAGGGCAAAGGTGTGGTTTCTAATGATCGTAATGGTGTTGGTGGTGTATCTAACTATGTTGTGATTGATAAGGAGAAATGTGTACATGGTGATGAATGTGTTGTTGAAGTGAAGGAATGTGTGAAGAATCCGAGCTAATTGATAAAAGGGTCAGTTCTCTAGATGCTGCATTTGAGGTATACAACAAGTATGTTTTCCATAAGGGGTTTTCCATTAGGTGTGATAAGTTGCGAAGGAGAGAGGGTTCACAAGAGGTTCCTTCAAGGGAGTTTTGTTGTAGCAAACAAGGTGTTAAAAGGTGTCCGGGGAAAAAAGACAAGACATTTACAAAACGGAGCCAGAGGTATAATTGTAAAGCTAGGGCTATATTTTACATTGAACCAAATGGGGATTAGGTTTGTAAGAAGCATTAAATGGTTCATAATCATGAACGGCTTTTGGAAGATGAGGTGCATAAGTTGAGATCACATAAAAAAGTCCAGAAAGCTCATGCGGACTTTTTCCAAAAGATGAGGAGAAATGGTATGAATGTTTCGCATGCATATCGACTTCTAAGAAACGAGGCTAAGGGCTCACCATCACTTGGTTTTAGTGAGAGGGATGCATATAATAGTGTTACAAATGAACTCAAGAGGACTTTAGATAAGGGCGACGCCAATCATTTGATGTGTGTTTTAGAAGCCAGGTGTGGTAATAAACAAGATTTTTTTATAAGTTTAAATTGGACAAGGATGATTGTTTGATGTGCTTCTTTTGGAGAGATTCGCAAATGAATTATGATTACTTGTTGTTTGGTGATCTCCTTGTATTTGACACGACATATAGGACCAATCGTTATGCGATGATATATGCACCTTTTGTTTGTATGAATCATCATGTAAAGAATGTTACGGTGGGATGCGGGTTTTTTATAAATGAGAAGATTGAGAGTTTTGTGTGGTTATGTGAAACATTTTTAGAAGCTATGGGTAATGCACAACTGAAAATTATGATGACGGACCAAGCATTTTCTACGGTAAATGCTATTGAAAGGGTGTTCCCCTTGGTAAAGCATAGGTTGTGTACTTAGCACATCTTAGAGAATTCAAAAAAGATTATTTTTCATCTTAGAGTATTGAGTGGATTTATTGATAAGTTTGACCATGTTTTGATGAGGTGACACAGAAGTAGAGTTTAAGTTTTGTTGGTAGAGGTAAGCCCTGTCTCTGTTTGCTATTTTTTAATGTGCTCACCAAGTTATTGCTTTATGCTCACTATTTTTTAGTGTCTGCTCACCTAGGTTATATGTTTTTACTCACTAGACTATACCTTCTGCTCACCATGATTACATTTTTCTGCTCACTAATTTATTATTTTTTGGTACCTGGTTTTATGTGTTAGGCTAGTTGAAGAGTATAATTGTGCTAAAAATGCTTAGTTGGTTAGATTGTTTCGATTGAAAGAAAACTGGTGTCCAGCCTATTGCAAGGATGTTTTGTCTGGTGGGATTTTATCGTCACAAAGAAGTAAGTCGACAAATGCTTCTTTGTCAAAGAGAGTCAATGCCACTTGTGGGCTGTTTGATTTTTATAATATATTCTGTGATGTTGTTACTGAGTGGAGGATTAAGGAGAAGAATGAGAATGTGAAAAATAAGGATGGATTTCCCAAGATGTACTTGCCAC
Organism: Carnegiea gigantea; assembly: GCA_029747015.1. NCBI lineage: Eukaryota > Viridiplantae > Streptophyta > Magnoliopsida > Caryophyllales > Cactaceae > Carnegiea > Carnegiea gigantea. The sequence goes on from JAKOGI010000067.1 coordinate 1,348,817, forward strand.
ATGTTAGCATTTTGTAGCATACTTCAAAGATCTATACGAATAACTTGTACAAAGCGTTTGAGAATGAATACATTAAAGGAAAAGGGCGCTATCAAGATCTTCTTAGCTGAAGTGAAACCCCCTATAGTATAGGGCATACATATGTTGTGTATGAGAATTGCCTTTCGAAGAAGTTTGGTTTGTGGTTAGGTTTAATCTACCTGACCATAATATTGTTTGTGATTATAAAATGTATAATGAGAGTGGTATTCTCTGCTGCCACTGCTTGCATATTTTCAATGTTCCTTATGTGCCTAAAGTCCTTGATCAATATATTTTGAAATGATAGACTAGGCTAGCAAGACCCCCACGGGTTGTAGAAGAAGCTGTAAGTAGTAATGCATCTGGTGTTCCCGGTTCCATATGAAGGGTTCAGATGTATAGGCAGTTTGAGGCTTTGCTTCTTACAAGTGAATCAAATAGTTAAGCAAGAAAGCTATGTAAAGAAGCCTTTGCCAAAAGGGTGATGTTGGTGTTGTTGTGGCTTCTGTTTATGTTTCTGACACTGAAAATGATCAACAGTCTAGTAGTGGTAACAAAATCATTGGTAACCCTAAAGGTTCGAGGAAGAAAGGTGAAAGGAATGTAACGAGGAAGACTATGATGGAGAAGATATCAACATTGTTAGATCAAGGAAGGCAAGGTTTTCTTCAAGAAATGGAGGAGATGTGTCTGAACATCAGGTAAAATTCTATTGATAATCTGATTGAATAAACTATATTTCTTATAGTAATATAGTTTTGGAGTTTGCTGAGTTTGCTGCTAATACCAGTAGAATTAATATGTGTTTTAGCTCACTAAATGTTTTGATATGCTCACTAATGCATGGGTTCTGCTCACTAGAAGTTTGTATTGGCTCACTACATTTTCAGTTCTCACACTGTTACTTTTACATGTTGCACTTACTATATTTATACGTTGGCTCACTAAGTACATATATATGCTCACTACAAATACGTTTTTGCTGTGGTGGTTTAGGTTGTTACTGCAGGTTCATCTAATGCACTGGTTGCATCTAATCCAGCGGTAGACTTTAATGAAATGTATAGGGTTTTTAGCTTGATTTTTGATGAAAGGTTGTGGCAAACAAATGGGGATACGATTCCTTACAATCAGTTGAGTCCTGTTTCCGAAGCTGCCAGCATTCAAGAGTAATATGCTCACTATTATAGCATGTATGCCCACTTAAAATATTTATTGGCTCACTAATATAATGTTTCTGCTCATTACATTTAGACGTTTGATTCACTAAAGTTATGTACATGGTTTGTTATTTTTTGATACAGGTGACATGGGAATCAAGCATGAAATTTTGCTATGGTCATAGAGGGCATTGGCTTCTACCATTAACGATTTTTTTTCCCAACTAGGCCATTCAATAGTATGACTTGAACAAATATTTTAAACGTAAATTTGTATCTTAAGTAATAGAGCTCGAATGTGTATTCTTTTTCATTATGATGTTTTAATGTTTTTGTGTTTGAGAATTGTTTTTTTATTTCAAGTTTAAGTAAATGATGCTGAATAATTTTGAATGTTATAATAGGGTGAGTACTTTTAACACGCATAATATGTTGCTCACTGCTGAAGATTCACAGCTTACTAGTTTCATGTGTTAGCTCACTGTTTTCTACAAAACTACTGTAATATGTTTGATAAGTTCACAATATAAAAGTATAGCATTGTATGACAATGACATGTTGAACGCTTTAACATTTTACTTAACATTATAAAGAAAATATTATTGTAGTTTGATTCTGCATTCATTTATAGAATTGAGCATAGTAAAAGATATAGCTCACTGGATTTCGCGATGAGCTCACTGCATTTGTCTTCTAACTCACTGGAATTTGACATAGTAAGCGATAAAAAATATCTAATAGTGAATGTTGTTTACTAATACTTCACCATGATTAAAGGTAAGAATATTAATAGTCTAACTTAAAATTAGTCTAACTAAAAATTAGACTGTAAACATAAGTTTCTAAAATTAGACTAACTTAAAGTAAGGCTGATTAGTCATACTGTTGGCACTTGAGGCTGGGCTAATTCTGCATTCAGTTCTGCTTGTTGTCTATCATGGAACTCTTTTACAAGCCTCTTCACCCTATTTTTATATATGTTGTCTTCATTGTTGATGATTTCATAGCAGTACCGTGCTCGCATTACATCAAGCAGATTTTTGTCCTACAAACAAAACACCAAAAAAAAAAAAAAGAACCATTAATAGGTGTTGTATTTATTTTGAACATATTTTTATAGAGAACATATTTTTGTAAACTTACTTCATTTTTCTTGAAACCACAATCCCATTTATCTACTTCTTTAAAATAAGACTCCATGTGCCTCACGTAAAAAATTCCACAGTCTGTGACATTATTTGTTGTCCTCTATTGCATTCTCATTCGCACTAATTTCATGTTCTTCACAATTTCATGTTTGGGGTGGCCAACACTCTCTTGAAGAAATCTGCCAAAAGATCTTGTCTATGTACAATAAATAACATTGTTCAGCTCACCGGAATTGGGTAATAGCTCACCAAATATGTGTTTTTGCTCACTAAGAATGTGTGTTGGCTCACCAAATATGTGTGTTAGCTCACTACATATATACATGAGCTCACCAAATACGTGTTTTAGCTCACCAATATTAGGTGTTAGCTCACTACACATACTTATTAGCTCACCAAATACGTGAGATAGCTCACTAATATTATGTGTTAGCTCAGCAATAATATGCGTTAGCTCATCAAATTTGTAGGCTCACCAGATTTTTGTGTTGATATGTTGTAAAGTAAATGATTCAGTGAGCATTTGAATATACCACTAACAGATGGGTTTCTCCATATGTTATTTTGTATGGAGCAGTGATGTGCATGTTGTCGATGATATCAAGCCTTTCCTCCTTCAAATCAAAGCAGAAGACGAAGAAGTGCTTCTTGTGGCATATTGGGAAGAGCACCTTGAAATTGGAGAATGATTAATATTATATAATGTGATGTTTTAATATACAATTAAAATGTATTAGATTATTGCTTACCAGATGCAATAATTTTCCTGAGATCCATTTATCACATCTCTGGAATTTATTTTGAAGAATTGTTTCAAAATCAATGTACCTTTCTTCTCCTGATTTTGCTGGATTTATCGTGGGGTCCAAGGTTGACTATATTTTTGCAGCAGTGTAATTAGGTGTTTGATTATGTGTATTTATGTAAATTTAAAATAAGTACATACTTACCATTGCATCAACTGGTGCAAAAAATCTTCTTGGAGATCCTTCACCGCTCTTTCTCTCCAAGTTGTTGAGGATAGCAGTCCAAACATTGATTACCTGGGCATCAATGTATTCTCATGGATGCATGGTTGACATGTGATAATGGTATGCAACATGTGTGTCATTATCAAACATTTCTTCACTAGTTTAGTAAGAAAAGTAAAAAAAAAAAAATGTAAGTTTATATTCATTTTATTTTAAGCGTTTGTAAGTGTGTTATGCGTGAGAGTTATGTGCTTACTTTGAATCAAGGTCCTGTGATGAATGGAATACATATTCAGCTACAATCCTTTCCTGGGCTAACAAATCCCCTGTAATCTTGGTTATTCTCTGCACAAAAGGAGAGCAGAGGAGCTATGTCATTGGGCCTTTCTCTCTCCTCAGTTGATGTCGTAGCTTCTTGCTGTGCTCTTCTCCTGCATACATAATATGTGTAAGTGCTCACTAAAACAGTTGTAAGCTCACTAAAATACTTGTTGTGCTCACTAACATATATGTTCTTCATAGTCACACATATGCCCTGCTCTGTAACACATGTATTCTGCTCACCAAGTTATACTTTATGCTCACTAAAATATAACTTTTGCTCACTAACATATGTGTTCTACTCACCAAGTTATACTTTATGCTCACTAAAATATAACTTCTGCTCACTAGCATATGTGTTCTGCTCACCAAGTTATACTTTATGCTCACTAAAATATAACTTCTGCTCTCTAACATATGTGTTCTGCTCACCAAGTTATAGGTTATGCTCACTAACATATGTGTTATACTCACCAGCTCACTAACATATGTGTTCTGCTTACCAAGTTTTAGGGTATGCTCACTGAAAGTAAAAGCATGGTCAATGAAAATCCTTACCAGCCTTTTTTTTCTTTTTTGTTCTTTTCGTCTTCTCTGCCATGAGATTTTTGCTCTCCTTCAGTTATTTTCTGCCTTTCTTCCCCCTTTGTTTGCGTTTCTGGAATTGTTGGTGGTGGTGGTGTTTGAGGTAATTCATGTGGTGGTTGTGTCTCAAGGGTTTGTGATAGGTGTTATGGGTGAGAGGGTGGTGGTGTCTGATGTGCCTTTGGAGGAGGGAAAGGTGGTAGTGTTTGATGTGTCTGTTGAGGAGGGAAAGGTGGTGGTGTCTGATGTGTCTGTGGAGGAGGGGGAAGGTGGTAGTCTCTGATATGTCTCTGTAAAGGGGAGGGTGGTGGCGCTTGATCTACTTTTGTAGGGGGGAGGAAAGTGGTGTGTGAAGTGATGCAATGTCGATAATATTCAAGTATTGTAAGATGTTATATAGACATTTGGTTAAATTATTTCATTTTGCTTGATTGATATAAATGAAATTAAGAAATAAATATTACCTCTAACTCTAATGGTTCATCATTTTTTGATAAGATCTTTTGATGTTCTTCTTTTTGTGGCTGAGGTTCCTTTTGCAGAGGTGGTTTAGCATGCACTTCCTTTATTATTTGTATTGGAGGCTCCACTCTTTCCTTTCCAAAGACTTTTAGCCCTTCCTTTGTAGCAAGTTGATTGGCTTTTCTCTCTTCACTGGCTCTTTCCCTTAGCCTTTCTATTGTCCAGCCCTTGATTGTTGGGAATTGCCTCTGAACAGTCTTTCTTGTTAGGAGAACCCTGTCAAGATATAGCATCTGTAAGAGAAATGTTCTTTGTAATCAGTCTGTATAGCTCACCAAAAATGTATACTAGCTTAATTAAGTAATGTTATCTAAGAATAATTCTTATTAGGCTCACTAAATTTATGAATAGAGATCAATGTAACAGACAATTATAATATATGAACAACTAACTTATAGCTCAGCAAAGCTGAGCTGTTGCTCAATAAAAGGCGTGTTTTGCTTACTAGGTTATATTGTATGCTCACTAAAAATAGTGCTCTGCTCACTAAACATTTTTGTATGCTCACTAAAATATATTGCAGCTCACTAACATTAAGTAATGTTATGTAACAATGATTCCTATATGTATGTAGGGTACGTGATGCGTGCTCGCTAAAATGGTCATTGTAGAACAATGTAATAGACAATTTTTACACATGATGAAGTTTTCCATAGCTCACTAGAAGTTTTGGTGTGCTCACTAAAATACGCCTTCTGCTCACTAGAATGTATATTGTGCTCAATAGAGCACATGCCATGCTCACTATGATATATGTTAAGCTCACCAAAAGTTTTGGTGTGCTCACTAAAATACGTCTTCTGCTTACTATAATATATGTTCCTCTCACTAAAGTAAATGGCATGCTCAACATGATATATGTTTAGCACACTAATTATATATGTTCAGCTCACTAAATTTGACATTGTGCTTACTGAAAACATGATATTCTGATAGAGCATAAAGAACTTACCATCGAGAAGAGAATAGGGCCATCGAAGTTTGAAGCCCTCTTTTTGACAAATTCACATAATCTGTCAATGGTGTATTGACACCAATCAATTGTTGCTATATCTTCAACATGAGCAACATTCTTGACAAAATAGGGTGCATAATGGACATTCTTTGAACCATTGAAGAAGCATGATACCATGTACAGAACAAAGTTTCTTTTGAAACTTTCCCCTGCATCAGTCTGGCTGAGTATGTATTGTGGCATTTGGCTCAACTTAGGGGGTCCTGTCTTCCAGGTTCCAGTCTTTTCTCCATGCATCAAGGACTTTATTGTACTTGGCATCTTTTGGCTTTTTCCCATAAAACTCCTCAACTTTTCTTCCATCAATGAGGACTGCCAATGTGAGATGCACATCCATTGGTGTAATCTCAATCCTTTTATTTGGTGATATGTATAAGGTGACTGAGTATGGGTCAAATATGTCTACTAGCCAGTTCATAAATCGCCTGGCAATTTAGTGACTTATAAGTGGAGGAATCCTCCAAACCCCATATCTTATATTGCTTTTCTTTGTTCCTCATTGAAATTATCAACCATGCCAACAAACCCTAATGGCAACATTCTTGTTTGAAAGACCTTTTTGGGTTTTGTGTCTCCCTCTGCAGGCTTTGGCACAGATTACATGGACTTGGGGCCTTCAACAGGGACAGTAGCACTTTTTTGGACAACCTCCTTCTTCTTCAGGGATTTTTGTTCTTTTTTTACGCTTGATAACTGAGAGCTGTCCACTCTTTACAGGAGGTTTAGGAGTCTTTTGGACATCGACCTTCTTCTCAGGTTGTGCCTTAACACACTTTTTTGATCTCACTTGCATTTTCTTTGGCCTAGACTTTGTTCCTCGTTTTATCTTCTTCATTCTCTTCACTAAGACTTCATCATCAGACTCAGATTCATCATCATGTCTAGGGGGAGGCATTTTGTAAGTGGTGTCCTCCACAGTGTCATCTGTTTCCTTTGAAGGTTGTTGATAAATGTCGGTAATTGTTTTTTCAGAGCTTTCTTGGGCAGTGTTTTTGGGAACATTGGGGGAGTTTCTGCTGTGCATTGTTGTCTCTCCATTTTGTTCTTCTATTTTGCCAATATTCTGATGTGTATCAGTCTTCTTTAGCTCATTTTTCCTTTTTTGCTGCACCAACTTTAGTCTTTGCCCTGATGTTAGAGTGCGTTGTTGAGGTGGGTTTGCTGTTTTTTGTTGCTCTTGTCCTCCGTCTCCCATTTGAGTAGGATGTGATTAGTCCATGGCATGCACACTTTGTGATTTTTCCAGCACCACTTTTTATTTTTCCCCTACTGTGGGAGCATGGGGTTGTTCATCTTCTGAAGTATGTGGAGTGTTGCAAATATTTTTATTCTTCCTAGCTTCTTGTTTTAGCCTTCTGTTAGTTGCAGTAGTACTTGTTGAGCTGGTTTTCCGACCAGAGGTTGTCGCCCTTGCTGTGGATAGGGTTTCCTGATGCTTTGGTTGAGCTTCCTTAGTTGCTTCTTCTGTAGCTGTACATGGTATTTTGTATAAGTAAACAAGATGTATAACTAAATAAATATATAATGTTTAATGTAATGTGGGTCTCAATTTATATATATATATTTCAGCTTATTAAAATAAACTGTCTGCTCACCAGAATTATAGGTCAGCTCACTGAAATAAACTGTCTACTCACCAGAATTATAGGTTAGCTCACTAAACGTAGTTGTCTGTTCACTACAATTATAGGTCAGCTCACTAAATATAGGTGTCTGCTCACTACAATTGTAGGTCAGCTTACTTAATATAGTTGTCTGCTCACTACATTTGCAGGTAAGCTCACTAGACATTTGTATTAGGTCACCAACCCATATGTCAGGGCTCACTGTTTGAAAGGTATTAATATAGAATATAATATTGACGTGCTTTGAATACAATTTGTCCTGCTCAGTTCACAGGGAATTTAGATGATTACATATAAGCTTACATAATGTAGACAAACCTTGGCCTGAATTGTGAGTAATATCACCTTGTATTCCTTGACTTGTTCCATTTGTTTAATTTTGATAATTTGGGCTTCAATAAAAAAGGAAAAGATAATGTTAGTGCAGTGGACTATTCTGTGTGTGTTCTTTCATATATTTCAAGTGGTAATTACCTAAGTTCACTTGCTCAGACGAGATGTCTCTAACAACCTTCATAATGATGTCTTGAGGGCTTGTGTTTAACCCTTCTATCTTTGATCTATCAAATAGTATTAAATATAATGTTAATATTACATGAAATATGATAACACACTCGAATAAAAGGTACAACTCAGTACCAATATATCATGGGTAACTATTATATAAGACATAACTCACTCTATATGTGAAATAGTATATGAAAAGAGATTGGAGTTCTAGATTGCACACTTTAATGTATGGTTCCACTCTTTCAATTTAAGGTATGGCACAGTAGGATGTAAAATACAGCTCACTATATTATAAGACAGAAGTCACCATACGATGTTGATAGGAACTTGCATATTATTCACTGCTCACTACAGTTTTGTCATAGTTCACTATATTCAAGCCGTAGCTCACTAAAATATAGGGCACATGTAACACCCCCAGATTTCTAATTCTTTAATTACTACTGTTTTAATCTGAAGGGCAGCAGGAACTCCTAACGGGGTGTTACCGCCGTATTCCCTTCTTGAAAATACGAGGCTGGATATCATAACTAACCCTTAAAGAAAAATAAAGAAAGCCCTTACAAATCAAAGCCCACCATACATGGGTCTAAGAATTTTAACACAGAACTTGTACATCATAAATTAACCAACTAAATTCCATTACAACTTTTAAAACCCTTTTTAGGGACAATCCGCATTCGAGCCTCGCTCTACTCTCCTGTCCCCAGTCCCAAGAACAACTAAATCACCTGAAAACAAAACATTTTATAATAGTGAGATAAACTCAGTAACATTCACCCCCAACGGTCAAAGACACGTACAAATTCATTTTGAAAACATTTTAGGAAGAGGGGGAAAAACAACATCACATTTCAAGGTACACAACCCACTATCACCATCTTCGTTAAACTAAATCAAGTTCAGAATCACAATTCCATAGTTACATTCAAAATGTTCAGTTTCAGATAAGTCTTGGGTGAGCGACCCCAGTGGATCTCATGGCCTGTGCTCTAACATAGCGCAGCCGTTCAACTCTTTCCTGGCCTACCGCTCCTCAGGCAGTTACCACTTAACTTTCCTGGCCTACCACCATCATGGGTGGTTACCGATAACCTGGCCCACGTCTCGGCTGAGTACGTGGCCGCTCACATGCATGCACCTATTACCCGGGGAAGGCTATGGCCTTCAATCAGTTCCAATCGAATTAACTCACCCTATTTAGTTCCTTTCGCTTAATGGATGCCAACTTGACACATTCAGTTTCATTCAGATTTAAATGTTTTTCCCAATGGAAATCAGAATGCAGAAACAGAGTTTTAAATACAATCACAGTAAGTTTCAACTTTTACAACAGTAAGTTTCAACTTTTACAATATGAGGATTTCCAACTTTCAGAACAAACACAGCATTTAGTTCCCACCAAGGAATCGTTTATAAATTTCACATCAGCGAACATTCTTTTTGGAAAGGAATGCCAAGGAATCAATACAAGAACTCCCAAAACTTCCATAATTTCAGTAACACAGGGGAAAGGTTAGGGCATGACTGTTACCTGAGTACCGTACAATTTACGGGCTCGGTTACTCTAATGAGGGTTCACTGTTCCGCACCTGAGTCCACAAGTAGCCCATAGTCAGTCCACATTCAGTGTAGGGCAGCCCCGGGCTTCCCCCAAATTTAAAAGGAGGTTTTCTAGATCTTTATTCATCCAACCCTATCTAGGGTAAAGGTGCGGCTGGCCAATTATGGGTCCAACTTAAAAAAATTATAACTCTTGTTCCTGATCTCCAATTTCAGTGTTCTAGGTCAATCTGGAAACCTTACAATATTCTCTATCTTTTTCATGTTTAGAGCTTGGCTTGGTTCTACCCCAAACCTAGTCCAATTTTTGTTTCTTCTGGCAATGCCAAAGACCGTCTTCCCCAGGACAGTCCCGGCAAAAATTATCAAAACTCAGGCTACGCTACTCTAAACGACCCAATTCTAAAATGGAATTATTTGAAACATCCAAATGCTCCTACCCAGTAAATTTCACAATTTTTGGCCACCAGTACTTGCCTAGGGAATTTTTCTAACTTGAAGGCAAAACAGACCAGATTCTGCTCCCCCAGACTTTACCCAGATTTTTACTCCTAAATTCTCATCCTCATAACTTTTTCTTCTGACTTCCAAAAATTATGCTCTTATCCAATATAGAAAGATAATTTTGTTTACTAAAACTTTTATGTTCAGAACTTCCACAAATTCACAGCATAACCAAGTCTAAAAATTCAAAAACCGCACCCTGTGCCTGCAGTTTTCAGATTTGATAGGGCTTGGTATTTTGGCCATAACTCCCTCAATTTAACTCCAATTCATCCAATTCAAAAACCCACATAATCTTCTCATTTTAATCTAACTAGTATAAAAATTTCATAAGTTTTGGACAACCAGAATAAGTATCCGGAAGTTTCAAAATTGCATTAAAAACAGTATGAATTCTGTCCAGATTATTCGAGGGTTGCCCAAAAATACGCCCACACCCGTTAAACATCCCTAGACTCTCGCCTAGACCCAACCATGCCAAAATAACCCATCTTTATTGAGATTAAAAAAAAAAGAAACTACATAATAACATCGTTACGAGTACCTTTGATCAAAACTGGATCTAAGTTGACGGAAATTCCACCTTCGTTCAAATTTAACGTCGAAAGCGCTGATAAAATATAATGAAAATTATATTAAAACCTTCATTCATAAGGTCATAAAATTGCAAAAATAAAGGAGAGTTAAAAGTGGGGGTTTTGGATGCATGGTGTGCATGAATCCATACATCACTTAGCCTTTTCTTACCAACACAAGGAAGAGAGTAGGAGGGGATTGTAGGTGACTTGTGGCAGCACAGTGGGCAGCTGGCGGGGTGGCCGGCAGCGGGGCGAGTAGAGAGAGAAACGGGGGGCGAGTAGAGAGAGAAAGGGAGAGGGAGGGAGGGAGAGAGTGACGTGAGAGGGGGGAGAAAGTGGGGAAATGGGTGGTTAAAAGAAAAGAAAAGGGGGAAAAAAACAACTTTCAATTTTTTTTTTTTTTTTGCACAAGTGGCGGCAGCAAGGGGGGTGGTTAGGGTTTGGATTTTTTTTTTCTTTTTGTGGATAATAAACTAATAGGATAATGATAAGAGGGTATGGATTTTTTTTTTCCTTTTTGTGGATAATAAACTAATAGGATAATGATAAGATGATAAAAGGATAATAAGGTGATAATAGTAGGATGATGATAAGATGATAAAAGGATAATAAGGTGATAATAATAGGATAATGATAAGATGATAAAAGGATAATAAGGTGATAATAATAGGATAATATCAATAAAATAGTAGAATTTCTATACGTCGAAATAAATAAAATAATAATGAAACGATAATATTAATAGTAGAGTGAAATAATATTCATAATATAATAATAAGATAATAACAATGACATTAGGAGTTTTACCAAAAAAAATCGGAAAGGAAAAATTTTGGAAACTTTAATACTTCCCAAAATATATCAAGAACTTTATTAAAAGAATTTCACGAGAGTTAATTGACATTGACTTGGGTTGACTTGGCCTAGGTCGGTCCAACGGGCAAGAATTCCAAATCGAATTTTCAGGGTTTTACAGCACAACTCACTGGAGCATGCATATGTTGACAGCCACTAGCACATAATTTACAGCTCATCAGATTTTTATCATGGCTCACTACATACAAGCCTTAGCTCACTACAGTATAAGACACGACTCACTATAGCATTCATATGTTGACAGGAACAAGCACATAATCCATAGCTCTCTAAAATGAAGATATGGCTCACGACAATATAAGGTACAACTCACTATAATACAAAATCAGAAGAGTTGAGGTAAAAGTGTCTTGGATGTATTAGTCAACATCAAGGTAAATGTGTTTATTGTGAATTTGTAGACAAAATCAGGAACAAGCACATACTGCTCACTGGTTATGTACGTGTGCTCACTAATATTAGGTTTAAGGTTCTCAACATAACTCTTCTGAGCAGTGTTTGATGTATCACTAGCAGATCTCTTCTTCACTGCTGATGAATATTGAGCTTCCATTTGCAAACATTTGAAAAATGATATTATGAGTGTGCGATTTTGTTAAAACCTAGAATGCCAAATGAATTCATCATTTTATTTCGATCATGCCAATAAATTTCGTATCTGCTAAAACTTACGTCGAATTTGTTTGCTTCAAACTTCAGTGGTGATTTTCCAAAGATTTCTTGTTAGAATCGGTGAGCAAAGATAGCAGAATTTAGCCAATTCAAGCACGAAGTTGAGTGGGTTTTGGGAGAGAGAAAGTGAGCAGAAGTTTTTGGGCCGTGGTGATTTGAAATTGCAGTTACGAGCTTTTGTTGTTTTTTTTTTTAAGGCGACGGTTTCTTCACTTTATGCATTGTGGCGCACCAGTTAGATAATGGGTGGGCTCGGTTATACAAATGTAATTGTACAACCAGATGGATGATATAAGAACGGCGTTGTTGGGGTTTCGAATCCCTCCTCGCCCACAACCCACCCCCAACGGGAAGGGCCTTTCCCTTTTTGCAGTAGGAAAATCATGATGGATAGCATATCCAAAGCTATATGGAACTTAGTTGTGGGCCTTTTCGAAGTGGAGTGGTCCTAACATTTTTTTATTACATGAAGGAATTATAAACTTTTTTATAGTACGCTTAGGCCACTAGGATATTATTTTTTTGTTTTTGGCCCTGTGACACTTCCACAGCTGGGCTTGGGATAATAGCACAACAAATACTAGTATTAGCGGCATAGCAAAAATGTGTTTCTTATCATGTCACTAGTATGTTTCAAATGTTTGCTCGTGATAATTGTGGCCTCTTGGGAGAATCAAAGAATGCATCTTCGAAGCACTACTAATGCAATGGAGAATTCTTAATTGGCTAGTTGTAAGCAGGACTATGGAACAAAAGATTACCTTGCACTGCACTAAGGTATTGACGGAGATTCTTAAATATCATAAAGTAGAATTAGAACATGATATAACAAGATAGAAAAAAGACATGGAATGGGTTACCCTCTTAGCTACTCGTAGCGATCAAAGCATGCCCCTTCATTTTTTATTAAAGAAAGAATCAAATCTTCCTAAGTAGGGTTTGAACCTATAACCAATCAGTTAATAGCCGGCCACTCTACCACTGAGCTAATGAGGAACAACAAGAGATTTGATCTCACAGAGTTCAATTTCCATTCTCAAACCATGACCCTTATGAGTTCGGAGCATCATTTGTAACTCCTGGAAGTTCTTCATGGTTGGTCCTTCCTTGCCTCATTTAATTTCATATGGAATGTCAAAGTGGCTTTATTTCATAATATTCCATTCATATCCTAATTACATTTATTTTATATCCCTTTGGTGTCATACATTATTTTTATGGTATTTCTTTCTATTCCTAAATATACAAAGTTAAAAATTATCATTAAAAAAATTATCATGTTATAATCCAAAAATTCCAATACAAAAAAAGGGAGGTTCCCATGATTTTTCAATGTTTTCTACTACGTAATCTAGCATCGTTGTACATGAAGATAATCAATTCCGTCATCCTGCTTAGACTCTATTATGGATTTTTAGCCACATTCTCCATAGGGCCTTCTTATCTGTTTCTTCTCTATGCTCAGATTGAGGTTATAGAAGAAGGCAAAGAAGCAATCAAGGAGGAGTTAATATTAACAACTGGTTTCATTATGTGACAGCTCATGATGTTCAAATGGATCTATTATATGCTTCCACATTTAGCATTGAATAGACCTCATATAACAAATTTGCTAGCTCTACCCTATCTTTTCCTTTATTTCTACTGCAACAATTATGAAGACTTTTGATTATGAATCTACTAGCAAAAATTCAATCAGTAATCACAGTATTCAATGTGCATTCCTGAGTAATCTCATTTCTTAATTATTCAACAATTTATTTTTACCAAGTTCAATGCTAGCTGGATTAGTCAACATTTATATGTTTCGATGCAACAATAAGATAAGATGTCATTTACAAAAAGTTTTGTTGTTAGGCCCTTTGATTAAATGATATTAATATCAAAAAGGGGTGCCATATGTTAATTATGGACTAGACATCCACTATCTTGCCTAGAATGATTGGCTACATAATTGCTATCCACAATAGAGAGGAATACTTGCCTATTTACGTAGTGAATCGTATAATAGTCATAAATTAAGAAAATTTTTACCAACTTTCAATTTACTTACTATGCAGAGAAATCAAGTACTTAAAAACACCCCTCAATGGGGCGCCCACCCCATCAAGGGTGTTTTTGAGTACTTCATTTCTCTGCATAGTAAGTATGTGCATTTTACATGTAAAAAAAGATAGTAAATCCACCAATTCTGTAAGTCCCTCAATGGCACCCCTACCCCATCCGGGGTGTTTTTGAGTACTTCATTTCTCTACATAGTAAGTATGTGCATTTTACATGTAAAAAACAATAGTAAATCTCATCGTTAAGTTAATATAATAAATAAAGATGTTTATTGGCCATTACTAAGATGTAAACTTTAATGAGAATCATAAAAAAAGTGAAGGCAACAAAAGAACAATGAGTTGAACTGGCAAAACAGACTCGAAATTCGAACCAGATGACCTAGGCTCATACCCGACCCGACATCCAAAATATGCTCATCCAAAAATGAACGCGAAATCCGAATTGATCCGAACGAAGCATACCTGACCCAACATCTTCTACAAAGTTGCTTAGTATTGTATGACAAGCATATTGGATCAAAAATCAGTTGACCCGAAATCGATTTGAACCGAAGTTCACCGGACCCAAACCGAATTGACCTGAAATGTCACTTTACCTAAAACATGACCTGACTCAAACTGAACCAGACCCGTACCTAAACCGAATGACTCATTTGCCAGGCCTAACAATGAGTAAGTGGACTGAATAAGAGAAGGGGAATGTATGCTTTAGGTCAATATATACCAAGGTATGCCTACAAAGCACAAAGAGTAATTGATCAGATCCGTGGGCATTCCTACAAATAACCACTATGACATAGAATTCGTGTGTTATACAGCATGTTATCCCATCTTTAAATTGATTTATTCTGCAACAGTAAATGCTAGGCACAATAAAGTTTCCCAAAAAAAGGGTTAATGATAGGAAAGTCGAAGTTAGCAAAAGAACTTCTAAGAAAAAACAAAAATTAAAACCCTAAGCTCAAGGAAGTAATTATCTGATAAAAAGACCAACTGGCCACATAACTATTGTATAACAAGATGAATCTTCATTGAAGGATTTAGAAAAAAAATATACACACTTTTTCAGAAGAAGATAGACAACTAGTTTGGGTTATAGTAAGCTCTTCAATTTTAAGCAGGTTTGACGAGTTGCTATTAAGAACTGTTAGCAATAGGGGATTTAAAACTTTGCTGATATGACAAAAACACAAATCCACTTGGCTTCAACTTGATCACAACTAAGACCATTGTTGCCTTTTGTTTGCACAACTAAAAAATTATTCTGAAGGTCTGCAAGAAGATCAAAAATATACGAAATTGTACCAAAAATTATGTACAAAAAAGATACAAGAACATTTTCAAGTGCCGAAGGAATTGCACATGTGAAATTAGAAAAAGAATCACTTTGAATCAGGTTAACATCTATACAGGATTTCCCCGATTAGTAATGGAAAATAGACCAGGAGGGGTCAAAGACCTCTAAAATTAATGTACAAAAAGAATTGAATTGTGTAAAACAAAACCTCAACACTGTTATTACAAGAGTGCAAAATCTTATGGGCATTCTAATATTCTTATAGAATTTATAGCCGGACAATTGAAAAGTCCGATATCCTTTCGAAAAGTAACGAAAAAGGTCATTGAATGAGCTGAACAAGCTGAGACAAAAGGAAGTCAAATGCAAATCACAGGCCGTATCGATGCAAAAGAATTTGTATGTGTTGAATAGATAAGAGAGGTAGGGTTCCCCCACAAAACATTCGCGTGAAAAGTTATTACTATGCCTGTACAGTTCGAACTATTTGTGGAGCATTGGGCATTCAAATTTGGATATTTGTAGACAAGGAATAATAATCTTTATTTGACTTGTCATTCTTTTTGGTTTAAAGATAGAACAAAAAATGACAACCTTTTTTCCATCAAATTTCCATCGAAACAATTCACATTTTCAATTCTATAAGGTCGAATAAAAATTTGATCGACCATTTGATAACAGTGATATGTTGAGCGTGTGAGTGGTTCGTTTTTGTTAGAAATAAGAATTAAAAAAAAGAGTCCATTGCTTTTAGTATCAACTAATAACTATAAAACTAATAGCTAACTCATTGCATCACATTACCTAAATCCAAAGAAGTTATCAAGATATGATATTTTAGCCCCATCATTACAGAAACTACAGTTTTTTTGGCAATAACAAGAAATCGAATGAATTGTAAAGCAAAACCCCCCCCAAAAAAAAACCCATACATGGTGGATAAATGGAACGGTGAAGGAAAGGGAAAAAATGCAGATAAATGATGTATGATTCCACTATCTAAGGCATTTGAATCATATCATAAAAGACAATGTAGTCAAGCATGAATACATATTCACACATAATTATCTGAAATGAATCTATTCATTGAAAAAAGAAAAAAGTAAGTGCCTCGGGCCAGTAAAGACTGAGAAGGTTAGCTCAAGAACAAATTTCATTAAGAGCTCCATTGTAGGATTCAGATCTAGCCATTAATCAAGAGCAATGGGAATGCTTGAGCCAGTGAGCACAAAAGATTCGATTGAAACGAATCCTAATGATTCATTGGGAAAGATAGCAGAACGAACCACATACCAATTCATTATTCTGAGTGATAAACGAAACCTATAAAACTGAAATAGATAGTGAAAGGGTAAATATTCAGCCTCGAAAATTTCTTTTCTATTAGATTGCTCATATTTCATTTAGAATATTGGATGATAACATACTATACTTTGAGGGTATTGGATAATAGTACTCCCAACTTTGAACTTGGATGTTTATACACCATACTATGGGCTTGTTTACTGTTTATATACTAAGATTGATTTTGAAAGAATTTTTAGTTGGTGATGTAAATTCATAATCAACATCTGCAATTGTATACACTTAGGAATTCTTATATTTTAAATATATGCAATTGTATACCATTGTGAAATTGTTGCACTACATTGATAAAAACATATACAGGCTTTGCCTTTGTTTATAGATAATAAATAGGCCAATATTATGATTTATGAACGTCCAAGTTGAAAGTTGGGAACATTCAGTACCCCCAAAATGTAGTATATTACTGTCCAAAGTTCCATTTTATTTTAGCAGTATACTTTAATAAAATACATCTATACAAATAAAAAAATACAAGTATTGAACGTAAAATTTTGACAAACTTTAATTGTTGAAATTTAAGTCACATAGTCAATATGTCTTTCATGTGAAAATAAATTTGTCAATTTTTAATATGGGCCAATGGTCTCATTGGCTTGTATTCTCACAGCCCAAGTGTTTTTATTATTAAAAAAAAAAAATATTAGCGAGCGGCCTTGCAGTTCGTTTCCAGCAAAGTGAGCCACAGAGTTAATTGGTCTAATTCCATCTAAATTGCTAGACCTACTTCAATCAATATTTGGGACTAAATGATTTTGTCAATGGTAAATAAAATGCAAAGTGGTTACATGTAAGGAGAATTGTAGTAATAAATGGTTGATGGATTAGGGGTGTGTTTGGTAGGGGGTAAAATCATTTTCCCATTTTCCCATTTTACGCTGTTTGATAAAAAGCAGAGGGGAAAATCATCTTCAGGGGAAAATGATTTTACCTCATGAGAAAGAAAATATTTTCCCCTGAAATTGGCCATAAATAATTTTCCTAGGGTTCCAAGTCTCTCTTTGACACTCACTGCTTCTCTCTCGTCACACTCGCTGCTTCTCTGTCTTCGACAATCTCTCTCTCCACCCCCTTAAGCACTCTTGCCAATTTTATTGGAAGCCAGTTGAAGCACTATCGCTGCTAAATTCTACTCTCGATTCAAGTGTTGATGAACCCCTCTCTCTGTTCCTTCATATTCAATTTTCCGGGTAAATTTTTAGATCTAGGCTTTCAATTTCTCTAAAGTCGACTCTCCCTTTAAATCCCTAGCTTAAGTTGTAGTTAGGGTCTCGTCATCTGATTATTGAAGGGTAGTCCGTTTCATCTCACCATTGTTGGAAGTTGGTTGGAGGAGTCTTCACATTCCCGTTCCCGTTCCTGTTCTACTTTGTGGATTCCATCTCTCCTTTAAACTTTGCATTTTTCTGGTTGCTTCTGGTTGATTGCTTCTAATTTGATCGGTTTGTAAGATTGTAATTTGCAATGTTTTGGCTAGACCATTAATCTACTCTCAACCCATGTTCTTCCCCTATCTTGATTCTAGTTATGAAGATGATTATATCAAATTCTTGGTCCGAAAAGAGCAACAAACCAATTTTGGATCCGAGCCCTTACCTAGGTCGTGGCCCACTTGGATGCTATCAATTGGATTCTTCATGTCCGTTTTCTCTCTCCTCCACCCCCTTATCTTTTCCAATCCCCCCCTTTTCTGGGATAAATGATGATGATGATGATTAATTTATCTCAACGCAGAATTAAACCCTACGGGGTCTGCACAATCAAACTGCATATTTATTAGTCACATACTTTGATCACTACTTATTAGTAACCCGAATTGATGTGAGTTCTAACTGATGCGATATGATTTTTTTGTGATTAGCTGGTAATTAATCTTACTGGGTTTTTGGTTAATTTTAGGATTATATGAATAAATATGAGTTGATGTGTAACAGCCCACGACCACCCGCCATCGAGGTATTGTCTGCTTTGCGGCTACACAACTTACACCAGGGCATGTTCACCCTGAGTCCAGTGCACCCCTCACGGTTTTGTCCTCAAAAGGCACCTCGATGGATTGAGGTTTCCTCACGCTTATAAGGCATGGTTCGTTCCCCTCAACTTCCGATGTAGGATACCTTCATCCACCCCCTCTCAGGGGCCCAGCGTCCTCGCTGGCACACCGAGTCGGGTCCATGGCTCTGATACTACTGTAAAAGCCCACGACCACCCGCCATCGAGGTATTATTTGCTTTGGGGCTGCACAGCTCACACCAGGGCACGCTCACCCCGAGTCCAGTGCACCCCTCACAGTTTTGTCCTCAAAAGGCGCCTCGATGGGTTGAGGTTTCCCCACGCTTATGAGGCGTGGTTCGTTGCCCTCAACTCCTGATGTGGGATACCTTTATCCAACTGTAACAGCCCACGACCACCCGCCATCGAGGTATTGTCCACTTTGGTGCTACACAGCTCACACCAGGGCACGCTCACCCTGAATCCAGTGCACCCCTCACGGTTTTATCCTCATAAGGTGCCTCGATGGGTTGACGTTTCCCCACGCTTATAAGGCGTGGTTCGTTCTTCTCAACTCCCGATGTGGGATACCTTCATCCACCCCCCTCTTAGGGGCCCAGCGTCCTCGCTGGCACATCGGGTCAGGTCCATGGCTTTGATACCAATGTAACAGCCCACGACTACCCGCCATCGAGGTATTGTCCACTTTGGGGCTACGCAGCTGATGAAGGTATCCCACATCGGGAGTTGAGGGAAACAAATCACGCCTTATAAGCGTGGGGAAACCTCAACCCATCGAGGCGCCTTATGAGGACAAAACCGTGAGGGGTGCACTAGACTCAGGGTGAGCGTGCCCTGGTGTGAGCTGTGTAGCCCCAAAGCGGATAATACCTCGATGGCGGGTGGTTGTGGGCTATTACAGTAATACTGTAAGGCCCGCATACCTTATTTTCCGTTAAGCTGTTCGTCACCCTTTTTGTGTTATAAAAACCGTATTTTATTAGCTATATAAGCTAAAATTATTTTCTAAGTGCTTATGTGAGTATTGATTTTATTAAAAAGAATATTTTTATCGACAGTAATAATATTATTGTTATTAGTTTTGAAGATCATTCAATGATTTTTAATAAGCGCTATTAATGGTTATTAGCGAGTGCTAATTCAAGTAGGAACCCAAACACAATTAGGCTGTCAATCTTAGAAGTAGTTCGATGTTATTGAATCGATCCTAGATATATTCGGGAGCGAGTAATCAATGAAAGGTCATTTTAGCATTTGGGTTTAGAGTTTGGGATCTGAATTAGGCTAGCAATACCGATTCCGGAACAGCTTGGACCAAAATTAATGAAAGAGAGTAGGAAGGGGGAAACTTGTAAATTCGCCCATCCCACTCCCTTCCTTCTTCGCCTGCCTCGACCCCCCTGATACACTCTCTTTCCTCTCTCCTCTCTGCTTTGCTTCATTTTCCTCCTCCTCCCCCCTATACACGAGACTCTAGCTTCACGAAACCACCCAATTTTCGCCACTCCTAGCTGCAGATCTGCTCATTCCACCTTCCCCCACAAGCTAGCAAGCATTTGGTGTGAATTTTGGGCGAAAGATCGAGAAGAACCCAACATGTTTTTGGTGGGTTTGAGCGCGATTCGAAGCCCAGACATTTGTTAAAACTCAATCATGCAATTTATCATTTAGTTGCTTTGAAACCACTATAAATTAAGGGTGAATGTTTGGAGTTGAATTAGGGTTCGAATTGTGTGAATTAGGCACGCTCAGGGTTTATTTGCATGGGTTTGGACGCTTGACTGGGGACAGATTTGGGCGTGGTTTGGTCTGGTCAAGCGAGCAGCAAGCGAGGATCAAGGAATCGGGTTTCTTCCAGCACTCAAAACCGAGCCCGGCAGCCCTCGAACGAACCTTAAGCTTGGAATCAAGGTGAGGATTCCTTTCCTCCTAAATTAGTATTAATTTCAATGATTTTAGCTAAATTTAGTTGATGCATGTTAATTCCAAGTTTAGAAATCAGTTTGGGTAATTTAGAATTGAAGTTGAGGAATTACGAACATGGTACTGATTTGGGTCATTTGAATGCCGAATTGAGGCTGAATGTTAATAACCAGACAGTAGAGAAATGTTTAATGAACAGAATGTTAGCATAGCGCTGTGATTCTAATAATTTATAAGTTCAAACTCCGTTTTGAAGCTTGAGGAGGCTAATCGAAGTAATTGTGGAATGAACTGAATTATGTCTAAAGGTTATGGTTACATCAGTTTAGGCATGTTAATAGTCTATTCGTAGTTATCTCAATGAAGTATTATACTTATGGCTATCGGTTAGCGAACTAAAAGGGGCAAAGTGTAGTTTTAAAGTTTCGATTACATCAATTGGTTCACCTAAACACTACGTTGTTATTAAGCATGAATGTAATGCCTAAATATGATCATTCTATATACTGTTGGTTTGTATATGTCAATATTGAACCGAGCTTGATAGTTGGATGGTTTGATGTGGAACTATTGAGTGGTTTAAGGCTCTTGTGGTCAGTGCTGTATGAGGAGGGAGATAGGGTTGTGAATTGCCGCAATCATGTGGATTGCGAATATGACCAAAACATGAGCTAGCCATCCTCCTAATCTTCTAAGGTAAGCAAAAGTTGAAGCTAGTGTAAAAAGCCTAAGAGGGGGAGAACAATTAATTTTTGTATCAAAAGTTTGCATCATCATTTGTACGCTTTGATAAAGTTTTGTTAATTTAAGTATGGTGTGTTTGGCTTGGGAGAATTTTTGATTCTACTCAAATCTTAATCCAAACCGATAGGATTTGTCTTATGAATTCCTTGGATGAATTGCTTTGGCTTGGTCTTGGGAATTTTATTCCTCATTAGTCTTAGTTCAACATTAACTGAACCTAATGACTTGTCTTGGCAATGTATTTTGCTTCATTACCTAATCATATTGTTCATACTTGTATTAAATAATTCACAACACACAAATAAAGAAATAGGAACTATGCTGCTATATTATTACTATTAAAATTTAAAGCATTAACCCTAGGGAGATGTAAAGTTTTGAGCCTGGTCAAAAAAATTAAGTAAATATATTAAAAATTTATGCATAGCAATGTCTAAGATTGCCCACATACCAAGTGTTTAGAAGCTCTTTGCAGCCAGGGTGAAAAGTTTGTCCCTACTTGGAGAGGCTTCTTTTTGTTTCTAACAGTGAGTCCAAGGGACTAGTTACACCGACTTCTATGGGTACCAGGGGTCATATACCAACCTGTATAGTTTCAGAATGGTTCTTGGAAAAGGGTAGATTCTTATTCTCTTTGTTGCCTGGTTTAGGGATTAGGAGCATATTGAGCTTTAATTGCTTCATAGGTTACCTCTTGCTAGCCTGTGAGCATAGGAGTATGGCTTTCAAGGTGGCTCGTGATATTTCCTAATACTATTCTGATCTCCCACTGTCTTTCCTACATAACCATTGTTTATCAAGCGATACATCTCTTAGTCGTAAGTAGAGAGTATTGCTTTAAGGGAGTTCAGGAATGGTCACGCACAGTTATGTTGTAGGTAGAACGCATATCAATGATAATTTAGCTTACCAGTATCTGGCAGGTCTTCCCCTTCTGGGTCCTCTCTGAGGAAGGTAGCGTAATCATCCCTTCATGGTACATGGTATGCATTGTGAACCATGTGATAGGGTATGGTGCTAGACATATCTTTAGCATTTAGGCCAAGCCTATAAAATAGTTATAAAATATGACTTCTATGGAACTTTCAGTATCTACTAGTACCCACTAATCTTGTAGTTGCCTACTATCAGCTTGAATGCTATATGATCATTATGTGACTTAGACATGGATCTAGAGCCTTTACAAAGAGTTTTAGAGGTGTATCCACATTTGCTTAGTTTATTCCAAGGCTTATTTGGTTCAAATTTCTCTGATGACCCTTTAGGGTGCTGTTTGACAATCTTAACAAGGTTGCTCGCCCAGAATTTACGCCTTTGAGGGGTGTGCCTTAAGAGTTATCTTCTTCTAAGCTCCATTCATATGGACGTTCCCTTTTCTTTTAAGGCCTATCTTGAGGTGCTTTTGAATATTCTCTTCGTTGGCTAGATCATTAAGTACTCTATCTAGATACAACAATGTTTCATATTATGCCTATAATCCTTGGAAGCCACACCACTTGTCCTTGCCTTGTCCTTGTCTTTAATCCTCTTCTTGAGTGGTGTGGAAGCCTCTACGTGCACACGTTCCTTGATCTTTATTAGGATCTTACCTCTTGAAGTGTTAAAGAGATATTCTTTCCTAAAGGCTCTTTCTTTCTTTTCTTTATGACCTTACTTGACTTACCTTTTGTCCTCCCTATTATATGCTCTCTTTGGGTGTCTTGGCCCCTTTTATGATAGCCTTTAATTGTATGTACCTCTTTACCATCTCTAGAGCCTCGCATGGTTAGCTATTCTATAATGAATTTTTCACATTGGCCTTTACGCCTAACCGCATTAGGAAAGGAAGCTAATGCCAAATTTGGCTTAAGGTGCTCCACAAAGAGTTTCTCATGAGTGAATCTTTCCACAAATTCATCCATGGTAACTAAACCTTTTCGAGCCAGCTTAATTAGTTCTTCATCTAATTTTGGTGTCCATCTGCTCCCAACAAGTGGCTTCCAAAGTTTATACAAAGATCATCCCATGATTTGATTGATCGAGGGAAGCCTATTTAACCAGACTTATGTAACACCCTTTAGGGTAGTAGGCAAGCATTTGTACAACATAGCCACTTAGAATGTTGTTGAGACAACACAACTTTGATAGAGTTTAAACTCTACTATTGTGAATTTTCTTCACAGTCTTCTTCTTGATGAGGCATAGCTAGATCAGGCCTTTTCAATAAGGATTTCTCATGCTTAGCCCTCATGTGGTTCAAGGTCTCTCTCAAGTCTTTATCATCTTTATTCCTCTAGTACCTAAGAGATCTATTCTCAAGGTCCCTTTCCTTTGAGTCATTAGGGAAAAGCTCCTTTTGAGGCTTAGTAGTCCTTATCCATCTTTAACAGATAGTCTCTTTAGGAGTAGTGTCACCATCATTGGGTGGCACCTTGTGCAACTGTATATCCTTATAGATGGAGCCAAATGTTTCAGCGTAGTATAGTTTCTTAGGTTTTCTTTTTTTTTTTTTTGGGGAACCTTAAGGAACTTGTAGTATCATTGAAGGATTACTTATAAAATAACTCCGAGGGGGGTTCTTATCATTAAGAGCATCTGATAATTGCTTAAAGTGTATGTCATTTTATGGTCATTTTTGCTGCATTTTAAGGGAAAATTATATGCTTTATGTGATAATTTATTATCATTTTCCCATTCTATGCTTGGGTATGATTATTTGATGTATTTTGCAGGATTTTAGGCTTTTTTACCAAGCATTTGACCCTAAATGAGTGTATTTTGACTCCCACGAATGCCCCTGAGTTGCCATGCCTGTGCAAGAGAGGAAGAACAGAAGAATACCGAGGCAGCAGACACTACAACCGCTCTGTGGTGAAGCCCACGGTCCGTGGTGTCTTTATTTTCCTACGAGGCTTTTTGTTTCCTCGTGGCTTTTCAACTTCCTAACAGTTTTAATGCCATTAAGTCCCATTGCCCTTCGGCTTCTAGGACTTTCACTATAAAGAGGGCTCTTCTCTTCTCATTTCCACACATCCGACACCCCATCATCTCATGTTCATTTTATTTTCCTCTCTTAGATTAGTGTAGATTAGATTGGAGAGAGAGTGAGTTGAAGTGAAAATTTGCAAGGATTCCACCCCGGGCTTGCAACGACGGTTCAAGCGCAATCTTGGTTGAGGATCTCTTTTCTCTTTTCTCTTATCTTCTCTTTTCTTTTTAGATTAATTGCTTTAGTTTGTTTAATTTTATCATGTTTGAGTAGTTTAATTTTTATCTAGGGATTTAGTAGTTTATGAAAGTGTTGTTGGATTACGTTTTGATTTAAAGAATTATGCTTATTTTCATGGTTGGTTTGACTTCGTTCTATCAAGTGTTATTCATGTTATTAGTGGATTTATGGCTAAAATTTGCTTGCACAATTGAAACAATCAAGTGAACATTCAAAGGATGACATTTGGTTGTTGAATTGCTTGTTAGAACCTATCGTTGCATCCTCTCGAAAGAGAGATTGTCAAGTTGGGAGGACTCGAATTAAGTAATCGAATGTATTAGACTTGGATTAAGTCAAATTAGCTTGAAAGAGCGACGTTTGCTTAGTTTAGGCAAATTTAGTTGATTTCAAAAGAATAGATTGAATTTCTGTATAGATTGCAATTCCTCGAAATTAACCAGTTAGAGAAAGGCACATGTTTATCATTTTGATCCAATCACCTTTCATAACTATATGAATTCCTAGATATTCTTCCTCAATTGATTTAGAATTAATGTATTAGAAATTGTTAATTCGAAACCATTTAAAATTTGATTCGCTTAGCATATCTTGAGGGATTATAACCCAATAGTTTCATCTAGTCTTTGTGGGACTGACCTTGAACAGCTACAACGTCACCGTGCGCTTGCAGCCGTATCAAGTTTTTGGCGCCGTTGCTAGGGACTAGCGTCAAATATTGGGTTTTTTTTGATAGGTTTGACTAAGCATTTTGTTTTTCTTTTAAAAAAATTTAAAAAATTGAAAATTAACCCAAAAAAATTTTTGAAACAACAATGGCAATTTTCCATTTCCCCAATTTGAGCATGAATTATTTTGGAAGTATTTTAAGCGATTAAGTGTGTTTCTTGCTCGATGTGGTTACTGTTTGACTAAATGGGAAATTTTAGACATTATTGATGAGGGTGTGAATAGTAAAACTCATACTCTTTTCGGGTATTCGGATTTTCATGGTAAAAATGTTGATGAGTCATATTATTTGCTTGAGTGGCTTGCTTGGGATTTATTTGAATTTGAGAAGGCTACTATTATTTGTAGATATTCAATTTATGATCCTTGCATATTCTATTGTAGATCTTATTATGCTCCTTTTTGGTGTGATTTGTGTAATTCTTCTGACAACGCTACTAACTTTTGTCCTTATTATGCATGCTATACTCAACCTTATTTTGCATCACCCATAGATAATACTGATGTTGTCCTATTCTTACATGACTCGTCCTTTAGGTCAGTGCACAGGCTTGAGGCGGGTGAGCCTTTTGTGTTTGTTACTAGGTTTGATGTTTTTGATGCATGTTTAAAGTCCGAAAATATTTTTGATAAGGTGGATGATCTAGTTGAGACTTCTTTGGAGGGGTCATGTAATGTGTTTATGCATGAGGAGTTTCCTAGCCTTGGTTTTAATGATTGTGTTTTGCTCAATCCACTTGATCATTCACATGTTTCCCTTATGTGTTCACAACCTTCTCCTTCCCCTGAGTATGACATTGTTAAGCCTATTGATAATTCTATGATTTGTAATGCTACTATTGATTTGGGTTTTGAGGATAACAAGTTCAATGTGCTTGGTGGGAATGTTGATGATTATGCGTCCTTAGGTTACTTTAGAGGGTATCATCCCTGCATTGACCCTTATTGTGTATGCCTAGAGGGCCTACCTAGGAAAATTATGTGGACTATATTCTTTAATCATTCCTATGATTTTTCTATGACCATTGATAAGGTTAAGAGGATACTTATTGTCTTTTGTGTGATCTTGGTTATTTCCTCTTACCTTTTATTTTCTGATTTGTGGTCCCAGGAGTTTGATAAGCTCCTACGTGCTTTAATAGTGTATGCTTTCGTGAGCCGAGTCTTAACGTCATAATGGAGTGGCTGATGCTCTATGTGCCCCGGTTATTACGAGGCCCCATAGCTTAGGTGCACCCTGCACCTAACATGGTGAGATTGTTTTCTTTTGTTCTCCTTCTCTAAGTTTCTTTATGTTTTCTATTTTGGTTAATCTAAGCATGGGGAAAGGGTAATCTATATGTTTTCTATTTTGGTTATTAGCTTGTATACATACTCGAGCATATAGTTTTGGGTTTCCTTTTTGTTTGCATTAGCGTTTTGGATTTAGTTGCAATTTAGGTTTGCATTTTAGATTTGCATGTAGGGATGGTGTGGATTGATTTGAGATAACCTCTAATGATATGTTTGTTAGGCAAAATAACTTTCATGAGCTTGAGTATCTTTTGATGTGTAATCCTTTTTGGTGCTAAACTTTGTGAAGGTTTTGTAAATGTTTCTTATTTTGACCTTTGTCTTGATTGAGAACTATTTTGTCCCTTGGAATCATTAGCACTAATGTTTGTACATAAGAATCATTTTATGAGCTCATTAAGACTGTGGTAGATATCCCGTGAGATTTTGAGCCTTATTTGGACTAATTCATTATATTTAGTCTCATGTTTCTTTCATGTATGTGACTATTCCATGTTGCATCTCTAGAACTTACCTAGACTCTTGTTCAAAACCACATTAGCATGTGCATGTTGATGATATGATAGAGGCATTTTTTTTCCTTCGGCCATTTTAGCCACATAGCCAAATAGCCTACCTTTGTGTTACATGTTTTTTCCCCCTTTGCTTGCCCTTTTGAGCTTATATCCGTCTTTGTTGTGATCCCTTCATATTAGCCCTTGGCCAAACCCATATTCATAGCCTTTAAGCCAAATCTATGGAGCATAACTTCATCTATGTAGTGGGTGGTTTTGGGGATAATTGAGTTTTAAGGTGAGTTTGGTATGTTGGTTTGTTGAGGGATTGATGATATTGAGCATTTGCTTTTGTTTCCTCTTGTTTAGGTTGTAAATATATATATATATATATTTGGTTGTGAGTTGACAGTTAGTGATCTTATGCCCGTATTGAGGGCAATGTGCGATTCAAGTATGGGGGAATTAAGTTAGTCGTTATATTTTCGTTTCATCTCCCCCAAAAAAAAGAGAAAATATCATTAAAAAAAGAATAAAAAAAAACAAAGAAAAAAAAGGAAAAAAAGAAAATTGTAGGAAAAAAAAGAGCGGAAAAAAACTAAGTGTTTGGCGTGGGATACGTATATAGCTTAAGTTCTTTCTTTGTCAACTCATTTCCTACTTAATTGAGCAGGGTATGTTCATTTTATTTTGAGGTTTGGAGTGTGAGTGAACTTCAAGGTTTCTTGGTGGTTTGTTGGTTGCTCCATAGTCTATTGGCTAAATAGCTCCACATTACCCAAATTCATTTGTCTACTTCCTTTCCCTTAACCTTTAGCCCACGTTACAACCCTATCAAAGTCCTCTTGATTATCTTGTACACATTGCTTTTTAATGGTGAAGAATTTGAGAGCCTTGTCAAGCATATGGTATATTGCATCTTTGGAATGAGTCTTGAGTGAACCTATGCTATATTTCAAACATATGAGTGGGAGAGTTCCACATTTCTCCAAAGTGAGGTTCTATCAATAGATTTGGCTCTACTCAATCTCATGTGCTTGCATGACATGCTTTATGGTTCTTTGGGGGTGATCAAGTTTGACATTGAGCTTGTAGTCTTATACTTCTTTGAAAACCTTCTTTTCCTCCTAATTTTGAAATATTTTGCACATAATTTGGGGTTATCGTTGATTGATATTCTTTCATGTGATATGCTATAACTCGCCTACTTTAAGGAGGTTGTTATGTCTTTGAGTCATAAATGCATCTTCCCTTGTCAGTTTTCTTCAGTGTTTGCTTGAGGACAAGCAGCGATTTAAGTATGGAGGAGTTTGATAAGTGCTTAAAGTGTATATCATTTTAGGGTCATTTTTGCTGCATTTTTAGGGAAAATTATATGCTCTCTGTGATAATTTATAGTCCTTTTCGCATTTTATGCTTAGGTATGGTTGTTTGATGTGTTTTATAGGATTTTAGGCCTTTTTACCAAGTATTTGACCCTAAATGAGTGTATTTTGACTCCCACGGATGCCCCTGAGTTGCCATGCCTGTGGAAGAGAGGAAGAATAGAAGAATACCAAGGTAGCATACACCACGGTCGCTCCGTGGTGAAGCCCACGGTCCGTGGTGTCTTTATTTTCCCACGAGGCCTTTTATTTTCTCGTGGCTTTTCAACTTCCTGATAGTTTTAATGCTATTAAGTCTCGTGGATGTTCGGCTTCTAGGACTTTCACTATAAAAAGAGCTCTTCTCTTCTCATTTCCACACATCCAATGCCCCATCATCTCATCTTCATTCCATTTTTCTCTCTTAGATTAGTGTAGATTAGATTAGAGAGTTAGTGAGTTGAAGTAAAGATTTGCAAGGATTCCGCATCGGGCTTGCAACGACGGTTCAAGCGCGATCTTAGCTAAGCACCTCTTTTCTCTTCTCTCTTCTCTTCTCTTTTCTCTTTAGATTTATCATTTTAGTTTGCTTAATTTTATCATGTTTGAGTAGTTTAATTTTCATCTAGGGATTTAGTAGTTTATGAAAGTGTTGTTGGATTACATTTTGATTTAAAGAATTATACTTAGTTTCATGATTGGTTTGATTTCGTTCTATTTAAGTGTTATTCATGTTGTTAGTGGATTTGTGGCCAAAGTTTACTTGCATGATTGAAACAATCGAGTAAACATTCGAAAGACGACATTTGGTTGTTGGACTGCTTGCTAGAACCTATTGTTGAATCGTCTCAAAAGAGAGATTGATAAGTTGGAAGGACTTGAATTAAGTAATTGAATATACTAAACTTGGATGAAGTTAAATTAACTTGAAAGAGAAGAATAGACTAAATTTCTGTATAGATTGTAATTCGTTGAAATTAACCAATTCGAGAAAAGCACATGCTTATCAGTTTGATCCAATCACCTTTCATAACTATATGAATTCCTAGACATTTTTCCTTAATTGATTTAGAATTAGCGTTTTAGAAATTGTTAATTCGAAACCATTTAAATTTTGTTCACTTAGCATATCTTGAGGGATTAAGCCAGTAGTTTTACCTAGTCTCTGTGGGATCGACCTTGAACAGCTACAATACCCCCGTGCGCTTGCGGCCGTATCAGTATCCTATGGTCAAGTGAGGAAGAATTTTGCGAGAATAAGAAGCATCGTGTTGCTTATGAAAATTCTATTTAACCTACCTTTGATCTTGGCCATGGCTTGTTCATACAAGTTTTTAGTATGATTCTCTTAGAGGAGTTCGACTAGGATTCCATATCTTTTTAGGCATAGATTATTTTTAGTTTTACTTAGACTCAAACATCTTTATAAGTTCTTTGTCGATTTGGGGGATCTTTGCTAGATCTTTCTTCCCTTAACAAGCTATGCATATAGGACTCATCTTAAGGCTTCTGGTGAACTTAGGTTTTATTAAGCATATGTTTAGACCCGAAATGCTCAATCCTTGCGGCTTATTTGATATGTCAATCTCTTTTTTAGGCTTTTAGAAGGCTATAAACCAATGGCTCTTAGAGCTTTTACCCGAATCACTGCCATTATTATGATATGACCTATTCATATCTGATTGGATACCAAAAAAAAAAAAAAAAAAAGAGCCATACATATGGCCTCCTAATTGATGACACCTGTTGCCTTATTGCTTCTGCTGCTCAACTTTTGTATATACGTTGTGATGTTGGGTATTAGGGGATATATAATTAATGAAACCATTGAACACGGTTTTTAGATTGATATTTGCTCTAATTCGATTTTTCCACTTTAATGTTTTAGAGCATAATATTGGCCTCATACAAAGTTAAAGCTAGAAAATAGGTTGTGTAATTGAGTTATGCTTAGATTGAGGTCTGAGATCTTTTTCTTTGTTTCATATAATAATTGCCCCTTCTAGAGATTTGTCCAATAAAATTATTAAGAAAAATACAACAAAAATATTGATTAGGTTCATTTAAGTTATGATAAGTCCATATCTTTAATGCAGGTTGAATGAGTTATTTTACATGAGTTTTGGGTTCATATTTGGATGCAAACAGATTTTAACGGCCTTTGTCGCCATGGCTGATTGACACCATACTAGAACTTATAGGAGAAACCTAGGATGGTTCAATAATAGACGCAAATTTTCCTAATGGCTGATTAGGATTAAAACCTAGCGAGGTCGAGTTGTATGTAATTTTGTGTGGCTTCAAACTTTTGGTTCAACCTTTCAGAATATAGTTTCCTTTAATTTTATGGAACTTTTCCATTTTTAATTACCCTTCATATTGATAGGAGCAATGCCCAAAACCTATGACTTTGTAAGGTTAATTGTCTCTTAGATATTAGTATGCATTCGTAACAGTTTGAATAGTTCAAGACATTTAACAATTACAAATACTAATTAGAATGTTTAAGAATCTATATAGAACAAAGACAGTCTCTCTTACACATTAAAGTAAATCAAAGAAAAATGTTACTATAAGTATCTTTAATTGAAGTTAGCAAGTCAGATACAATAAATTTATGCAATTATATAGATAAATTATATAAGAACCATTATTATTCTACTTAAAATATTAATAGAGGCCAAGGAATCATAAATGCACGAGAATGAGCTACATCAATAATCTCTATGTGAAGCTACTTTTTGAAGGCCTATATTTCGCTTAATACACACATTAATTATCTAGCACATATAGTTAGTGTTGTAGAAGTTAGGACACGAGTTCAGTGAGACGATTGCTCTGAGACCTCTATATAACGAGATCAGTTTTCCTAAAGATTTTATTCACCTACTTGTAACAATTATATCCAAATAAGTCTTTGAGATATAGGGAAGTCTCTCTGGCACTCTGTTGCACTATAAGTGTAGACACTAGTGCCTTACGGGTAGGCAAAAACTTAAAGAATACACATATCGTTGGAACATTCTCTTTCTCTTAATCCATGCTATTAAAGACGTGTCCTTATAAGCATCAATTCCACATATTTATAGTTGAGCTTATACCTCTTTAGGAAAGGATGTCATTCTTTTATAAAACGTTACAACCATAAGTGCGGTATGTCTTTTCACTAAGATTTACTAGTTGATCAAATAAATAATTTAACTAATGTGCCTCTGCATTAATCATGCCTCTTTATTAATTAATAAAATTAATTAATATTAACAAATTTTCACTTTTATGGAAATTAATTTCTAACAAACCTCTAACATTTCACAAATAAATGATTTTAAGAATTTTTGGAGCTCCGGTGCATAAATGGAGGTGTCTAAATGATTGAACCCACTTTAGTGACTCACTTGTAAAATGATCGGGATGACATTGTATATTAAGCTTTAAACCAATTCATCCTCTATGAACACGTGCGATTAAGTCATACACTAGACTTTCATCCTAGAGTCATTTAGTAATCCTCACACATTTAAAATGGTCATGTGTTCGTATCTAATTTGTAAGTACTGTGGAGCCAAATCCAAGCTCGATAAAAGTAGCCTAAACTTATTACTAGGTGAATCAAAGATTTATTTCTAAGCCCTTTCAGATGGTTTCTACTAAGATTCTTTAAGAGTAGAATAATGTAGGGCAAGCTACCTTAGAGGGTTCCATTAATCAAAATCATTTTCAAGGTACTGTCCAAACAAGAGAAGATTAAGGTAGTCTAGTTCAAGCCTCACAAATCCGGGCCTTATTCTCATTCTCTAGTCTAGAACTAAGAATGGTTTTGGGCAACTTGTTTCTGGGTGATCCCAAGGCATCCTACGGACGAGTCCTCATTTGGTGGATTCCTTAAGGTGTCTACATTTGCATGGAATACTCAATTTTGGCCTAAGTCAAAAGCATTTTGCTGCATTGATCCAAACAACCAGCTTTTGTAGTTTGAGGTTCTCATTGACCAGTCTTGAGCTTCTGATTAGTTTGCTTACTTAAACTTGATTTAGGATGACTTTTCTACTTAGGATGTTAATTAACATCCTAAAGTATCCTATCATGCATAAAAATCATGTCTACATCAAGTTTAGGTAAGAGGACCAGCTTAATCAAGATTAGTGCTAAACTGGGTTGATTAGCCTTAGTTGGACTATTTTGGACATATGATGTTTTTGACTTAAGGGGAGGGTTTGGTGACTGGCCAACTTGCTTCGCTCGTTGGACAACCAAGAACATCATCATGAAGCTTTTTACAACTTTGGAAGACAAGTTGGCCAATTGGAATAGAGATAGAATCCACTTGCATTTTCATTGGATGGCCGCATAGTAACCATTAGCAACAGCCTTTT
This sequence comes from Carnegiea gigantea, assembly GCA_029747015.1. Taxonomy (NCBI): domain Eukaryota; kingdom Viridiplantae; phylum Streptophyta; class Magnoliopsida; order Caryophyllales; family Cactaceae; genus Carnegiea; species Carnegiea gigantea. The sequence continues at coordinate 1,381,757 of JAKOGI010000067.1, forward strand.
CCTCTCTCCTCCATGTGCAAGTGGCCTACTTAGAAGCTAATCAACATATTCAAGCTTGAGTTTAGCTTAAAACAACATGTATTTACTAGACTCATATTTGTAATTAGCTTAGTAAAATTGCTTCTATAATATAATTTGTTTAAGCTATATTAGACGTTTCCCCCCTAGGAAGGAGACTCCCTACTTGGAAGCAAAGGCTTGGATAAGCTTATAAAAGTCCTTCCCTTGGATATTTGTATTTAATATTTGGTTTGAATAAAAGTATAATTTTTGTGTTTAAGTCAAAACACTTAAAAAATCTCAATTAATAAATATGATTTAGGTTGCTTAGTTAGTGGTTTCCTTTAATCCAAACTTGGTAGAAGAGGCTTTGGCGTTTAGAGGGTGGATTCCTCCTTGGCTTAGGTGGTATCTTGCCTTTATCTCTTGTATATCCTGTGGTTCTATTCATGACCCCATTGAAGTTATAGAAACAAGCTCACTGTCTAAATTGCATAATCACCTTGCTTGAGTTTTACTTAAGCTCACACATCAAACTGCTATCATACCAAAACCAAGTGAGTGACTGATTCTACTCCTATCCATGTTTCTTTAAGCCTACAAAGAACCCAACTCAGCCTACACATGATCTAACTACAAATGAACCAAGCACCTCAAAATGGCCCCTACTGAAATCCTATCTATGTTCGGGGAAGAATGAAGTGACGCTCCCTTACTAAGAGTTCCTAGAGGGCCTAATCTAGAACAAGCTCATGAGTTAGGAAGGGGAAATGCTATCTTCCAACTCCAACAAAACTTCAAAACTTTATCCACTGAGGTTTCCACCATAACAATTAGATTAGAGGAAGTTCTTGCTAGCCTTAGGGATGATCCAGAAGGGGGGGAAGAGGAATCGTGGTCCTCAAAGGGGTGACTTAACGTTGGCTTACTCATCTTCTTCCTAAGATGATAAGTCCCTGAGGAGAAGAAGAGACCTCCTAGGTAGCCCTTACGTGACTAAAGGGATGTGAAATTTGACCCTTTTAAATTTGAGGGTAGTTTGAATCTAGATCTTTATCTTGAGTGGATCCAATCCTTGGATTAATTCTTTGATATCAAATAGTACTCAGATGAGAAAGCATTCAATATTGCTGTTCCCAAGCTTAAAAAGAATGCCTCACTTTGGTTGGAAAACATCAAAAGGCAAAGAAACAAGGTATATCTCAGATAAGAACTTGGTCCAAACTCAAGAAACTGATGCACAACCAATCTCTTCCTGGTAATTACAAACATGATCTTTATCTAAGGGTCACCTCCCTAAGCCAAGGACGTATGAGTGTGGAGGAATACATCCGAGAGTGTGAGCAACTCCAGATTTGAAGTGGTTTAGAGGAAGAGCCAGATCATACCATGACTAGGTTCCTAAGGGGACTTGACTCTAACATTGCTGAAAAGGTTGAGTTACAGCCTTATTAGATCTTTGAAGATGTGTGTAAATTGGCCTTCAAAGTTGAGAAACATTACAAGAACAAAAGGCCTTTCTTTGGTTCTTACTCATGGCCAAGCACTTAACCCAAATCCTTTGCTCATCCTAAGCTCGAGACTATACCCAGGGAGGATAAAAGTAAGCATAAAGCTAAGGGAGTTGTCAAAGAGTCCCCTAAGGAGCTTGATGGTAAGATACTTTAACTGCCAACACTATGACCATTTTTAAGCTGATTGTCTAGATAGGAGAGCACTCATTATTAAGGAGATTGAGGGGATCGATTAAATCACCTCAGAATTGAGTAAAGAGGGTGAAGAAATAGAGGAGGATGCTACTATTTTAGCTCCTAATATAGGGAAACTCTTAGTCCTCCAAAGGATTCTCCATGCCATGGAGGGTTCAAGGGAGGAAGCCAAGGAGAACACATTTTTCACTCACAGTGTACTGTCCAAGGCAAGGTATGTAGCTTAATTATTGATGGGGACAGCTGCACTAATGTTGTTTCAACTAATTTGATTAACAAACTCACACTACATACTGTCTAACACCTATGACCTTATTCACTCCAATGGGTTAAAAAGGGGAATAAAGTGCATGTAACTAAACGGGCCCTAGTTACTTATTCCATTGGTAACTTTGAAGATGAGGTACTTTGTGATGTTTACCTATCGATGCTTGTCATATGTTGCTTGGTAGGCCATGGAAGTTTGATAAAAATGCTATTCATCATTAAAGGACCAACACCTACTCTTTTAAGGTTAAAGGCCATAGCTGCACTTTAGGTCCTTTACCTCCTAGTCAAGTCCAGCCTAGCATTAAGACAAAAAGGGAAGGGAAACACAAGTGAGAAAGCATTTTTGAGTGAAACACGGGTTGAGAGCTCCACAAGTAATGGTGAGGCAGTTTATGCCTTCTTTGTGTTGGGAAAAGGAGAAGAGATACACCTTTACATCCTTTAGCTCAACCTCTTGTACAAGAGTTCGGGGATGCCTTTTCTAGTGACCTACCCCCAGGACTACTTCCAATTAGAGGCATTAAGCATCACATTGACCTATTACTAGGGCTTCACTACCTAACAAGCCAGCCTATAGGTGTAGTCCCATAGAAACTAAGGAGCTCCAACACTAAGTGCAAGAACCTATTGATAGGGGTTACATTTGGGAGAGTACGAGCTCTTGCTCTGTTCCAGCCTTGTTTGTACCTAAGAAGGATGGAACCATTAGAATGCGTGTGGATGCAGTGCTATAAACGACATCACAATCAAGTATAGGTACCTTATTCTTAGACTTGATGATATGCTTAATGAGTTACATGTTGCGGAGGTATTTTCTAGGATTGATTTGAGGAGAGGATACCACTAAATTAGAATAGGAGATGGGGATGAGTGGAAAACAGCCTCTAAAACCAACCAAGAATTGTATAAATGGCTTTTAATGCCATTTGGTTTGTTTAATACCACTAGTACTTTCATAAGATTGATGAATAAAGTGCTTAAACCTTTCACTGCTCAGTTTATTGTGGTATACTTTGATGATATTTTAGTTTACAACTGTAATGAGATAGATCACAAGGAGCATTTGAGATAAGTTTTTTAAGTCCTAAGGGGACAGAAACTCTATGCCAAGATAGAGAAGTGTGAACTTTCACATCACAACTAACTTTTCTTGGTTATGCAGTTTCAAACAAGGGGATCCAAGTAGATCAAAGCTAGGTTGAATGTAATTTCTGCTCAATCATGGCATAAATCATTGAGTGCTTGAAGAAGGGAACATTTGAGTGGACCAAGGCTGCCCAGAAAGCATTTGAAGAAGTTAAACAGAAGCTATGCCAAACACAAGTCCCTGCCCTAAACTTTAAAGATCTGTTTGAGCTTAAATGTGATGTAAGTGGAGTTGGAAGAGGCGCTATCCTAGTCCAATACCAGAGGGCCATTACCTACTTCCTGAGAAACTCAATGGCTCTAGATACAACTACAACGCCTATGACAAGGACTTCTATTCTATTGTGAGGGCTTTGTCTTATTAGGGTCATTATCTCAAGCCTATACCTTTTGTCTTGAATTCAGATCATCAAGCACTCAAAAACATTAATGGCCTGCACAAGTTGAATCCTAGGCATGTCAAATGGGTGGAGTTCCTAAAATCATTCAACTTTACTTGCAAACATAACAGTGAAAAATAGAATGTGGTCGTGGATGCTCTATCAAGAAGGTACACTTTACTTTCTGCTCTGGAAGCTAAAGTCCTTGGGTTTCATTTTATCCGGGAACTTTACAAGGAGGATCCAGATTTTAAGGGAACTTTTCAAGGAAATCTCAAAAGAAGTCCATACACCATCCAAGAAGGATGCCTATTCAAGAAAAATAAGCTTTACATTCGAAGGAGATCTTTAAGAGAATTGCTAGTCCATGAGGCTCATGGAGGTGCTCTGGTAAGCCATTTTAGCCTAAACAAGACCATTGATATTCTAAAAGAGAATTTCTATTGGCCTAAGATATGAGGGGACATGCAAAGGTTATTTTAGCTTATTCTATTTGGCATACAGCCAAGAGTAATTTCCACCAATGTTTGTACAACCCACTACCTATATCTTTAAAACTTGGGATGATGTGAGTATGGATTTTATTGTGGCTGTCCTTAGAAGCTAAAGGGGGAAGGATGCAATTAGGGTGTTGGTGGATAGGTTTGCCAAGATAGCTCACTTTGTTCCATGCCATAAAACTGATGATGCAAGCTACATTATGGATATCTACTTCAAAGAGATCATTAGGCTCCATGATGTGCCTAAGGCCATTGCTTTTCATCATGACTCAAAGTTTCTACTCCACTTTTAGAGGAGTTTGTGGAAGCCACTAGGCACTCTACTCTTGTTTAGTACAACCTATCATTCCTAAACGGATGGCCAAATAGAGATAGCCAATCAAACTCTCACTACTTTGCTTAGGAGTTTGGTTAGTAAAAGCCTAAAAGATTGGGATTTGAAATTTCCCCATGCTGAGTTTACTTATAATAGAGCTTAATCTTATGGCACATTACACTCACCATTTGAGTGTGGGTATGGAGTTAACCCTCTCACTCCCATTGTCTTGGTGCCTACTCCAAGTGAGTCAAGAGTGAGCCATGATGTTGAGGTAAGAGCCAAAGAGATGAAAAGGTTACATAAATAGATTAGGGAGCATATTGAGAAGGCCAATGCAACCTAGAAAGCAAGAGCAAACAAGCAGAGGGAGCACTTGGAGTTCAGTCCAGGAGATCTAGTTTATATATACCTCAGAATAGAGAGGTTTCCATCCAAGAGGAGGAATAAGCTCATGGTAGAGGGGATGGACCTTTCAAGGTCATTGAAAGAGTAGGAGACAATACTCATAAGCTACAACTCCCAAGAGATATGGCTGTTTTAACCACTTTCAACATTGGTGACTTAAGTCCTTAAGTGGAGGACAACTTTAAAGACCATCCAAATTTGAGGGCAAATCCTTTTCAAGAAAGGAAGGTTTATGCAGGGTAAGCTAGCTTAGAGGGTTCCTTAATCCAAATCATTTTCAAGGTACTATCCAAATAAGAGATGACCAAGGTAGCCCAGTTCAAGCCTTACAAATCCAGGCCTTGTTCCCATTCTCCAGTCCAGAAATAAAGCATGTTTGGACAACTTATTTCTGGGGGATTCTAAGGCATCCTATGGACGAGTCATATGTTGACAAACTCCATAAGGTGTCTACTTTTTTAAGGACTACTTGATTTTGGCCTAAGTCTAAGGCATTTTGCTACATTGATCCAGATAGGCAATTTGTGCAGTTTGAGGTCCTCGTTGACCCATCTTAAGTTTTTGATTGGGTTCCTTATGTAAACTTTACTTAGGGCTGAATTTTCTACTTAGGATGCTAATTAATGTCCTAAAGTATCCTATCAGGCATAAAAATAAGGCCTAAATCAAGTTTAAGGAAGATGACCATCTTAATCAAGATAAGTGCTAAACCGAGTTAATTAGCCCTAATTGGACTATTTTGGACATATGATGTTTTTGACTCAATGGGAGCATTTAATGACCATCCTACTTCCTTGCCTGGCTCCTTGGATGACCAGGAACATCGTCATAAAGCTTTTTGTAGCTTTGGAAGGCAAGTTGGCCAATTGGAAAACATAAAGATCCACTTGCATTTAATTGGATGGACGCAAAGTAACCATCAACAACATTCTTTTCCTCTTTCCTCCATATGCAAGTGGCCTTCTTAGAAGCTAATTAACATGTTCAAGCTTGAGTTTAGCTTAAAACAATGTGTATTTACTAGACTTATATTTGCAATTAGCTTAGTTAAACTTGCTTTCATAATCTAGTTTGTTTAAGCTATATTAGAGGTTTCC
>JAKOGI010000067.1:1392582-1400082 GCA_029747015.1 Carnegiea gigantea
TGTAATGTGCCCTAGAAGGATGCTGCTCGCTCGGTAAGTTTATACGTAGCTATTTCATCTTAACTGTTATGATAATATGCTGTGATTATGAAATTGAAAATCGAGTTGGTAGTCGGAGGGCTTGAGGATGAACTGATGAGGATTTTGGGGCTCTTTTTGGTCGGTGTTGTGTGAGGAGGGAGCTCGAGTTATAATTGACCGCAATCGTGTAGATTGCAAAGCAATGTGTGGCTTACTCTGCTGAGTTGATTATGAATTGTTTGAATGTGTTATGTGCAAACTTTCTTTCCTTTTATGTCATTGAGCTTCATCTTACGAGTGAGGCTGAGTTTGAAAAAGGAAGTTTTCATGGTTGTAACTAATATTAGCCATAACTATTAGCAAACGATGGCCTGTTATAACTATACGAATACAGTTTGGGAGTGAACTTGCTAGAATGGGGGAATCCCTAAGGAATTTAAATAAAAAGAGAGTGCATTGCATGAAAAAGAATTTCGCTGTGAGAGGCAGCAAACTTATCAGCTATTATGGCCATACGCTTTAAATTGCCTAAGATATTGTGCTTAGGGGACAATAAGATGGGAGTGAACCTACTTGAATGAGGGAATCCCTCGCCTAGGGAGTAATCCCAGTAGTGGGGAGCCCTAGAGGCCTTGACGAGGGTTAAGGTCCAAAAGTTAGTTGTCATCCCGGGAGTAAGAGCTTAGCGTGAGCGATAGTCTCACTAGGGGTTGAAAATAGATATAATCCAATCAGCACATTACGATGATCTTATACCTAGAGTATTTTCCTAATCAGTAAGAAAAGTAGTCAACGTTTCGCTTTGTTAAGTATTTCAGAAAGAAAGTTTTAAAGGGTCATTATAGGACCAATACGAAAGAGATTTTTTTAAGAATATGAGCCTCAAAGAGGCTAAGAAAAGAGCGTTATGACCTTCAAGAGGCTGGGAAAGAGTTTATATGAGCCTAAAGAGGCGAACTAAAGTGTTTTCAGAAGAAAAAAGAAGTATTTTTGTGCATATCATGTGATTAAGATTCTAAGTGTAGTATGAATGAAATTTCAAGTACAGTATGGCCATATCCTTGTAATGCATCGAGCATATGAGTTTGAATGTGCATGTTTAGTAAAAGAAAGCTCCTTGTATAATCTATACTCCATGTGTTTAAGCATTCCGTATGAGTGAATTAGATAGATAAGGCATAAATCACGAATTATATCATATAATCTATGAAAGAAAGTTCTTTGCTTAGCCTCGTTGGTTGCTTACGTGTTGACTGCTTGTTAGTAATGGAATTTAGTGCTTTAGAGACCTAGAAATGGGTTTGAGTGGTTAGAATGAGGTTTATAGGTAATGATCCGTCCTTAGGGACTATTTTACCTATTATGATAGTAATACATTGATACGTGATATGTGATATTAAAGATATTACTGCATGCAATGGTTTTGGTTTTAAGGAGTTGGAGAATACTCACTGAGTGTGTAGTTACTCATCCCGTTATTCTTTCCCCTTTTTCCCTAGGTTTGCATTATGACAAGTAGAAGCCAAGTCACTTATGCCACGATGGAGTTTATCCTTCCTTGTAAGGTGTCATGTGTTCCCATTTGAGGGGGTCTTACATGTATTAACGAAGTCATGTAATGTATTCTTAGAATTATAAACATTTGTAAACAAGTATTCTAGATCATGTAGTGCATTTGGATTAGGAATCACTCTCTATGGCTATGTGAGCAAACCATCTAACTTATCAGTTATCCTTTTAGTTGAAATCAGTTACGTTTTGGGATGTAAATCTCAGTACTTTGGTTGTGTGAACCGTTGAGTTATATTTTTTATTTCTCCTGTATTAATGAACTATATTGTTTGGTGTACTCCGAGTGAGTTGGTGGTTGAGTTATGAACCCCGACATGTAGTAGTTGAGCTTATTTTAGAATGCTTTATGCTTTTGTTGATCGCAAGGGTTTATTGTAAGGCTTTTAGCATGAAAATGGTCAATTTTTAGGGGAAACTCTATCTGTTTTGCCCCGAAAGTTAAGAAGGAAGTAAGGAAACTTAACGGCTCCTAGCCTTAGGGGCTGGGGGTGTTACAAGATGGTATCAGGGCAAGGTCTTGCAACCACAGGCCACGATCTGAGTTTTGCATTGCATATAGTTATCTAAGGACGCGTTCAAAATGATGTGATATATGCCGCGCTTTGTGTGCAAATGTGCGTTTTATGTGAATGTTAGTGTGTTTCGCTAGTTAGGTACGGCTTGAGTGAGCTCATTAATAGAGTGAATGAACGAATTTCTAAGAGTATAATCCGAATAACTTGTATTCTCATAGATGAGCTGATGTTACCTCAATCAATAGTGTTTTGTGTGTGCACCTTGGTGATTTTAATTGAAAGCTGTTTTGCTTATACCTTGGTGATTTAAATCAAAAGCTTCAAGTGCACTTGGTTTGAACTCAAACAATTGAGAATATTTTAACCCTAAGCTCATTCCTGCCCCTTAAGTACGATTTGCTCCTCGGGCCCAATAATAGTGCGAGCAGACGCACTCAATGGTTGGTAGAGAAAGAGCTGGAAGTAGTTAACCATCCTCCTATTAAAAACAAAGAGATTCGAAATAGATAAGCTATTTTTCATCCTTTGAAACTCAAGATTTTGAGATGTTAGTGTCGTTTTGACTGTCAAGTCAAGTTTACCTTACACCAAAGGACTAGCTTTCCGCTAGTGATGATGAGGGAGTTTAGATTCACAAATACATGTCCTTATGTGTATCAAAATCTTGCTTATAAACGTGTACATGCTAAGATGTGTATCTCAATGGAGTCGTGTGTAATGGATTAGGAAAGGAATGATTGGAGATTAGTTGCTATGATTAATAATCCTACTAAATGATACCCTTCATTTTTGAATTGTAAATTCCCCAAGTATATTAGGGCTACTTTTGTATGCATGCTTGAAGGACTAAATGCTAGTGGCGGGACCTCATTGAACATTGCATAAGTGTATCTGTCGTTCTCTTTCTTTGCTATTTTTGCCTAAACAGTGCATTACTTGCTTTCTATTATATGAATTGTCATTCGGAATGGGTGGCAATGTTTTGGTTGGAATGAACCCTGATACACCTAGAAAGCGCAAGGGAGAAAGAACCTAGCAAACTTTGGAATTGTACCTAATAGATGATCCCTACTAAGGCAAGCGACCTACAATAAGACTCCTATAATCACCTGTAGGATAGGTGTACCTCATAAGACCTTAACGCGTACCTATAAGGCCATTGCTGTCAACCATGCTCAAACAGTCCTAGCCGCTGGATGCTAATCTTTCCTAAATTGGACGGGATTTAGGGCATGCCGTTGAGCATAAGTTGCAAGGGGGGATTACACACATATATGCACATCTAGGTGTTCTTTCTAAGTGACAACCCCGTGGGTCCGTATGTCTTAAGGATTTATTATGGCATCATGTGCTGTGCGAGACCACAAGAGTATCTATAGATAAGATTGTTGTATGAGGCCATCGATGTGTTTGTGATCAAATGCTAACAAAATGAGTTTCGGAAATTACTTGGCTTGAATTTAATTAAACCTATAACTGTATTAGTTAGAGTGATTTGCATTTATGTAGTTAGTTTTACACCATGACTCTTGGATCATCATTTACAATCCGTTAATACTGTTTTCTCATGTTATAGTTGGATTATTTGAATCCAATGTATGTAATGCATGACTAGATGACAATTGAGCTATATTTACATGAATCACGTCTATAGACATATGTATCTCATATGTAAGAAAGTAGCATGGTAAAGCATTCAAGGTCATGTCATCATATGTATGGACACTCACGTCTATTATGCGCAGTCATTAATGCACTATAGGAATTGGGTCGTGACTAGTTATGTGTTTTATGTATAAGTTGTTGCACTTCTTGGTGTTTGCTCGACTTGAGTCTGGTCTGGTATGTGACTTGATTATCCAGATGAATTAAGTTTTATAATATGCTGTATGACATGACCTTTGACTCGTTGTTTGTATTCTGTGAATTCTATGATTCCATATAATAGTTGAATAACTGCATACACACATATTTGAAGCATAGTAAGGCGACCCTAGAAACCTACATTCACGTATCCTTACCCTTATATGTTTGATCAGAGTAGCACAGCGGAGGCATGTAGGCCCATAACCGACAGGCCCCAGGATTCATCTAAAAGCATAACCATTCAATCATATGAATCTATGACTTGAGAGACGATCAGTTCCAAATGGGGACTTTAGGGAAAGCCTCCCCACCATCAAAACCATCGACTCACATTCTTGCCTTAGCATTTCCTTCTCAAAATTGAGGTTATTGACATGTTATGCTAGTTCATGCTATTCATGATTCTTGATCTTCAGTGCTCTGTTGTTAACCTTACGTAATGTCGATGTTATCTTGAATCCTACTTCAAGTTTCTTCATTGCCAGTATGGCGTAATTTGATTCCTCTGCTACCCTAATGTGACGTGGTAACTTTTTGGTAAATGATTAGACCTCGGATTGATCTAATATTTTCATATTTTAGAATGAACCTGATTAAGTTATCCCCCTTCATACAACTTTGAAATGCCCTATCCAAGTTGCTATGAATAGATGACTTAAAAGTTAGTTGAAATTGATATATATAAACATAAGAGTATTAGTTAGGCATGCTTCCGTTTTGTAAATTGCTTGCTATATGCATATTAGACGGCTTCATGTTGCTTGTGATCCCCAGGCCTGAGAATACTAAATTACTAATACTATGCGATGCTAAGTGATGCTGTTGCGCTTAAGTGATGCTATGTGATGCTATGTGACATTCTTATTATACTAATGTGTTATAGGAATCTCTAAGCTAACCATTGTGATCCCAAAAGTGACTTGAATTCATGTTTTAGAATGAGACTACGAGCATATGACTTTGAGATGTCATTGTCCCGATTGTTATACTTTCAGATGCCCAGTTATAGGTGCATATGCATAAAGTTGTTGCTTGCTATGCGAACTGAGTCTAGATAATCGAAAGTCTATGTTTGTTTCCAAAAAAAGCTCGATACGGTTTTCCACGCAAACTCATTTGTCCCTCTTCCATGCGTTTGCCCTCGGTGCTTAAATAAAGTGAGTAGACGCTTCAAGAGGATTAGCGAGGAGGAGACTGGATACCATAAGCCTTTTTCTGGTTTTCAACTAATTATAGAACAAGATTTTGGATTGTAGCGCGAGTTGTGTAGATTGTGTCATGTGTGTGCATATTTTAGGTATGACTGAACATAGTTTGAGAATTTAGAGGACGAAATTCTTTTAAGGGGGGAAGAATGTAATGCCCACGTTCCCTATTTTAAGTTAAGCTGGTCGTATTGCCTTTTTGCGTTATAAGATTCGTATTTTTATTAATTATATGAGTTAAATTATTACTGATATGCTTGGGTGAATGATAATTTTATTAAAAAGAATATTTCGTTGCTTTTTATATTATTAATATTATCGTTAATTTATTTAGAAAATTCTTGAATTGGTGCGAACTCATACCTTCAAAATCATTATTCCATTTATTTAGTCGTTTTCCGAATTTAGTTAGGACGCCGGTTTTAGAACGTTTCAACCCGAACCCAGATTAAGCATTAACGAATTAGGGATCGGGACTTTAGCTGTGCAGCAATTGAATACATACATACATATATATATATATATATATATATATATATATATATATATATATATATATATATATATATGTATATATATATATATATAAAACAAAAGGGGCCAAGCCCATTTTCCTTTCACGGTGAACACGTGCAGAGGGGGTCCTCAAACCCCAGTCCCGCAACCCATATCGCCAAAGAGAGAGAAAGAGGAGGAGAGGGATAGAGGAGGGGTGGCCACAGCGGCGGCGGTGCCACCCCTGCGTGCATGCAAGCCTGCATCTCCTCCACCGGCCAACCCAGCCCGCGGCAGAGAGAGAAAGAGAGAGAGAGCAAGAGAGGAAGGTCGAGGCAGTGGTGGGCGTGGCAGCCCATGACCGACCCTAGCGGGACGGCGGCTAGATGTCCACCGGGGGTAGGGTTGAGTCCGGTGACCGCCACAGCAACAGCAGAGATGCAACAGAGAGGAGTAGGGAACCGGGTCTGGGTTGGTTAATTTGAGTTTAAAATTAGCAGTGAAGAGGGGTAAATTCCGGGCTCTTGAACACTCAAATCCGTGCCAAAAGCCCTTTGAACAAACCCTAGCTTGAAATCGAGGTAGGTGTTCCTCACCTCCTAAGTATTAGTAATTTTGAAAATGTTTTAGCCCTTAAGTTGTGATGCATGTCAGTTGAGGATTAGTTAGACTAAATGAGATTATGCATGTTCTATGAGATTATGCATGTTCGATTTCAGCTGAATTTAGTTTAAATTGATCTATGTTAAGTTTAGTTAGTTTATGCCTGAAAGTGACTTCGAAATAACCTAATAATACCTGGAATAGATATATGTTAGTTTAGTTAATTAATGCTTGAAAATGGCTTCGAATCAATATATGTAAGTTTAGTTAATCCATACTCATAAGTGGCTTTGAAATAACCTAAGAATGTTTCAAATCGATGCCCGTTAAATTAACTAATTCATGATTGAAAGTAGCTTGGAAACAACCCAAGAACGCCTCGAACCAATGCATGTCAAGTTAGTTGATTTAAGTTTGAAAATAGCCTTTGAAATGGCATAAGAATGCCTTAAGTCGATGCATGCTAATATGGTTAATTCATGCCTAAAATGACCTTGAAAATGACATAGTAACCTTGGTTAGTAAAAACGGACACGTAGGCCTTAACGCGATAAGGCTATGCTTTAAAAATGACATGAATTGGGCATACTTATTGCTTTGAATCGATGCTTGTTAATTCAGTTAATTCGTGCTTAAAAGCAACTTCGAAAAGAACTAAGAATACCTTGAATTGATGCCTGTTAAGTTAGCTAAAGCGTGTTTAGAAGTAGCTTCTGAAATGGCCTAAGCAAGTTTGAATCGATGCTTGTTAAGTTAAGTAAAATTATGCTTTAAAAATGACATGAATATAGCATGCTTATTTCCTAAATGTGAATTATGAATGTAAGCTAGCTTCATGCCTTGCTAGTTTATTTCAGTTCGTCAAGTACTTTACTTAAGTTAAGGAAATGCATGTATATGTTTATATATGCCATAATGTGCCTTGGAAGGATGCTGCTCGCTCGATAAGTTTATACGTAGCTATTTCATCTTGAATATTAGGATAATATGGTATGGTTGGAATTGAAAGCCGAGTTGGTAGACGGATGACTTGAGGATGAGCTGATGAGGATTTTGGGCTATTTTTGGTCAGTGTTGTGTGAGGAGGGAGCCTGGGTTGTGATTAACCACAATCGTGTAGATTGCGAGGCCATGTGTGACTTATTCTGCTGAGTTGATTATAAAGTGTTTGAATGTGTTACGTGCAAACTCCCTTTCCTTTTATGTTATTAAGCTTCATCTTG
>JAKOGI010000067.1:1407582-1435853 GCA_029747015.1 Carnegiea gigantea
GTGCTTAAGGCTAGAAAAGCTGATAACAAAGAGCATATTTGCAGATATGCCAATGGTTGTTTTAAGCCAGCTGAGGTTAATTATCATAGTAACGAAAAAGAATTGTTAGCCTTAAAACGAAGCTTTGCCAAGTTTCATTTCTTCATTTTACCAGTTCGGTTTTAGTAAGAACTGATAACACTAATGTTAAAGCTTATATTTTTAATAAGCTTCCTTGTACCCCAGGGTACAAAAGACGCCATAGATGGCAGCAATACTTTCAAGAATATTAATTTGTTAGATTGTATAAAGTTTTGATGATAACAAATTCAAGTGTTGTTGTTGTTGCTCCAAACAGGCTTTCCAAACAGGACCTTACTGCTGTTCTCAATATATTAAAACTGCTTGACTAATGGTTTATCAAGAACAGGTACTCAAGTCAGCAATGTAAGAACACCTGTGAGGAACAGGTTCTGTGAGGTGTTTTGAAGCATATCCTGAGAAGTGTTTGAAACATAAGATATGTGCAGCTGTGACAAACAGGTTCCGTGCGGTGTTTGAAGCATATTCTGTGAAGTGTTTGCAGCAAAGTCGTTCTACAAGATGACTAGTGGTTACAACAAGATGTCTTGATTTGATTTGGTTTTATATTTTTAGACTCTTGTTAATATGCCAATTAGAAAGTTTTAATTTACCACTCACTGGAAACGGTTTTGCTTTTCGGAAAAATATTTCGGATCACCCTTCAGAACAACCCTGGGAACAGGGCGATCACGGTGTTTCCCGAATAAGCTGCGAAAAACTGCTTTGCACGATTTTTATCTTTTGGATTTTGAGCAGCTTCTTCAAAGATTTGCAAGAAAGATTTTTATATGGAGTATCTTATTCTTTACCCTAAAAAACGGTTATCAAAAATCTTAAGGGATTTGTAAAATCTTTTTGAATAAAAAGAATATCCAATTTTTGGCAAGTGGATAAGGTAGTTGAGAAAAACATGGGCTAGCTGCTGAAGAACACCGCCTTATGCACGCGGTTCAGGAAGTGTTTTCAGATCATGTCACCTTACCCCTTGTAGCTAAAGGATTCTGTTTTCTCTAGGATTTTAGTTTCCAAAAATTTTAGAAATAGTTTTTCCATCCCTTGTGGGTAAAGGATTCTATATTCTTCAGATTTTTTAGTTTCCAAAAATTTGATGAATTATGTTCCAAGCACTATAAAAGGCGGCTTCTTACAATCTTGGACACATCGGTTTTCAAAGAGAAAAAAATCTGAGTTCATGAGCTAAAACGTTTGAAAAGAAAACTGAGCCTTGTGAGTGAATTAATTGAGCTTTCAAAGTTGGCATACTAGGACTTCATTGTACCCTATATTAGCTTAGTTAAAGAAGCATTGTAATAGGGTGTTTTTCCTTTATATTCTTCTTTCACAAGAGTGAGAAGAGTGTGTGTCCAAATCAAAGGGATTTTGGACGTGGGGTAACTCGTCTTAGGGAAGACAAGTTACGTGTGTTACAAGTTGTAACAAGGTGTGTTACTATTATAACGTGTTTAGCCCGTTTAGTGAAGTGTGCAAATCCTACAGGAGGTAGGTCGTGGTTTTTCACCTCAGTTGGGCTAGAGGGGTTTCCACGTAAAAATCCTGTGTTCATTACTTCCGCACTTAATTTTGTTGAATTTTCGCTTCTGCATAACTCAGGAACAGTCTATGCGAACAGGGTCCCACGACTGTTTGCCAGCATATTGCGAAAATTGGACACCACAATTCACCCCCCTCTTGTGGTTGTGTACTCTCTAATTCAACAAGTGGTATCAGAGCAGGTTCTCCTTTGAAAAGCTAACACCTTTGAGAGATCCTTGTAGATGAGTACTCCACAAGGCATGCTTGAAGGTCAATCCATAACTCATCCACCATACTTTAATGGCCAACACTATAGTTGGTGGAAGAATAGGATGGAAAACTACATCCAAGCCGAGGACTATGAGTTGTGGATGCTCATCAAGCATGGACCACTCATCCCTAAGGAAACAACTGTAGATGGAAAGTCAATCCCCAAGGAGCCTAAGGAGTTCAATGCTGAAGATTACAAGATGATGGAGAAGAATGCCAAGGCCAAGAAACTCCTATATTTTGGCCTAGGTCCTGATGAATATACTGGTACATCTGAATGTGAGTCGGCCAAAGAAATCTGGGATGCTTTGCAAGTAGCTCAGGAAGGGACCAATCAAGTAAAGCAATCTCGGATTGAATTGCTTATGAGAAAGTATGAGCTGTTCGAGATGGGTGATCGGGAAAGTGTGATGGACATGTACACTCGCTTCACTTACATAACGAATGAGTTGAAATCCTTGGGAAAATCCTTCACCACCAAAGAATTGGTAAGGAAGATCCTAAGAATTTTACCTCATTCTTGGGAAGCAAAAGTAACGGCCATCCAAGAAGCTAAGGACATGAACAAGATCACCCTAGATGAGCTGATTGGAAACCTCCAAACATATGAACTTAGGAAATATTCTCGACAGAAAGATGAGACAAAGAGAGAACGAGGTCTTGCACTAAAGGCTTTAGAAGATGATTCTGATTCTGAGGAGGAGGAGATTGCCATGATGACTCAAAAATTTAAGAAGTTCTTCAAGAAAGTCAAAGAAAACATCAAAAGAAAGGACTTCGGCAAAGCCAGGAACACCCCTCGGGAACAATTCACTGGGTGTTTCAAGTGTGGTAAGCCGGACCACATTGTGAGAAACTGCCCACTGCACAAGGAAGAACAAGAACCCGAACACCGCAGAAAACAGGGGAGGAAACAGGGTGTAAGCAGCTCAATGAAAAGGTTCTCAAATGCTATGCTCGCGGCCTGGGGAGATTCAAGTGAGGATGAGGAAGGGTCTGAAGCTGGGGAAGCTGATGTACCACTCATGGCAAGGAGTGACACTGATTCAGATGATGGGTCAACGGATAGTCTGACTCAACTCAAGAACAAGGTACGCGGTCTAAATAAATCAACTCTTGAGAAATTAGTGTACAATATAATGGATATATGTGCTGAATTAAAAGGGGATGTTCGAGATTTAGAACTTGAAAATGAAACCCTTAAATTAGAAAAGCTTGAAGTTGACAAAGAGACTCTTGCCTTGCATGAAAACATCAATGTGCTTAAAGAAACTCTACTCATGAAAGAAGAGACTTGTTCCACTCAACTGACTGAGCTAGAAAAAGAATCTCTTGACTTAAAAGGTAAGGTCGAGTCTTTGCTGGAAGAAAACAGAAACTTGCTTTAAAAAAATAAAACACTTAGAATCGGACATTGCCACAAACAAGCTCTGGAATAGCTCCTCAAGGGCGTTGGAATGGTTAAACACTCATCATAGTCAAAATAGAAGAGGACTAGGTTTTGCGTCTAAGATGACCTATCCAGTGAATAACAAATATGTGGGATTACCTGAAAATATTGTTTGTTTTCATTGTGGTAAAACAGGGCATTATCGATATGCTTGTCCTATAAGAAAGTATGCCATTAAAAAGAACTCAGTGCATGTAAAACAAATGTGGGTGAGGAAAGATAAGATTTCCACGTCTAAAGGAATGGGACCCAAGTGGATCTGGGTTCCCAAAACTAACCCTTGATTTGTTTTGCAGGCTGAAGTGAGAGAGAACAACCCAGCAAACAACCGAGCAAACAGTGCAGAAAACAGTCTAGGGAACAGGCAGCTGTGGTATATTGACAGTCGGTGTTCGAGGCATATGACTGGTGAAAAATCAAATTTTCTCTCACTTACAGCATCAGAAGGAGGGAGTGTGGCATTTGGAAATGGCAAATCTGGGACAATTGTCGGTATAGGTAAGATAGGTGAGTCACTCTCCCATTCAATTGACAATGTTTATTTTGTGGATGGTTTAAAACACAACTTGCTAAGTGTGTCCCAACTGTGTGACAATGACAACCTAGTAGTGTTCTCTCCAACACGTTGCTTGGTTGTAAACATGAACACAGGAGATGTTGTGTTGAAGGGGAAGCGACACAAAAATGTTTATAAAGTGTGTATTTCTACTCTTCCCCAAAATAATTTGACTTGTTTGAGTGCCTTAAAAGATGATGTTATGCTTTGGCAAAAAAGACTAGGTCATGCAAGCCACTCTCTTTTGAACAAACTTGTAACCAAAGATTTAGTAGTTGGCTTACCTTCCATTAAATTCAATGATGACAAGGTATGTGATGCATGTGCCAAAGGCAAACAAGTCAAAAATTCATTTAAGTCTAAAAAGTGTATAAGCACTACTCGACCCATTGAATTAATACATATGGATCTATGTGGTCCAATGAGGATCATGAGCCGAGGTGGCAAGAGGTATGTGCTTGTGATAATGGATGACTACTCTCGTTTCACTTGGACTTTGTTTTTGGCTTCTAAAGATGAAACTTTTGAAAAATTTCTTGCTTTCATTAAAAAGATTGAAAAGAGGGTAGGACACTCTTTGGTATGTATAAGGTCTGATCATGGTACAGAATTTGAAAATTCAAGCTTTATTAACTATTGTAATGAGCATGGTGTTGATCATAATTTTTCAGCTCCAAGAACACCCCCAACAGAACGGGGTGGTAGAGCGCAAAAATCGTACTCTAGAGGACATGACTAGAACAATGCTTGTTGCTAGTGGTCTTCCTAGAAATTTTTGGGTTGAAGATTTAAACACATCATGTTACATTATAAATAGATGCATGATTAGACCTGTTCTTAACAAAACTCCTTATGAGATCCTCAAAGAAAGAAAACCAAATATTTTGCATTTGAGAGTTTTTGGGTGTAAATGTTTTGTGCATAATAATGGAAAGGATGCCTTAGGGAAATTTGATCCAAGGAGTGACGAGGCAATATTCCTCGGTTACTTCTCACATAGTAAGGCATACAAAGTGTTTAATAAGAGAACCTTGTGTGTTGAAGAAAGTGTGCATGTGCTTTTGATGAAACTAACTCTCTAAGTGAGAATGATGCACAGGAGGAAGACCTCGAACTAGGTCTTGTTAAAAAAGACATGCTGCTTCAAGATGAACCAGGTAAGGATCAAACTGAGAGATCAAGGCCTAAAGCTGTTCTTAAAGAAGGTAGGCAGGGTGTAAACCAAACAGGGGGAAACAGGGTGGAACCCTGTTCGGGACAATATCAGCCGAACCCTTCTGAGATAATTTCAGGAACAGGCTCCCAAACAGGCTTGGGAACAGGACCTGAACTTGTTTCGCCAAGTATTCCAGCTAGGATGGAGAGCATATATGTGAACCCACTTTCACCACGATCATGGAAATATCAAAGTTCACATCCTCTTGATCAAATTTTGTCTGATATTAATGCAGGAGTTCAAACTAGATCTAGGCTTAAAAATTTCTGTGCTTTCTATGCTTTTCTCTCAAAAATTGAGCCTAGGAATATTAATGAAGCCCTTGCAGATTCAGATTGGGTCACAGCCATGCAAGAAGAACTCCATCAGTTCGAAAGAAACAAGGTATGACACCTTGTGCCACGGCCAGAGGATAGAACAAGCATTGGAACCAAGTGGGTGTTCCGTAACAAGCTAGATGAATGCGGAACAGTCACTAGGAACAAGGCCCGGCTGGTGGTTCAAGGCTACAACCAAGAAGAGGGAATTGATTATGAAGAGACTTTTGCACCTGTTGCAAGGATGAAAGCCATTCGAATCTTGATAGCTTTTGCAGCCCACATGGAGATCAAGTTATATCAAATGGATGTTAAAAGTGCGTTTCTAAATGGGTACCTTAAAGAGGAAGTGTATGTCAAACGACCCCCCAGTTTTGAAAGTGATGAATTTCCTAACCATGTTTTCAAACTTGATAAGGCACTTTATGGTTTAAAACAAGCTCCTAGAGCTTGGTATGAGCGGTTGTCAAGTTTTTTATTGGAAAATAATTTTGCAAGAGGCGAGGTAGACAATACCTTGTTTCTAAAATCTAAGGGGGAACATTTGTTGATTGTCCAAGTATATGTCGATGACATCATATTTGGTGCAACTCATCATGAATTGTGCAATGAATTTTCAAAAATGATGAGGAGTGATTTTGAAATGAGCATGATGGGTGAGCTTAATTTCTTTTTAGGCTTGCAAATCAAGCAAACTTCAAACGGCACCATGATCCATCAATAAAAGTATATTAAGGAATTACTTAAGCGTTTTGGGATGGAGTCAGCCAAGCCCATTGATACTCCCATCTCTCCTTCAGCTAGGTTGGTAATGGATGATGGTAGTCCCTCAGTTGAGGAGAAATCCTATAGGGGCATGATAGGGTCATTCTTATATCTAACTGCTAGTAGACCTGACATTATTTTTAGTGTTGGTCTATGTGCACGTTTTCAGTCAAACCCTAAAGAAACTCATCTAAAGGCTGTTAAAATGATTTTTAGGTACTTAAGACATACACCTGATCTAGCCTTATGGTATCCTAAAGGTTGCAACTTTGATCTTGTTGGGTATGCTGATGCTGATTACGCAGGGTTCTTGGTTGATAGGAAAAGCACCTCAGGTATGGCTCACTTTCTTGGACCTTGTTTGGTATCTTGGGCAACTAAGAAACAACTCTCTGTTGCCTTGTCCACAGCAGAAGTTGAGTATGTGGCAGCTGCATCTTGTTGTGCTCAGTTATTATGGATAAGACAACAACTCAAGGACTTTTGTGTTGACATAGGAAGCATTCCTATTTATTGTGACAATACAAGTGCAATTAACATTGCCAAAAATCCATGTCAACACAAAACAACAAAACATATTGACATTCGTCATCATTTCTTGAGAGACAATGTTGAAAAGGGAGTGATCTCAATGAATTTTTGTGCCACTGAAAATCAAATTGCTGATATATTCACAAAGGCATTGAGTAGAAAACAATTTGAAAGGAATAGACTCGAACTAGGCTTAATTAGAACAACTTGACCAACCTGTTTTCTCTCCCTGTTTACAAAATTTAAAAGTGACGGGTACAATATGTTAAATTTTTGTTTGCAATCAACTTGTGTGCTATGTTTAGCATATGTGAGGTTTGCAACTTGCTGACACTCGTTGAGGTATAATGAGATTGCCCTTATTGTCCAATGTTACCGAGCAAGTAACCTCAAGAACAAGCATCAGGAACAGGTATGCCTCTTGTTTGTCAAATGTGTGCAACAAATTGAAAACTGCTAATCTCTTCCCGAGGCGTGCGCAATAAATGCTAAAGTCCGTTGCAAAAACGGGCAAAATCTTTTAAAGATTTCACACGTCTCTCTCTCCCTTTAAAGCTCTTGCTCAATCTCTCACCTCCACGGAAACTCTCTTGTCTTGAAACTCTGTTCAAGAAACCCTAATGCCTCTCCTTTCCCTGAAAAATGGCATTCCCCATTAGCTTCGAGAGCTCCTCGACCTTGACCCAGGGCAACCAGACACAGGGCACAGCCTTGCAAACAGCCACAACCCTCTTTGCACCTACACAACTTCTGACGGCCCTCATGGAAGGTAAAAATACTGAACCTCCTCGATCCATTGCCTGTAAACCTTTTGGGTTTTTGAAAAGTATCGACCTTAGAACAGTGAATTTGAAATTGGAAGACATCCCGTACAAATTTGGGTGGGAATTGATTTTGTTTGATGAAACGGGCGCATGTCAACCCCAAGAACTTGTTGGGGCATCTGAAAGAGAAATTGGGGCTTTAGATGAACTTTTTCTGTTGGACCATGGGTTAGATGACATCAATTCGTTTGGGCTGTTTCCTGAGCAGGAAACAGGGTCAGAAACAGGGTCTGAAGTTTTTAAGGAGAACCTAGGGGAGGATTTGTCAAGAGAAGAAGGGGAAAGTAGTGGTCAACTGGAGGAGGCCCCTGCTAAAACTGAACAAGCCACACCGGTACCACCAACCGGTGAGAAACGTAAACGGCACAAAATTGTGGCTAGGCGTACTAGAATGCCAAGAACACGACCACCATCAAGGCCTAAAAGCGGCCAGACTGAAGAGCCCTCAAAAAGTGAACCCCCTGTCAAACCAAAACCACAAATCCCCTCTTCGGCCAAACCCACAAACAGACCCACAAGAAAATCAGCCCGAATAGCTTTTCACTCCACTCCTCGTTCTGCCAAACAGTCAGCCCCTGTTGTTGAGGAGATTGATTCCTCCTCTGAGCCTTCATCAGATAGCGACACTGAGAGCACTGCCTTCAAACAGGGCACGCCCGTGTTCTCAGAGTCCTCAGAGGATAAGCCTCTTTCTATACCAAAACCATCACCCCTCAAAACTCCCAAGAGAAAAGCCTCCCTCAAACATGCCTCCACCCAAGACCCTCTTACTGAGCCCCAACCTAAACGAGCCAAGAAATCTAACCCGTCTGCAATCTCAGCCAAACTGACCCAATTGCTTCAGAGACGGGTTGTCAGGGGCAAAATTATAAAGGTCAAATATTTTGAGGAATAGGGACTGGGGGTGTTTCTACACAAGCTGCATGCACAGGGGTGGTATGAGTTGTTTACAAACACCCAGCTGGGGTGTTATGTACATGAGTTGGCAGAGTTCTATGCCAACTGCACTGTCACCGAAGGAGTGGTGACAAGTATTGTTAATGGGAAGCAGTTTCGCTTTGATACGAAGATATTAGGGGACATTCTGGGGATTCCCTCCACAGGCTTTGATATATATGTGAGGGAAGACAAGACTATTCTAGGGACAGCTAGGCTGCTGGAACTCGCCCATAAATTTAGCCAGCAACCAAGCCTGCAAACACCCAAGTCTGTGAAGGAAGGGGACATGACATTGCTCCATCAATTGCTATTTTGGTTTATCATCAAGAATGTCATCCCCAGAGGCCAGGGTCGCAATCTTGCTGATGCCATGGATCAGTGTTTGATGGATCTGATGGACACGGAAGTGCAAATTAACCTTCCTGCCATCATGATTCGACATATTGCAAGAATTGGAAACACCTCTAGGGAACATGATCTGGAATACGGCTTCTTCTTGACTAGTGTGTTTGAGCACTTTGGGGTGACTCTGCAGAAGAAGGTGGGTGCTCAGTTCATTGATGAGATTGGGAGTAACACCCTTATGGGGTGTGGATACACTTTGGTTGAGGGGTCTGCCTCAGAACAGGGGACCAGAACACCCCGTCCTCCTGTTTCTGGCAGTTCCTCAGTCAAGCTTGGGGCTGCTTTGGAAGAAAACTCTCGACTCAGTGCTGAGCTTACTGCGGTAAAGGCTGCCCTGAACGAGGAAAAGGCTCTCAATGCAAAACGCCATGAAGATATCCTCGCCCTTCTCTCTCCCCTCTCAGCAAAATTTTTCCCTCCTGCTCTCTAATCACCCCCCATCTGTTGTCCTCATAGCTTGTTCTCACTTCTCACTTCTCTTGCTAGTTTGTACCTTCTGTTGCACTCGTTTGGTGAATGACAGGTTATCTTGTTTTTTGATTGGCTTTGCCTTGCTTGCTTTCTGTTGTGAATTGCTTGTGTGTGACTAGGATGGCCAATCTCATTACCGTACCAAAACACTTGAGTGTATCGCCTGTTGCCTTTCCTCCATTACCCAAGTGGTGGTGATAGCAAACACCCTATGTTTGACTGTTCGCCCTACTTTTTAATGATGCCAAAAGGGGGAAGATAGGTTGACCAATATTGTTTTAGTTTTGCCATGGACGAGTTAAATTTCTTACACTCTTTCGATACTGACTACTTCTTGTGAATTGTCGTCCTATAAATAATTTGCACTAATCACTTCAATTGTCCTTGAAAGTCAATATGGTCACTTGGTTTGTCATCATCAAAAAGGGGGAATTTGTTAGAATGTATAAGGTTTTGATGATAACAAAGCCAAGTGTTGTAGTAGTTGTTGTTGTTCCAAACAGGCTTTACCAACAGGGCCTTACTGCTGTTTTTTAATATATTAAAACTGCTTGACTAATGGTTTATCAAGAACAGGTACTCAAGTCAGCAATGTAAGAACACCTGTGAGGAACAGGTTCTGTGAGGTGTTTTGAAGCATATCCTGAGAAGTATTTGAAGCATAAGATATGTGCAGCTGTGACAAATAGGTTCCGTGCGGTGTTTGAAGCATATTCTATGAAGTGTTTGCAGCAAAGTCGTTCTACAAGATGACTAGTGGTTACAACAAGATGTCTTCATTTGATTTGGTTTTATATTTTTAGACTCTTGTTAATATGCCAATTAGAAAGTTTTAATTTACCACTCACTGGAAACGGTTTGCTTTTCGGAAAATATTTCGGATCACCTTTCAGAATAACCCTGGGAACAGGGCGATCAGGGTGTTTCCCGAATAAGCTATGAAAAACTGCTTTGCACGATTTTTATCTTTTGGATTTTGAGCAGCTTCTTCAAAGATTTGCAAGAAAGATTTTTCTATGGAGTATCTTATTCTTTACCCGAAAAAACGGTTATATCTTAAGGGATTTGCAAAATCTTTTTGAATAAAAAGAATATCCAAATTTTGGCAAGTGGATAAGGTAGTTGAGAAAAACATGGGCTAGCTGCTGAAGAACACCGCCTTATACACGCGGTTCAGGAAGTGTTTTTCAGCTCATGTCACCTTACCCCTTATAGCTAAAGGATTCTATTTTCTCTAGAATTTTAGTTTCCAAAAATTTCAGAAATAGTTTTTCCATCCCTTGTGGGTAAAGGATTCTATATTTTTCAGATTTTTTAGTTTCCAAAAATTTGATGAATTGTGTTCCAAGCACTATAAAAGGCAGCTTCTTACAATCTTGGACACATTGGTTTTCAAAGAGAAAAAATATGAGTTCATGAGCTAAAACGTTTGAAAAGAAAACCGAGCCTTGTGAGTGAATTAATTGAGCTTTCAAAGTTGGCATACTAGGACTTCATTGTACCCTATATTAGCTTAGTTGAGAAGCATTGTAATAGGTGTTTTTCTTTATACTCTTCTTTCACAAAAGTGAGTTGAGTGTGTGTCCAAATCAAGGGGATTTTGGACGTGGGGTAACCTGTCTTAGGGAAGACAGTTACGTGTGTTACAAGTTGTAACAAGGTGTGTTACTATTGTAACGTGTTTAGCCCGTTTAGTGAAGTGTGCAAATCCTACAGGAGGTAGGTCGTGGTTTTTCACCTCAGTTGGGCTAGAGGGGTTTCCACGTAAAAATCCTGTGTTCATTACTTCCGCACTTAATTTTGTTGTATTTTCGCTTCTGCACAACTCAGGAACAGTCTGTGCGAACAGGGTCCCACGACTGTTTGCTAGCATATTGCGAAAATCGGACACCACAATTCACCCCCCTCTTGTGGTTGTGTACTCTCTAATTCAACATAATTCGATATTGAGCATATTAAAGGTAAGAATAACCATCTTGCTGATTTTCTTAGCAGAGAAGCTAATAGTTGAAGACAGCAGTTTTATGGACACCAAGACCTTATTGGAAATGGCTATCCACGAGCTATGTGTTGCTCATGAGAAGATAGTGCAGATTCAGCACGAGATTTCTGAGGAAATAAATCCTCAAATCCTCCAAGTTCTTTCGAGCCTTGACGAGGTTATGGCGTTACAAGCCATCGAAATGAATGATGAAACTCATCAGGCATTTCTGGACACGTGCCAACGTGCCAAAGAACTCCAAGAAGGAGTCAGACTCTTGTCCACAGAAGACACCTCTAAGCCTACTCTCCAAGAGAAAGGAAAGGCTCAGATGTCTCCTACCTCCTCAGAGACAGAGAAAGATGACTTCACAGTCATGGTTTCAAAGGCAAATAAGCCTTCAAAAGAGCCTACTATAAGACAGGCCATTTCTATGGAACAATACGTTCCATATACAAATTGGGTATATTCAGCCCAAAATACTAACAGTCAAATTATTGACACATCTGGGATATATCCTAGAGTCCATTTCCTTGCAGGCAGCAATACCGATGACGTCACCAGAGCAGTCATCTTTGGCTTCTGTGCCAGTATTACCTGTACTCCAGGAAACCGAGAAATTTTGGGCATGCATAAGTCCATAATTAAAGTAGGGAAAAAGTTTCGCAAAAGCTCAAAGTCTGACATGCTGGTACTAAAATTACTATCAGCCAGTCCTGAAATACTAACTAGTCCAGCCCTGGATGGATTATAGTCCAATTATGTACCCCAAATAGGGCCAATCTCAAGTTCAAAAAGAACAAATCATTAAAAAGTCCAGAAGTTGATGAAGGATGGATCTGTAGTCGAAGAGCCATGGGATTTACTGTAATTTTGAGGAAATTACAGGCCCTTCGAGAAGCTAATAAAGGCTTTTTGTATAATTCCCCAAGCAATATTTTTATTTTTGCTGAAGGAAATTGTACTCCGAGATGTGATGCTCTGAACAAGATCAGTTCTGGCATAAGTCTTATTTACACCTGCAGAATACCTGGCAGTCATCACACCCGTACTCATCTATGTGGGTTAATCCACCAAGAGAAGACAGCTGGATGATGTATCTGTCCCCTCAGATTGTTATGATGGGAAGCGTGTTGGACCCTCCACAAAAGAGGAGAAAAATGCTAAAGTAAAAAGCATTTCTGAAGGCTGCAGAAAAGCAGATGCTGCAATAATAAAAGCAGATTCCTCCCTTCACTACCTCAAAAGGAGCACCCACTAAGCAAAAGCAAGACGCACTAACGAAAGATGCTGCATTATTGTACGAAAAAGTACTGTTTGTCTACAGAATAAAGTAGACACGTTACTACTTTACTTTTATTAAAGTTGTATCTTTTTCAAGAGCATTTCTCTATATAAGGAGAGCTATTTCATTTGTAAGAGGCATCAAATAGAAGAGAGAGAAAAACAACAACTAGAGAGAGGAATGCTAAGAGAGTAACTACTCCATTAGGGAGTAGAGAGAAGTGTGTAGATTAATGTATAATTATTAGTGTTATCAATAAAATTAGTTTTCATACATCTTGAGTTGCAATACTAATCATTTGAGAGAAGGATCTGGAGTACCTTTGGTATAGCCCAGAAGTAGCCAACAGACAGGTGGTCACCGGCGAATAGGCTTCAGCCCAGTTAGGTATTGATCTTATCTCTGATAATTTGTATTCCTTGTCAAGATGCATGTTTACTAATTTATTTGATAATCTGATAATTATATTTATTCTTCATACTCTCTTGAAACCTAATTATCTTAGCTATGAATCCCTTTAGCCCAGAGCAACTGATTGCCAAAAGAATAGTCAAAAATGCCTTAGACCGATGTCTATTAGAGAAAGAGAATACAGAATTTCCCATTCAAGTCAAAGAGACTTTAGCTAATATAAGCCGACGAGGTATTGAAGCCCTTAGTAGCGATTTCTTTGACAATCCTTTAGTTCTCGCTGATGGAGAAATTATTATTCCTAGTCCTAGGAGTGTATTAGAGCATGAGACTCTACACCATGTTAATGCCATACAAAGGTAGAAAGCCATACTCGAAGGTATTAATGAAGCATTATCTTCATTAGATAATGCTTTAAGACGTCATAATCAAAGTTATGACTATAGATTTCAACAATTCTTGAAGAGAAGAAGGACTAAAAAGTCCAAAAATAATTCCGAACCCAGTTGTAGCTCTGCTTCATAACTGGAAACTGAAGTTCGTAAAATGGTATCAGAGCCATTTCTCATGTCTCAGACCCAGAGACAACTCCAAAATATATATCAGTGAACAAACTGAATCCGAAGATAGCTATTGGTATGTTGAAGCTGACCTAGCAAGCCCTGCTAGAGATTCTTTATCTAGATTAAGTGACGGATAAAGCTAGCAGCAGTTCTAACCCTCCATATAAGGAGTTGTGGAAGAACAGTTTGACAGGACAAACCATTGATGCTAAACTAGAAAGCATCTATGAGGGATTAGGAGAAGTTCAAAAGTTAATTCTCCATAACCCTAAGGCTATTAACGAACAAGCAATAGTTCGTAGGAAAATCCAGTTTAATCCCACAATTGACCTAAGTAAACCGGGATACCCATCTATTTCGAACATGGTTCAAACTTTTATTTCCTTAGAGGAATTAGAAAATGAGTACGCTCAAATGAACTCAAATGAAGAAGAAGAAATCCTGAATAGGATAAACGAGCTCCAATTACAATGTAATATGGAAGCAACTGGTGAAACCTCTCAAGGTAGTCCCTTGATAGTACCAGATTCTGCCCAGTCAGGTGGTCCTGATGTCAGACCCGAAAGTCAGACTAATATCGATAGTCAAGTCGGTAGTAGTGATGAAGAGGAAGCTCAATGCTACCGTTATCGTCACCCTACTTCTAGGCGAAGACGAGTTGGAGGAAGACACCTATTTCCTCACCCTGACCATGCATATCCATTAACGAATGCTGGAGCCACTCTTAACATTGATTGTGTCTCTAATACAGACGACGTTATTAAGGAATGGGTAAAAGCTTTACTCATTTACACCGGTGTTACCAGGACTGAGGGCGATGAACTAAAAATTTTCATCCCTTTAACCCTAAGTGGTAAAGTTGCAGACTGGTTTACTACCTTACCTGAAGAAACGAAGGTAAGATATCTAGGTGGAACCACCACCAATGATAATAAAACCATTATCAACACCATTGAGAATGAAATTCAAAGAGAATTTCTAGGAGAGGATTACTCTCAGCATCGCTTAAATGAAAAGCGTATTAAAAAGCAAAAGTATCTTACTATGCTTTATAATTTACAAATATGTGACATCAATTATTTTGATGCGTATGTATCTGAATTCGAAAAGTATTATTACAAGGTTGAAATTTCCTCAGCTACTCAAAATTCATTGAATTTCCACAATGATATGTTTTTTACAAAATTGCCATTTCCATGGAGTGATTTACTCTTTAACAAATGGAAGGCAGCCGACAGGCCTGAAAGAACCGATACGTTAGGTGCTCGTATCGAATTTGCTAGAGTAACTCTAGCAGCTGAATGCAAAAAAGCATACAAACGGAAAAGACTTCAAAAAGACCAAAAGAAGTTGAAGTGCAAAGACCAATTATAGTATCCTAGTAAATTTGGGTGTCAACTTGATAAACTTAAGAAGAAGAAAAAGTTTAAGGCCAAGAAACAACTTGGTAAACGCTTGAAAAAGCATCCAAAACCCTTTAAGAAGAAGAGGAAGTTCTTTAAAAAGAACCAAAAGAAAAAGGAAGAACAAAAAGAGAAAAGTTCTTCTAAACAGATCCAGAAACAAGACTGCCGTTGCTGGAACTGCAGTGAAAAAGGACATTTTGCCAACGAATGTCCTAAGTAAATTAATTTTGCAGGAGTTTGTTCTAATGAACTATTTGAGCAGATTTCAGGTTACGACGAAATCGGCCATTCAGACATAGCATCAGAAGACGAAATTCTCATCTTAACTTATTTATCCAGCACGTCCGAAGATGAGTCAGACTGACGAGCACGTTCAGCATGAGGAAGGTGAATCCTCAGGTACGTATTCCAACGAAATACTTTTTGATAAGAAAAAGTATCAAAAAATTTTATCTAAAAATATAAAGATAAATGAGCATGAAGGTTTTAAGAGAACCTTATTACAAATATTCAAAAGAAAGAATATCCAGTATTTCGGGACTAACATCCAAGAAATACCAATCGCCAGCAATATTGCTGAAGGACAAGTCGAGTTACCTCTGATTACTCTTGACCAAATCAAACAGAAAATTAGGAAAATACCTGAGAAAGACCGAACAAAAATCGGTTACATTGATTTTGGTGCTGTACGAATCCATTTGAAAGCTACCTTTCAAAAAGGATTAGATACACCAATCATAATTACTTTAATGCATAATCGCATTGCTAACAGGTCAGAAGCATTGATAGGCATCCTGAACGGTAATCTCATTTACCAGAACATAGGTTTTACTACCTATCCAGGGTGTAGTATCCCCATCAAAGATTTAGACGCAAATCGTGCTCTAAACCTTTGTCATAACTTTAAAAGATCAGACTTATTGGAAAGTCTGCATCACTCACCCTTTACCATTTATACAATGGTAAGTTACATGCTTAGTAACACCCATATCATTGATCAATTTCTTCACAAAGACGAAATTAAATTAGATGATATTTTCACTGACATATATGAGATTCAAGAAATTTCTAGACCTGTCATTCAGCCAATAAAAGAATGACAAATTGACATTCAACAGAAACCTCTGTTCAATAGAAGCAATAGCATCCAAGAACGCTATTCTATCGATGGAAATATCCTTCGTACCCATTCAATTGAAAGATTGCCAGTCCCCAGACTAGCAGCTTTTCAACTCGTGAGTAAAATTTATATTACTCAATGGCGAGATGGGCTAATATGGATCAATCCATCTATACAGCATAATTATGCTGGACCCGATCTCCATTCCCAGATCTTAGAACATAAACTTACTTATGTTCCAGTCCTCTTTGGATCCATTGAACGGATCATCCACCTTGAAGCCCAAGCTTTCAATACTAAAGCTGATTTATTATTATGCATGCGTTTCTTAGCAAAAACCACTTATTCCATTACGGAACATTCCATGACCATTAAACTCAATGGTACATTAATTCAAGCTAGTAGGACTTATGAATAAAGTTCCCTACATTAAGGTTGAATTAGTTTATAGGTTTCATAAGCCTGAATGGTTTTACGCCGTGATTGACACTAGATCAGATGTCACTATGGCTTCAGCCAATTCTTATCCAGAACAATACTGGAAAGATCTTCGTAAACCTCTACAAGTGGTTGTAGCATCAGGACAGATAGCCAGACTCACCAAAGCAGTCTTTGGCTAGTTCATTGCTACTTTTGATTGCACAACTAAGTAATTCAAAATCTTACCACTACCTACGGTAGTTATCCAGGTCCCCAAAGACGCCACATACAATCTACTCCTAGGTGTGGATTTCCTTAATCGTTTCAAGGAATACAGTTGTGATCATTCACAAATTCATTTCCTTACCCCTTGTGGACATTGGATCACATATGATCTTATAGCCAATCCACAAATGAGAACTTCTATCTCTCACACCCCACGCAGCCAGCATGGTGATAAGGCCTACCCAAAAAATACAAACCGGCCCAAAAGCAGGTCCAAAGCCCAGGCCCAATTATTAAATGCTCTATCCAACACTCAAAGAGCATTAGAATTTCGCCTTGAAGATGAAGTGAAAAGCCTTCTTCAAGCAAATTTCGATGAAAACCCATTAAAATATTGGGATAAGGATAAATCCTATGCGGATATCCAGCTCAAAGAGGCAAACTCAATAGTCAGAGTTAAGCCCATGCGCTATAATCAGGCAGATGAACTAGAGTTCAAAGCCCAACTTCGAGAACTCGAAGAAAAGCAGTTAGCTTTTAAGAGCACAGAGGAAAATAAAAGTCCTCATAGTAGCCCTGCATTCATGGTTAATAACCACTCTGAACAAAAGAGAGGTAAGCCCAGAATGGTCATTAACTATAAAAGGTTAAATGAATTAACTGTTTTTGACGGTTATTTCCTTCCTAACAAGAAATTACTTATTAACAAAACCCTTAACAAAAAATGGTTTTCAAAATTTGACTGCAAGTCAGAATTCTATCAAATAAAATTGAAAGGCTCTGCTAAGCCCTTGACAGCTTTTAGCACACCACAAGGCCAGTACATCTGGAATGTGATGCCTATGGGACTTAAAAATGCCCCACAGATCTTCCATTATTTAAATTGCTTAGTTGTGCAATCAAAAATAGCAATGAACTGGCCAAAGACTGCTTTGGTGAGTCTGGCTATTTGTCCTGATGCTACAACCACTTGTAGAGGTTTACGAAAATCTTTCCAGTAGCGTTCTGGATAAGAATTGGCTGAAACCATAGTGACATCTGATCCAGTGTCAATCATGGCGTAAAATCATTCAGGCTTATGCAACCTATAAACTAATTCAACCTTAATGTAAGGAACTTTATTCATAAGTCCTACTGGCTTGAAGTAATGTACCATTGAGTTTAATGGTCATGGAATGTTTCGTAATGGAATAAGTGGTTTCTGCGAGGAAACGCATTCCTAATAATAAATCAGCTTTTGTGTTAAAAGCTTGGGCCTCAAGGTGGATGATCCTTTCAACGGATCCAAAGAGGACAGGAACATAAGTAAGTTTATGTTCTAAGATCTGGGAATGGAGATCGGGTCCAACATAATTATGCTGTATAGATGAATTGATCCATATTAGCCCATCTCGCCATTGAGTAATATAAATTTTACTCACGAGTTGAAAAATTGCTAGTCTGGGGACTGGCAATCTTTCGATTGAATGGGTACGAAGGATATTTCCATCGATAGAATAGCGTCCCTGGATGCTATTGCTTCTATTGAACAGAGGTTTCTGTTGAATGTCAATTTGCCATTCTTTTATTGGCTGAATGACAGGTCTAGAAATTTCTTGAATCTCATATATGTTAGTGAAAATATCATCTAATTCAATTTCGTCTTTGTGAAGAAATTGATCAATGATATGGGTGTTACTAAGCATGTAACTTACCATTGTATAAATGGTAAAGGGTGAGTGATGCAGACTTTCCAATAAGTCTGATCTTTTAAAGTTATAACAAAGGTTTAGAGCACGATTTGCGTCTAAATCTTTGATGGGGATACTACACCCTGGATAGGTAGTAAAACCTATGTTCTGGTAAATGAGATTACCTTTCAGGATGCCTATCAATGCTTCTGACCTGTTAGCAATGCGATTATGCATTAAAGTAATTATGATTGGTGTATCTAATCCTTTTTGAAAGGTAGCTTTCAAATGGATTCGTACAGCACCAAAATCAATGTAACCGATTTTTGTTCGGTCTTTCTCAGGTATTTTCCTAATTTTCTATTTGATTTGGTCAAGAGTAATCAGAGGTAACTCGACTTGTCATTCAGCAATATTGCTGGCGATTGGTATTTCTTGGATGTTAGTCCCGAAATACTGGATATTCTTTCTTTTGAATATCTGTAATAAGGTTCTCTTAAAACCTTCATGCTCATTTATCTTTATATTTTCAGACAAAATTTTTTGATACTTTTTCTTATCAAAAAGTATTTCATTAGAATACATACATGAGGATTCACCTTCCTCATGCTGAACGTGCTCGTCAGTCTGACTCATCTTCGGACGTGCTGGATAAATAAGTTAAGATGAGAATTTCGTCTTCTGATGCTATGTCTGAATAGCTGATTTCGTCGTGACCTGAAATCTGCTCAAATAGTTCATTAGAACAAACTCTTGCAAAATTAATTTGCTTAGGACATTCGTTGGCAAAATGTCCTTTTTCATTACAGTTCCAGCAACGGCAGTCTTGTTTGTGGATCTGTTTAGAAGAACTTTTCTCTTTTCCTTCTTCCCTTTTCTTTTGGTTCTTTTTAAAGAACTTCCTCTTCTTCTTAAAGGGTTTTGGATGCTTTTTCAAGCGTTTACCAAGTTGTTTCTTGGCCTTAAACTTTTTCCTCTTCTTGGGTTTATCAGGTTGACACCCAAATTTACTAGGATAGTACAATTGGTCTTTGCACTTCAACTTCTTTTGGTCTTTTTGAAGTCTTTTGCGTTTGTATGCTTTTTCGCATTCAGCTGCTCAAGTTATTCTAGCAAATTCGATACGAGCACCTAACGTATTAGTTCTTTCAGGCCTATCGGCTGCCTTCCATTTGTTAAAGAGTAAATCACTCCACGGAAATGGCAATTCTGTAAAAAACATATCATTGTGGAAATTCAATGAATTTTGAGTAGCTGACGAAATTTCAGCCTTGTAATAATACTTTTCGAATTCACATACATACGCATCAAAATAATTGATGTCATATATTTGTAAATTATAAAGCATAGTAAGATACTTTTGCTTTTTAATACGCTTTTCATTTAAGCGATGCTGAGAGTAATCCTCTCCTAGAAATTCTCTTCGAATTTCATTCTCAATGGTGTTGATAATGGTTTTATTATCATTGGTGGTGGTTCCACCTAGATATCTTACCTTCGTTTCTTCAGGTAAGGAAGTAAACCAGTCTGCAACTTTACCACTTAGGGTTAAAGGGATGAAAATTTTTAGTTCATCGCCCTCAGTCCTGGTAACACCAGTGTAAATGAGTAAAGCTTTTACCCATTCCTTAATAACGTCGTCTGTATTAGAGACACAATCAATGTTAAGAGTGGCTTCAGCATTCGTTAAAGGATATGCATGGCCAGGATGAGGAAATAGGTGTCTTCCTCCAACTCATCTTCGCCTAGAAGTAGGGTGACGATAACGGTAGCGTTGAGCTTCCTCTTCATCACTACTACCGACTTGACTATCGATATTAGTCTGACTTTCGGGTCTGACATCAGGACCACCTGACTGGGCAGAATCTGGTACTATCAAGGGACTACCTTGAGAGGTTTCACCAGTTGCTTCCATATTACATTGTAATTGGAGCTCGTTTATCCTATTCAGGATTTCTTCTTCTTCATCTGAGTTCGCTTGAGCGTACTCATTTTCTAATTCCTCCGAACTATTGCTTGTTCGTTAATAGCCTTAGGGTTATGGAGAATTAACTTTTGAACTTCTCCTAATCCCTCATAGATGCTTTCTAGTTTAGCATCAATGGTTTGTCCTGTCAAACTGTTCTTCCACAACTCCTTATATGGAGGGTTCGAACTACTGCTAGCTTTATCCATCACTTAATCCAGATAAAGAATCTCTAGCAGGGCTTGCTAGGTCAGCTTCAACATACCAATAGGTATCTTCAGATTCAGTTTGTTCACTGATATATATTTTGGAGTCGTCTCTGGGTCTGAGACATGAGAAATGGCTCTGATACCATTTTACGAACTTCAGTTTCCAGTTATGAAGCATAGCTGCAACTGGGTGCGGAATTATTTTTGGACTTTTTAGTCCTTCTTCTCTTCAAGAATTGTTGAAATCTATAGTCATAACTTTGATTATGACGTCTTAAAGCATTATCGAATGAAGATAAAGCTTCATTAATACCTTAGAGTATGGCTTTCTGCCTTTGTATGGCATTAACATGGTGTAGAGTCTCATGCTCTAATATACTCCTAGGACTAGGAATAATAATTTCTCCATCAGCGAGAACTAAAGGATTGTCAAAGAAATCACTACTAAGGGCTTCAATACCTCGTCGGCTTATATTAGCTAAAGTCTCTTTGACTTGAATGGGAAATTCTGTATTCTCTTTCTCTAATAGACATCGGTCTAATGCATTTTTGACTATTCTTTTGGCAATCAGTTGCTCTGGGCTAAAGGGATTCATAGCTAAGATAATTAGGTTTCAAGAGAGTATGAAGAATAAATATAATTATCAGATTATCAAATAAATTAGTAAACATGCATCTTGACAAGGAATACAAATTATCAGAGATAAGATCAATACCTAACTGGGCTGAAGCCTATTCGCCGGTGACCACCTGTCTGTTGGCTACTTCTGGGCTATACCAAAGGTACTCCAGATCCTTCTCTCAAATGATTAGTATTGCAACTCAAGATGTATGAAAACTAATTTTATTGATAACACTAATAATTATACATTAATCTACACACTTCTCTCTACTCCCTAAGGAGTAGTTACTCTCTTAGCATTCCTCTCTCTAGTTGTTGTTTTTCTCTCTCTTGTATTTGATGCCCCTTACAAATGAATGAGCTCTCCTTATATAGAGAAAGGCTCTTGAAAAAGATACAACTTTAATAAAAGTAAAGTAATAATGCGTCTACTTTATTCTGTAGACAAACAATACTTTTTCGTACAATAATGCGGCATCTTTTGCTAGTGCGTCTTGCTTTTGCTTAGTGGGTGCTTCTTTTGAGGTAGTGGAGGGAGGAATCTGCTTTTATTATTGCAGCATCTGCTTTTCTGCAGCCTTCAGAAATGCTTTTTACTTTAGCATCTTTCTCCTCTTTTGTGGAGGGTCCAACACGCTTCCCATCATAACAATCTGAGGAGACAGATACAACATCCAGCTGTCTTCTCTTGGTGGATTAACCCACATAGATGAGTACGGGTGTGATGACTGCCAGGTATTCTGCAGGTGTGAATGAGACTTATGCCAGAACTGATCTTGTTCAGGGCATCATATCTCAGAGTACAATTTCCTTCAGCAAAAATAAAAATATTACTTGGGGAATTATACAAAAAGCCTTTATTAGCTTCTCAAAGGGCCTGTAATTTCCTCAAAATTACAGTAAATCCCATGGCTCTTCGACTACAGATCCATCCTTCATCAACTTCTGGACTTTCTAATGATTTGTTCTTTTTAAACTTGAGATTGGCCCTATTTGGGGTACACAATTGGACTATAATCCATCCTGGGGTTAGACTAGGTAGTATTTCAGGACTGGCTGATAGTAATTTTAATACCACCATATCAGACTTTGAGCTTTTGCGAAACTTTTTCACTGCTTCAATTATGGACTTATGCATGCCCAAAATTTCTCGGTTGCCTAGAGTACAGGTAATACTGGCACAGAAGCCAAAGATGACTGCTCTGGTGACGTCATCGGTATTGCTACTTGCAAGGAAATAGACTCTAGGATATATCCCAGATGTGTCAATAATTTGACTGTTAGTATTTTGGGCTGAATATACCCAATTTGTATATGAAACGTATTGTTCCATAGAAATGGCCTGTCTTATAGTAGGCTCTTTTGAAGGCTTATTTGCCTTTGAAACCATGACTGTGAAGTCATCTTCCTCTGTTTCTGAGGAGGTAGGAGACATCTGAGCCTTTCCTTTCTCTTGGAGAGTAGGCTTAGAGGTGTCTTCTGTGGACAAGAGTCTGACTCCTTCTTGGAGTACTTTGGCACGTTGGCACGTGTCCAAAAATGCCTGATGAGTTTCATCATTCATTTCGATGGCTTGTAACGCCATAACCTCGTCACGACTCGAAAGAGCTTGGAGGATGCGAGGATTTATTTCCTCAGTAATCTCGTGCTGAATCTGCACTATTTTCTCATGAGCCATACATAGCTCATGGATAGCCATTTCCAATAAGGTCTTGGCATCCATGGAAATGCTGTCTTCAATCATTGGCTTCCCTGCTAAGAAAATCAGCAAGATGGTTATTCTTACCTTTAATATGCTCAATATCGAATTGATATTCTTGAAAGTATTGCTGCCATCTATGGCATCTTTTGTACTCTGGGGTACAAGAAAGCTTATTAAAAATATAAGCTTTAACATTAGTGTTATCAGTTCTTACTAAAAACCGAACTGGTAAAATGAAGAAATGAAACTTGGCAAAGCTTCGTTTTAAGGCTAATAATTCCTTTTCGTTACTATGATAATTAACTTCAGCTAGCTTAAAACAACCATTGGCATATCTGCAAATATGCTCTTTGTTATTAGCTTTTTTAGCCTTAAGGACTCCTTCCCAGTATAGGTCTGAAGCATTAGTCTCAACTATTAATTGGTCGCCTTCCTCGGGTATGGCTAATTTTGGTAGTTGAGTACACAGCTTTTTGAGCTGTTGGACAAGATGAGTATGGTAATCTTACCATTGCAAATTCAATCTCTTTTTAAGGAGATCTTGCAGAGGACCTCGTAACCAAGCAAGGTTAGGGATGAAGTCACTGATGTAGTTAATACATCCTAAAAATCTTTCGACTTATTTTCGGTCGACAAGTTTGTCAGGAAAATTGACAATCTTTTCACAGACGTGAGGTTGCATTTCAATGCCTTGATGATCAATCTTAAGGCCTAAGAATTCAATTTGCCTTTTAGCAATTTCAGCCTTTTTTGCTGATAAGATCAGTCCATGACTACGGCTTTTCTCTATGAATTTCATAAGATGCGTTGCATGATCTGCAATGTTAGATGAAAAAATCAAAATATCATCAACATATACTAGACAAAAATCTGAGTATTCGTTGAAGATATTATCCATTCTTCTTTGGAAGATCTGTGGGGCGTTTTTAAGTCCTATAGGCATCACATTCCAGATGTACAGGCCTTGTGGTGTGCTAAAAGCTGTTAAGGGCTTAGCAGAGCCTTTCAATTTTATTTGATAGAATCCTGACTTGCAGTCAAATTTTGAAAACCATTTTTTGTTAAGGGTTTTGTCAATAAGTAATTCCTTGTTAGGAAGGAAATAACCGTCAAAAATAGTTAATTCATTTAACCTTTTATAGTTAATGACCATTCTGGGCTTACCTCTCTTTTGTTCAGAGTGGTTATTAACCATGAATGCAGGGCTACTATGAGGACTTTTATTTTCCTCTATGCTCTTAAAAGCTAACTGCTTTTCTTCGAGTTCTCGAAGTTGGGCTTTGAACTCTAGTTCATCTGCCTGATTATAGCACATGGGCTTAACCCTCACTATTGAGTTTGCCTCTTTGAGCTGGATATCCGCATAGGATTTATCCTTATCCCAATATTTTAATGGGTTTTCATCGAAATTTGCTTGAAGAAGGCTTTTCACTTCATCTTCAAGGCGAAATTCTAATGCTCTTTGAGTGTTGGATAGAGCATTTAATAATTGGGCCTGGGCTTTGGACCTGCTTTGGGGCCGGTTTGTATTTTTTGGGTTGGCCTTATCACCATGCTGGCTGCGTGGGGTGTGAGAGATAGAAGTTCTCATTTGTGGATTGGCTATAAGATCATATGTGATCCAATGTCCGCAAGGGATAAGGAAACGAATTTGTGAATGATCACAATTGTATTCCTTGAAACGATTAAGGAAATCCACACCTAGGAGTAGATTGTATGTGGCGTCTTTGGGGGCCTGGATAATTACCGTAGGTAGTGGTAAGATTTTGAATTGCTTAGTTGTGCAATCAAAAATAGCAATGAACTGGCCAAAGACTGCTTTGGTGAGTTTGGCTATCTGTCCTGATGCTACAACCACTTGTAGAGGTTTACGAAGATCTCTCCAGTATCGTTCTGGATAAGAATTGGCTGAAGCCATAGTGACATCTGATCCAGTGTCAATCATGGCGTAAAACCATTCAGGCTTATGAAACCTATAAACTAATTCAACCTTAATGTAGGGAACTTTATTCATAAGTCCTACTGGCTTGAATTAATGCACCATTGAGTTTAATTGTCATGGAATGTTCCGTAATGGAATAAGTGGTTTCTGCTAAGAAACGCATGCCTAATAATAAATCAGCTTTAGTATTGAAAGCTTGGGCTTCAAGGTGGATGATCCGTTCAATGGATCCAAAGAGGACAGGAACATAAGTAAGTTTATGTTCTAAGATCTGGGAATGGAGATCGGGTCCAGCATAATTATGTTGTATAGATGGATTGATCCATATTAGCCCATCTCGCCATTGAGTAATATAAATTTTACTCACGAGTTGAAAAGTTGCTAGTCTGAGGACTGGTAATCTTTCAATTGAATGGGTACGAAGGATATTTCCATTGATAGAATAGCGTCCTTGGATGCTATTGCTTCTACTGAACAGAGGTTTCTGTTGAATATCAATTTGCCATTCTTTTATTGGCTGAATGACAGGCCTAGAAATTTCTTGAATCTCACATATGTCAGTGAAAATATCATCTAATTCAATTTCGTATTTGTGAAGAAATTGATCAATGATATGGGTGTTACTAAGCTTGTAACTTACCATTGTATAAATGGTAAAGGGTGAGTGATGCAGACTTTCCAATAAGTCTGATCTTTTAAAGTTATAACAAAGGTTTAGAGCACGATTTGTGTCTAAATCTTTGATGGGGATACTACACCCTGGATAGGTAGTAAAACCTATGTTCTGGTAAATGAGATTACCTTTCAGGATGCCTATCAAGGCTTCTGACTTGTTAGCAATGCGATTATGCATTAAAGTAATTATGATTGGTGTATCTAATCCTTTTTGAAAGGTAGCTTTCAAATGGATTCGTGCAGCACCAAAATGAATGTAACCGATTTTTGTTCGGTCTTTCTCAGGTATTT
Organism: Carnegiea gigantea; assembly: GCA_029747015.1. Lineage (NCBI taxonomy): Eukaryota > Viridiplantae > Streptophyta > Magnoliopsida > Caryophyllales > Cactaceae > Carnegiea > Carnegiea gigantea. The sequence continues at coordinate 1,433,411 of JAKOGI010000067.1, forward strand.
TCCTGATTTTCTGTTTGATTTGGTCAAGAGTAACCAGAGGTAACTCGACTTGTCCTTCAGCGATATTGCTGGCGATTGGTATTTCTTGGATGTTAGTCCCGAAATACTGGATATTCTTTCTTTTGAATATCTGTAATAAGGTTCTCTTAAAACCTTCATGCTCATTTATCTTTATATTTTCAGACAAAATTTTTTGATACTTTTTCTTATCAAAAAGTATTTCATTAGAATACATACCTGAGGATTCACCTTCCTCATGCTGAACGTGCTCGTCAGTCTGACTCATCTTCGGACGTGCTGGATAAATAAGTTAAGATGAGAATTTCGTCTTCTGATGCTATGTCTGAATAGCTGATTTCGTCGTAACCTGAAATCTGCTCAAATAGTTCATTAGAACAAACTCCTGCAAAATTAATTTGCTTAGGACATTCGTTGGCAAAATGTCCTTTTTCATTACAGATTCAGCAACAGCAGTCTTGTTTGTGGATCTGTTTAGAAGAACTTTTCTGTTTTCCTTCTTCCCTTTTCTTTTGGTTCTTTTTAAAGAACTTCCTCTTCTTCTTAAAGGGTTTTGGATGCTTTTTCAAGCGTTTACCAAGTTGTTTCTTGGCCTTAAACTTTTTCCTCTTCTTGGGTTTATCAGGTTGACACCCAAATTTACTAGGATAGTACAATTGGTCTTTGCACTTCAACTTCTTTTGGTCTTTTTGAAGTCTTTTGCGTTTGTATGCTTTTTCGCATTCAGCTGCTCAAGTTATTCTAGCAAATTCGATACGAGCACCTAACGTATTAGTTCTTTCAGGCCTATCGGCTGCCTTCCATTTGTTAAAGAGTAAATCACTCCACGGAAATGGCAATTCTGTAAAAAACATATCATTGTGGAAATTCAATGAATTTTGAGTAGCTGACGAAATTTCAGCCTTGTAATAATACTTTTCGAATTCACATACATACGCATCAAAATAATTGATGTCATATATTTGTAAATTATAAAGCATAGTAAGATACTTTTGCTTTTTAATACGCTTTTCATTTAAGCGATGCTGAGAGTAATCCTCTCCTAGAAATTCTCTTCGAATTTCATTCTCAATGGTGTTGATAATGGTTTTATTATCATTGGTGGTGGTTCCACCTAGATATCTTACCTTCGTTTCTTCAGGTAAGGAAGTAAACCAGTCTGCAACTTTACCACTTAGGGTTAAAGGGATGAAAATTTTTAGTTCATCGCCCTCAGTCCTGGTAACACCAGTGTAAATGAGTAAAGCTTTTACCCATTCCTTAATAACGTCATCTGTATTAGAGACATAATCAATGTTAAGAGTGGCTCCAGCATTCGTTAAAGGATATGCATGGCCAGGGTGAGGAAATAGGTATCTTCCTCCAACTCGTCTTCGCCTAGAAGTAGGGTGACGATAACGGTAGCGTTGAGCTTCCTCTTCATCACTACTACCGAGTTGACTATCGATATTAGTCTGACTTTCGGGTCTGACATCAGGACCAACTGACTGGGCAGAATCTGGTACTATCAAGGGACTACCTTGAGAGGTTTCATCAGTTGCTTCCATATTACATTGTAATTGGAGCTCGTTTATCCTATTCAGGATTTCTTCTTCTTCATCTGAGTTCGCTTGAGCGTACTCATTTTCTAATTCCTCTAAGGAAATAAAAGTTCGAACCATGTTTGAAATAGAAGGGTATCCCGGTTTACTTAGGTCAATTGCGGGATTAAACTGTATTTTCCTACGAACTATTGCTTGTTCATTAATGGCCTTAGGGTTATGGAGAATTAACTTTTGAACTTCTCCTCATCCCTCATAGATGCTTTCTAGTTTAGCATCAATGGTTTGTCCTGTCAAACTATTCTTCCACAACTCCTTATATGGAGGGTTAGAACTGCTGCTAGCTTTATCCATCACTTAATCCAGATAAAGAATCTCTAGCAGGGCTTGCTAGGTCAGCTTCAACATACCAATCGGTATCTTCAGATTCAGTTTGTTCACTGACATATATTTTGGAGTCGTCTCTAGGTCTGAGACATGAGAAATGGCTCTGATACCATTTTACGAACTTATAGCCAATCCACAAATGAGAACTTCTATCTCTCACAACCCACGCAGCCAGCATGGTGATAAGGCCTACCCAAAAAATACAAACTGGCCCAAAAGCAGGTCCAAAGCCCAGGCCCAATTATTTTGGACCCTAGGATATACCCTTGTGTTATATATATATATATGTGTGTGTGTGTGTGTGTGTGTGTCTATATATATGTATATATCTATATATATGTACATATATATGTATATTTATCTATCTATCTATCTATCTATCTATCTATATATATATATATACATATATATATATACATATATATATATATATATATATATATATATATATATATATATATATATATACACATATAAATATATATATATATATATAT